>JAOTBA010000003.1:2153552-2168382 GCA_025629845.1 Erythroxylum squamatum | reverse complement strand
TTGATCCCTTCCTAGAATTAAGCAAAAGCAGTCTATAAAACTTGTAATTGTAACGCAACATCAATATACGAACAATTCTAGAAATTATGGTCTTTCTAGTCTCATATATTATGGTCTTTCTAGTCTCATAAGCAAGTTGCTGATGTTTTTACTAAATCATTAGCGGCTCCTCAGTAAACAAGTTGAGGTTCAAATTAAACTTACAAGACTTTCAGTAAACAAGTTGAGGTTCAAATTCTGCAAGATCGACAGATCCAGACTCAATTGGTGGCATTAAGTATGTGGCCAATAGTTCAGAAACCAGAGATGCAACCAGTGGAGTCCTTTTCAAGTTCTTCACCAAGGCAATGTCCTCGCTCTCTCCAATAGCAATAAGTTGCTGGTTCTTTTTTTTTTTGGGGCCAAAACAATAAGTTGCTGGTTGATCCCTACCATTCTGTCTAACTTCCTCTTGAACTCTGGATTCTAAACATCCAGCACGGCAGGGAAGATTCTAGCTGTGATACGGTTTGTCTGCAATAGGGATTCCAGTTAAAAAGAGTCTAAACCCAAGTTCAAGAATTCTGAAATTTTGTTCTTTCTCTTCTTTTTGATTATGGAATAATAGATTCCTGAAGCTATTTTGCTGAGCAGTTGTATAATTTATCCAGTCTAACCAATGTGTCACAACTATGAAAGTGACTTTCTTGCAGATAGATATCACTTCAGCTCAAACTTGGAGCTATTATAGGCAGCTAAAACAGGCAGTATCTTTTTGTTCCCTTCTTTGGGTTCATAGGGCACAAGGAGAAGATTAGCTTTTGATCACTTAAAAGCTATGGTTGGACTTGGATCCTAGATGCTTAGTTATATTGCATGTTATTTATTAGGTATTCAAAGGACAAATAGAGAATATTAGCCTCACCTCAATGATGACATGCATGTCGAATTCCTTGGTGTTCAACCCGATACCTTCATAGAAAGCGACTCGTTGGCAATCATTTAGGTACATTGTCACATAGACCTGCAAAAATAGAAGAGATTATGAAATATTTTTGGAGAAAGAATTTTATACATGATCAATTTTGTTTATATTAGTATCGAGATGAAAGCCAGTACTTCTGCTGCGTTTGAATATTGAAAACAAACACAAGAATAGGAGCATAGATTTTGAAAATAATTGGAAAAATTGATAGAGGTTTATACATTTCTATCTGTTTACTAAGTCCTAGTTGCCTTTGAAACAAAACTTAGCATCATTGACAGACTAACATGTGCAGAATTCGATAATGTGCAGGCTAAAGTGTACTAGAAGGCCATTGATAGTCCAGTGACAGGAAGGAAAGCTTATAGTTTACCAAGATGTTACCGATAGGCAGAAGAATCGTGACCATAACATGGCTTTCCAATCATCGAGGAACTGGGGATGTGCCTCAACAATGCAGAGAAGTCACCATGTCTGTTCTTATCTTGGCACCAGTTCTCGAAGTACTTGAAAATGGGATAACAATGGTACTCAGTATTAGCCTTGAGATGTCTGTAAATTGTGATATACCTCCAGTAGCCAATTTTCTCGGACAGATATGTAGCATAAAAAATGAACTTTGGCTTGAAGAATGTGTATTTCCTCGCCTTTGTTAGGAATCCCAGGTCCAATGCTAGATTAAAATTTGACAAACCCTTGTTCAAAAATCTGCAACCAATATAAACTTTAGATTCATCTTCCATGCATCTATCAGGCAAAACTCTACATAGTTGAAAGAGAAAGCAAAGTGCCTCAATTCCCTGCATGTCTGGCTTCATCCCTGGACATGAGGGAGAAAATCTCTGCCACAACTGGGTTGGTTTTCTGCAAAATTAAATCATAAAAATAGTTTATTTTGCCAATTAGAGAGATATATAGGCCACAAGTGACACGTTAACAGAGTGATGTCACATTTTTAAGTATTTTTCTGACGTAAGTTTTTTTTTTTTAATGGTTTCTGATGTAAGTTAAATTTGGTTTTGCTACATAAATTTGGTTTTGCATAGCAAATTTTTTCACATAGTTACATAACAAGATCGAAACTTTAGATACAAAATCCTGCATCCAGAAAGAATTTATGATGCAGCTAAAGAATACATTGCAGAGTGATGAATAAACTCTAGATACAAGATTTTAGAATATAAAGGCAAGTTTTATAAGGAAACCACACCTTGAGCCTCCTTCCAAGCTCCTTGTAGAGAAGGAATCCAGAGAATTCGGCAGTACAAGACCTCTCCAGGAACTCAACAAAGATTTGCCTTAATGGGCCTTGCATTTTGTCAGCAGCTTCTTTGAACTCCTTGTTCCTAACAAAATGTGTCTGATTGTAGTCAATCTTAAACTCTTGAAGCAATGCCTCGAATTCAGTCTGCTTCAAGCTCTTGTTGATTTCAGTGTTGAAGAGGGTCTCCATCTCATCAAAATCGGTGGTGTAGAACCTTGGCGTTAAAAGGGTCTCCTTTATAGCAGTTTTTTTGGGTTTCTTTCTTGGTTCTTGTATGGTAGGCTGTGCAGTGGCTGACATTTTAATGGTGCTGTACTTCGAGCATTCGAATGCTCTCGGGCTTCCAAATTTAGGAGTACTGCTGAACTTGGAAATTGGTTTCACAAAGGCCATCTCTGTAGCCATACTTTTTGCAGTAAAGTTTCGAGCTTTATTGATGGCGGGAAGAATGAACTTCGAAAGGAGGAGTAGAGGAGGATACCAGCTGAGATATATACAATGGTTGACAGGTGATTCAATCTCATCCACTGAAATCTAGGAAATGGGCTATTGACACGTGGTAGAAATTTATAGGCTTTACTGATTACATTGGATGTTTCTAAGAAACTGTGCAGATTTTAGATTATTAAGCCATTTTTTGACTTACCGAGTGTGATAGAGCAAGTCCATATAAAAAGATTTAATTGATTGGATTTCAACTATTTTTATGTTCTACCTGAAGGATCATATAATAGAAACTAGCACCATAAAATATCAGTGAGTTGGATTGATTTTCTAAAATTTTCTTCTTTCTGTCCGTTTTGACAAATAATTTTTCTGAAATGCACGATAATTTCTGTGATTATATTTCGAGGGTGTAAGTAAACTATACTTAAATTGAAAACAGTTTTACTAATTTCTCTCCAAATGAAATATAAGTTCCAGAAATCCTAAGTCTAATGACAAACTAGTAGAGAATTCTTAATCTGAAAGATGAAAGAACTAAAGAATGTCAACATATAAGACAATTGTCTGCCACTTGAACCTTACAAGAAGCCTCACAGGTAGGGTTCCACGTTATTTTTGTGAAAGATGACATTTACAGCTTCAAGAAACACAAGTTCTGACCTTTGTAGTGAGCAGAAGAAAGCTGCAAATGAAAGCTCTTTGAGAGTGGAACGATCACAAGACCAAATCATCCTTAGCATTAACTCATAACATGTGGAAACTTGTTATGTGGCAAAACCTGTCAAAACACCAAGGTGAAGACAGTTCAGGCAATGTCACTAGAAGACGAGTGCAAAGAGTAGAAGATGAGAGAAACTTCAGTATTTGAAGTTTTTGAGCTTCCTGCTATGGAAATTTATGTTTTACTGCATCTGAGTAATTATCCAATCTTGTGACATTGATAGGCTTGTTCAAATTCCTAAAATTAGCTAAAACAGAGAGAGAGAGAGAGAGTGCTCAAGATAATATGAGCGTATCTACAAGTTCATGGTATATGCATATATGCAAGGTAAAAGAGAGATGAAAACCTCTAGATTAGAATAAATAATGCTGAGTTTCAAATTGAATTATGATGATCAATCCCATCCATGTCTTTGTTCTGGTTTCCAAAAGCATGGAATCTTACAGAATCTCCCATCCCCTCTTCGGCAGAAAATCTCCTTGTTTCTCTTTGTGCCTCTTCAGCAATAAATCTCAGGCTAAGTTCTTTCATATCATCACCATTGGCAGAACCTTCCCTAAGGTCTCTAGAGTTGCCAGCGTTTGATCTCCTTATAGATTCTCTTGGTCCATCTTCCACGATGGGATCTTTCAAGGAATTGTTGACATCTTGCTCGACAGGATCAAAAGTAGGCCCTCCTTCCTCCTGTGACATTGAATTTTCATCTGAATCATCATCAGCCTGATCTAAATTTTTCCGAATTTCAGGAAGTGAATAATGGCTTTCTTCTGAAAACTTGGCTTCCGCTTCTAAATCAAATTTGTCCTTTGAGTCTACCATATCATCCCTGACATTTGGTGTCTCGGAACCTATTACCAAAAGCTCGTTTTCATCCACAAAGGATCGAAATTCATTCATAGAAGGCGGGATCTTTGAAAGAAATATCTCTAATAGATTTCTTCGCATTCCCCTGTTATATGGATTCTTCTTTTTATCGTACCGGTATCGGAAGTTCTCATAGGTAGTCTGCATTAAATCATTACCGGACTATCATAAAGAAGAAATTTCTCACCAGAATATGAGAATGTGATAATTAACTTCTTCATTTATCTCACAGCATCCTATATTCTAATAATGATGCTTCGCACTTCCAACAAGAACTTGAAGAATATTCTGCAGTTGTCATGAAGCAGTTTGATAAGAGACTCACCTGGTTCGTGCAAATGAGATAGAAATGGAAGATTGTCAAGCCACCAACAAACCAGACAAGAAAGAAACAATAGACTATAAGAATAGCTAAGGTGACATCGCGTGATACACCTTTCCAGAAGTGCTTCCCTTTGTCAAGAATGATGACCACAGAGAATGCAAAGACATAAATGCACAAGACGGTTGCTGTTGATATAAACATGAAGAAGAATCGATAGTTACGCTGCAATGAAGACGTAGCCATTTTGTTAGTTTCTAACACGAAAGTAAAATTTAAGATATCTAATGTTCTAAAGCAGCCTAAATATATACAGGAAAAATTGGGTAATTTTTTCTTTAAATCAAATAATTCGTGAAGTGAACCGATTCGGTAATACTCAGGAAAAATCACAATGACCTCCTAGACAGTATTACCATTCCACGTAAAGTCCCAAGAAATGACGGAGGCGTCACAAACGGTCCCACTTAAAATTCGGCCTCTTAGACAGAAATTACATACACAGTATATTTATTACAACCTAACCCGTGTATACACATAAATAGTAAATACACCCAAATAAATTGAACACAACACTACAAATGTACCCGACAAGTAATATTAAATACTACACTACAACTTGAAAAAAAACAAGACAATAAATGCGAAATAATAAAAGTGATAAGAAAGAACACACTCAGAAATTTGATAAAGGAGTTCGGCCAAATGCGCCTAGTCTTCGAGCACCTCTCAAATGGCCCGCTTTTATTTAAATATGGTAGAAGAGATACAAATTTGGGATAGATTGCAATAGGGGGAGAGCTCCTTTTATAAATAGTAATAACGATTTAATCGTATAGTATTCTATCCTTATCCGTAGACATAAATTTCATAACGCCAGGCAAAAAGATACACATTCAAGGCAGATATGAACACATCCATACATTTTCCATTCGAGTTATAGTTCGATCCAGTGGAAGTTCTGATCGAGAAATAGTATGGAATTGGGAAGCAAAAGTGTAGAAAACATTAAGAGAGATAAACATTGATGTCAGATATCATTACTCCAATCACTCTTAACTTAAGTCAGCTTCTTGGTAGACGAATCAGAAATAGTGATGAACGAGAACATAAATTTGAACTTACGATTCCAATGCATTGACCAACCCATGGACAGTGATGATCAAATCTTTGAACGCAGTTATTGCAGATCGAACAATGAGAAGCACGAGGAGGACGATAAAGTAAACAAGTGTCACAGAACTTGACTTTCACTGTCTGGCCATTTACCACCACATCTTTTGTTCGAGGTAGTTTTAGATAAGGGGTTCTTCCACCTTCCCATTCCATAGATGGAGTAGGCATATCCAACACCTCATCTGTTTCAGGAGCCCTTGTATTTCTGCGTACTATTCCAGGATCTCTGCTGGAGGTCAATACGAGAAACACTAAATCCTGCAAAGGCATTAACCACCCTTCAGATAAATCACTTTGCATACACAAAGTACAGCAAATAATGACATGCAATATGTAAATTCAAGTTGTATCAAACCTAGAAGTTTAACATCTTTAACAGTTTACTGTGGAAAGAAGAACATAGCACAGAGATTGCTTTACTGAGTAATTGAATAGATCATGCGGGCTCTTTATCATTGATAAGATCGAATGTTACTCGACTGTCACGACTGCTTGAATTCAGAAAGAAAAGAAATACTCACTGATATGGTAAGGATTAAGCCAATGATCAATATAGGATACCACCGTTCAGGATGCTTTGTGTCTTTATCTGCAATCTTGAGAGACATTTTTATACAGAAGGTGATGGCAGGAGCACAAATGAGAAATGTGGATAGAAGCAATGACGACACATCAGGACCAAAAATCAATCTCCCGCCACAGAAGAATCTCTGACAGAGTATAAAAAAGCCTCATTAGAGCCAGCATTACCAGAGTCGGATACAAAAGAATGTCAAAGAACAACCTGTTCATATGCATTTATGGGCTGTGTGACATAAGTTCAAGGACTGAAAGTATGAAAAATATATAAACGAGAAAAAAGGACTCTCAGCCAGAATAACAAACATCTAATCGAGAAATTACATCAAACATGATGTACACACATAGATGTGCATGATAAACCAGAAAAAGGTCGACAATGGTGAAAGGTTGACTTTAAAGTCGGATTAGTGGACTCATTAATTCTCAGAAAGAAGAAAAATATTAAGATACGTAAACAAGATAAAGAAACCACTAGAACTGTGGCATCAACAAGTGAAAATCAAATAAAGATTGAAGAAGGAATTCAGAGACTAATCTTACTGATCAAAAGGATAGGAAGAATAAAAGAAAAGCATGTTTATGATCAGTAACGAAGCATTTTGAAGTGAACTTTAACCAAATCATTATCACTAAAAGTTGTTTCTATGCTCAATACTCGAAAGATCATTGCTTCTTAAATCACTCCCAATCTTGATCTCCACAAATTTGAATTATGCAACAAGTCCAGTATCAAGTTACACTGAATCAAACATGACCCAATATACTCATTTCTTTCCAGGTTTAAAATAGGAAACTGATTCAAAGTAAATGAATGCTCGAGGACCCCAAAAACATATGAAATCCATGAAAGAACAACTCCATGAAACAAATCACAAAACTCAAACAAAGAACTAAGACAGAAGAAAACAAAAAAGTCAGTACAGAATTTGGATAGAAAGAGTCATAAAACAAAAGAACTAACATTGCTTCCTTTCCAAACTTGATATAGCCTCTTTTGTTCAGTCTTGGGCGTCCCTCCAGGAGTAGAAGCAGCAGCAGCAGCAGAAGAGGAAGGACCCTTATCAGGATTCATGATTAAAACCACAATTTAACCTCTACCCTTGTTGCTTCACACATAGATAGGATCTTCCAAACAGCAACCAACGCAAGAACATAATCAATAAATGCAATCCCTTTTCTTCCCTCAACTATACAATATCTTGAAACTACCAAACTCCAATAATCTTTCAAAAACATCAATGACACAGACACAACATCAGAGAAAGACAGTTGTCCGAAGACAGAAGGAGAAGGGGTGAAGAGGGTTGGCTAGTGATCTTTCTGCGATAAAAAAGCCAGCAGCCCTCTTGTACGCAAAAATGAAAAATCTTTCAGCTTTTTTGTTCTAAAACCTCCAAAACAACAAATAATTATTGGGTTTTATTTTTTTTTTCCAAATATATAGTTCCAACATCAAATTAAAAAATAGAACTTTGGGGTGGGGTGAATTGCACAAAGGCACTCATCCTATCAGCTCTTTTTCCTTCTCCAATCCAAAACGTATATACTTTCTCTCTCTCTTCGTCACATTGACATATGGGCTGCTGCCACAATCACTATCAGTTAGACAGATGCTTCCTTCCGTTGCACCAACCTCTTTCGGATTTTACGTTGGATTCTACGATTTTCGATGCTTTTTACATAAACTAAGTAATAGTATTGCGCTAGCGAACAACAACATTAACCTGTACTCATAAATTTGCTCTGTTAAAGATGAACAGTAACCATTAGTAATAAGATTGTCGTGTCACGTTACTGTTTAGTTATCATGGCAGTTAATGTCGTTACGTATGTTTAAGTTCTGTTAAGTAATTACTAAGTTTTTGGATAATAATCTTACACGTATGTTTAAGTTCTGTTAGTAATTACTAAGTTTTTGGATAATAATCTTACTAATAACTTTCGTTCTCTCGACATGCCAAGCTGCCGAGGACGTGAGAGTCAATACTTAAACATTGTTAACATGACATATGCTTTTTACCTCGAGAAGATTGATTGGTCGAAAGTGGATTTTTTTGTTAATAAAAGAAGGAAAACTACAACAGAAGAATAGTATACAGATTAGAAACACATCTTCACGTGCGGGGAGCAGAGCATTTGTTGGTATCCAACCCAGATGGGATGTTGACTGCTCGAGATCACATAATACAAGAAACTTCAAAACGTTTGGTCTTATTATCTGTAATTAGTAATGACAATTACTTATGTTACGAAACAGTTTCAAGTTCTTGGACTTGTCCTGCTAATTACAGCGCATTTGTTGCAAGTAGTTCACATAAAAGATAGTCTAGTTCAGGAGTTTTGCTTGTTCAGGGCCGGCTCTCCATCTCGTTTGTGCTTGAATATAAAAAACATTTTAGCCGGCAGAAACTTGGAGCCCGCGTAGAAATTTTGACTGCTGTCAGATTGTTTTTATTAGTTGTTTAGCACCTGAACTGACAAGGCTAGAATCAGACTTTGAAGCAGATAAAACTATAGAGCCTGTGTGAATCAGTAATTTAAGCTTTGATTAAACCTCCTAGTAGTGTGAGACTAAAGAGAGGAAGAGAGTGAGATGGTGGTTCTGGATGTATCAAAATTCTGATTAGTTGAGAAGATAAATACAAGGTGGTGCTTTGAGAAGAATAAGTGCAAATGCTTAGAGTCGCAATCTAAAAAGAAGGGGTGTGTAGTCTCCAAGAAATGCTGCTTAATTCCCTTTAAATTTTCAGCTTAACGATTAAATATGGTGCATCCAGAGATGATAAGATAGGGATTCACAAGCTGCACGTTACTATTGGAATAAGGCTGTAGAACTGGGAATCATTGACGAATCAGAACCATAGTTAAAACAATTTCACATGACTGATCAGTCAGTCACAGTTTGTCTCTACAAGAAAACTTATCATTCCCACAGGACAGGACAAATCCTATCGATAACTTCCAAGGATCCTTCAGTTTATCATGGTTTTCATCATCTGTGATCTAATGTTGCTTGTGTAAGCTCTTTTGAATGCTTCTGCACATCATGTTTGCTGCCGAGAGCTAATCAATCAATATCCTTTTATAGACTATGCTGACCTGTGACAACATATAGATGCATCTGATGGTCAGGAAAGCAATCAAGATGCCTTTGGCATTGTAACACAGAAATGCTAGGTTTGCTTGAGTTTGTTCAAAAGCACCAATGCATTTCTTGTTTCAGTACAAAGGGAATAAAGTAGCTAATGAGGAGAAAGTTGCCTACCCTAACTAGTAAAACCATGGGAACGAAATATGAGAGGATATGTGCAACAGTATCCACTGCTCCAACACTGCATAATATAAACATGTGTGTCAGCCTGCAAATTGGCTTGTTTTCCCGTAAGAATACAGAAACGTATCTAACTTCATCGTTTTGGCACAATACTAAATATAACAGAAAATATGGTCAAATTTGGGAAACCAAGGATATAAAAGCATACGTATAAGATGCTTAACAGCAGTAAACATATTTAAAAGAAAAATGTCGAGAGACTAAATATCATTAAACAAAAAGAAAAATTTGACAAACTTGAGACAGCTTACCACAGAAAGTAATGGTCCCTGTTTGAAGTTGTCATTAAATGAAAAAGTAATTGGTTTTGGATTCTCTCCAGGCCCTCTGATAAACCCACTGGATTTGAACAAAAATGAAGACGTAAGCAAATATTTGTGAAAGATGCTGCCTTATAATAGAACTGATATAGAAACAAGTTCAAGAAAAAAAATAGAAAAATGAAGATGTTAATGTTCACAATAAGCCCACATTAACGAGGCAGAAATCAGGGGAGTCCTTCGAGTGTCATAGACAGCAATGAGACCTCTGTACATGCCATCCCCTCCTTTGTAAGAAAGGGCTAATCTTTCACCAGAAGCATCCCAGGCTATCTTTTCAATCCCATGGCTACAAGGAAAAAGTTATATGTGATGAACTCTTCAAAGAAGGACAGTTACGAGCCAAAACTTAAAATCCAAATGTTGCAAGGTACTGGAAATATCAAGTTCATTACCAATACAAAGTTTTAAAAACTGTAAAACAGGATTTAATCATCATCGTGATATATGAGTTTCGTTCTAGCCATGTAAGCGAATGAAATAAAGAGCAATAATAAATCCAAAATCCAGTGGGTGGGTTAGGCAAGTGCAGAAACAACGCCCCACTTCCATGAGATTGAGGCTGGATCCATCAATCATGGAGAGCATACATATCTACACAGGGGCACAAAGAAACTAAAGGTGTCTTCATTTTATATCTCAATCTAGAGAACAATTCTATTCAAAAGCAGCATCTCAACATTTCCTTAGACATCTGCTTTCAAAATATATGGCACACAGTTCAGCAACACTATCTAAGTCATTAAGAAGAAATCTTAAGCATACACAACAAAGATTGATTATTCTCTCCTCTACCTTCCAGTCAACGACATTATTTCTGGCAAATCAACAGGTAGAAGGTGTGCATCTGCAAAACATCATCAAATATAGAAAATGGTCATGCCCCCTTACATGTCAAACAATAGGATGCTTATACTACTTTGTTTTTCTAAATCTTTTCAAATATACCATAAAACCCAAGTGTTCCCTCACATTTATAATTAAACAGCCAATGCCATACAAATTATAAAGCATATATGGATTTCAACAGATGAACAGTGCACAGACATGCTGTCAAAAATGAAGAAAACAACCTCAAGTCATAAAACAAAGGCAAAGCTAAACAAACAAAAATAATAACAAATCAACATGATTGACTAAATAGTGTCTGCAGAGAGTCAATACGAATCTACAGAATCATATGCAGGCCTTCAACTTAAAATTGATGAACTTACTTCCTGCAAAGCTTCTTTCAGTTCAAATTAAGATAGCTGAACATAAAGCTCAAACGTGAAACCATCTTACCTAAAGAAGGAGGCTTTGATGCAAAATGAATAGACCCCAATGTTGATGATCCAGAGAACGCAGTCAGAACTATACGCCCATCAGGGTCCCACGTTGCCCCCTGATTACATAAAGCATGATAAAGTGTCAATGATAGTTCAGTTTGGTAACAAGATTAAAAGCATCCTGTAAGCTTAATAATAAACTTTTAAAATAATTTTTTACTAGTTTGCCACTTGACTGCCTGATTCAAGTCCCGCTAGGAAGAAGTCATTCACTCATTAAAGGTCACAGTTAAAATTTGAGATTCATCTCAATAGGAACCATTTCAAACCATGAAGTAGGGGAAACATTGTCTGAATTCACCATTCGTTTAAGTAGTTACATGGCATAGGATGGAGTTAATTTTTCAGAAAAAATTTTATAAGCAAAAGAAAAGTTAAACCATGGTGCCAACTGACCACATTTATGCAAGATTAGCCAAGGAAGAATATGAGGAAGACGTAACAATGGATTCAACAGTCATGTATGGTTAATGAATGTTTATGTTTACCGTAACAAAACCACTGGTTGAATGCCATCGTTCAGATGTCCATGTGTTTGTCTCCCAAAGATAAAATGTTCCATCACTAGAAAGAATCAAATTATCAGCCACAGAGCAATATCTTATTCAAATGCAAATAAATCATAGCAAGTTGACTATGACCATACAATTTTGCAGCAAAAAAGTAATCTTTAGTAGGAGACCATTTCAACATTGATATGCCTCCTAATCCACGCCGAATGGGTGTTCCAATTCCTAAAAATTATTAAAAAAAAGAATAAAGAATGTCAGATTAAAATCTGAGGAACCAAGGAAAAACTAGTAGAACAATACAGTCCTCACAGAATATTATACACTAGAATACCCTCCGGTGGAAGAGGATAAAGCTCCGAAACTTTTAACCAAAGCCAAAGCTCCCCAACCATTTGTGTCATTTAGGCTTCTCATGTTGCCATGTGAACATCCTCATACTATTCATGCTTTTGATAAATTTACTTCATCCTATCATGACATTTCTATGGTGGACCGTCTGATCTAAATGCCTAAACACTGCACTTCTCATATTATGCACCCAACATCTAGCAAAAATATCACACTTTACATTTATGCATCTCTGCAATAATGTGAAATGATGCTAATCAAAACAGTTTAAGAGGCTGACAATATTGGCTGACCTTGTGCAACATCCCATATTGTGAATGATGAGCCTTCATAAGAAGCAGACGCCAAATATGTGAAGGCGTGTCAAGGAAATTATTACACAATGGAGCACAATTTAGCATAGAAAGTAACTACATTTTAGATCCAAAATAGTGTATATACATACATAGATATGTGTATATACATACATATATGTAAAAAAAGATAACAACAACAACAACAATAACAACCTCAATGCACAAGACTCCCCGCTTTGCGAGGGTCGGGGAAAAGACATCAATTGTACGTAGCCTTCCCTTTGAATTTTACAAAGAAGCTATTTCCGTAACTCGAACCTGTGACCTTTTGATCACAAAGGAGTAACTTTATCAGTTGCTCTAAAGCTCGCCCTCGTATGTTTTTAAAAAAAGGATAATCTTCTGCCTATTATTTTCTCACTAGTAATAATGAAGTATAACCAAAATGAAGTGAAGTAACAAACTCAACAGTGAGTTAATAAGGATATCTTCCATCAGGACTCCAAGAAAGTGCACTTATTTGTTCATCATTATGACTCCGAAGAAAATCCACCAAAGTCCATCGAGTTCCAGAACCTCTGGAAAGTGTACCTGAGTATGAAGAAGCACCAGATCGGACAGATGCAACATTGCCTGGATAAGAAGCAACCCATATGCAGATTCCACCCCTGAAGTTCAATAGCCAAGAGAAACAGCCTTAAAAATCTTAAATTATCCTCCAAATAACATAAAATAGATATATCAGATGGAGAAGAAAAAAAAGGAACTCTTGGTACTTGCTTGCATGCCACAGAAAGTGATTTTCCACTATTTGGTCTCCATTCAAGAACTTTAACGTCTCTTTGGGACTCACTCGTCAAAATGCAAGCATCCTTACCCTCTGATCAAAACTCAAAAGTAGCAGTTAGATATCTCTAAAAAGTTGCAAGATAAATTCTCTAAGCAGACTAGATGTACAAGCTTTCGAAATCCCTCTTTAAAAGCCATAGAACCACTTACCTGATTCTTCAAAGTCATGAACCATAACCTGATTTGGGCCAGAGATAAAAGCAATAATGTGCTTATGTTGGTGCCAGCTTACTCCTTGAAGATTGACCTCTGGCAACAAGTTTACCTACGTAGCATGAATATAAAATGTCAATTCCATCCCAGACGCAAATAAGAATTCCAAGATCAGACTACATGGCTATCTAGTGAAGCAAATGTTGAAATACCCCACTAATCAACCTTAAGGTGCTTTAAACGTGTGTTGCCATAAGAATAACTAGCTTGATTACTTAGGCGAGAAGTAAAGTGGGCGGTGTTCACGAGCCAGACCCGATATCCATGTGGTTTGATTTCCTAAGTCATGCTATTCAATTACTTAGCAATCAGCATTATGAACATAATGCAGTAGGATTTGTTCATCAAAGTAAATAAACAATAAACCAATAGAATAACAACAATGAGACAATTAAAGAACCAAAAACAAAAAACAAAAGACACAAGAAAGAGATCATTCAAAAACATAAGTTTTCAACTGGAAAATGCTTACATAATTGGGACTAAAGAAGCGCTTAACGGATTGATTAACTATTCCCTGGAGTGATTTCACTAAACCACTCTCTCCATCATTATTTACTCTTCCTTGCTGCTGTTGCTGCTCTGCTTCCTGCTCCCTACTCATGGAAATCACCTGATCAGCCTGAAATGGCACCGCACTGAATACCATTCCCTAATCCACCATCAAACCAGTTCAAAAGTTCAATTATTTCTCCTCAAAAACACAAAATATTAAACAAAACAGAATTTGAAAAGAAGAAAAAAAAAATCCCACCAGAAGCTTTGCATAGGTGGTCTCTGCTCGTTCATCGGATAGGCTCTCTGCTGTGACTGCAAGGCCAAAAATGAGTCAGCTTTATAATTTTTCCGCAACCACAAGACACATACACGTATATATATGAAGAGAAAGATCATGTCATACTGAGCTCTCGATTGATTTCACAGATGGTAACAGAACCAGGCTGCGGAAAGGAAGGCATTGGTATTTCTCGAAGAGGACGAGTGAATCGGGTCACTGTTGTTGGGTATTAGGGTATAAGGCCTGTTTGGTTGGATGTTAATTAATGGAATGAAATGTAATAAAATGGAAGGGAATGAAATGATTTATAATGTAATGAAATGTAATATAATAAAAAGTTGTTTGGAAATGATGGAAAGGTTCATAATGTAATATAGTGAATATTGTTTGGAAGATAGATGGAATGGAATGTAATATATAATAAATGACTTTTATACTCCTTATATTAAAATGGTTGTTACAGGAGATTTATTATTTTATTATTAATTATATAAAAATATTAGCATTAATTA
>JAOTBA010000003.1:2140936-2153452 GCA_025629845.1 Erythroxylum squamatum | reverse complement strand
AAGTGGGTTGTAAAAAGTTCACACTGAACTAAAAAGTGTACAGTAAAGTGGTTTGCCAAATCCTAAGTGGGAGCTTAAGTAGAGGACGTAGGTCTTAGCACCGAACCTCTATAAAAACAGTGTTTGCTCTTCTTTCTTACTCTCTTTATTTAATTTATTTGATTGTTCGTGTGTATTAACTTATTGTTTCTTTGTAGAATCTTTGCGAAAAAGTATAAACGATCTATTCAACCCCCCTTCTAGATCGCTTTCAAAAATTTGTAGCTTCATCCATTTTGGAAAATTCTCTGAGAAATGAAGATATGGATTGAACTTATTATGATTGGTTATGATTTCTTAAGTTACATCAGTTGCTCATATGAGTCGGTTGTTCTTTGTCTGTTTGTCTTTTTGCATTGGAAGCTTTTGAAATTTGGTTCGAGATATATGAATGCGCTTCTGCTTAAGTCTGTCATTTAGATCAGATCTTAGATCATCGTTTCATATATGCATTGGTGATACATAGGATTATGAAGTATCGATCGCATGGACGTCTTTCGGACCTTTGACTCATTTTTCGGAAGATGTGAGTGCAGAAGCTACCTTTTCCATAGTAAAGAATTGATGTGTGTATCAGACATTCCTATTCCACATCATGGGAAATGAGAAAGAAAGATGATGAGGTGCTCAGTTTTATGCATTTTCTATTATTTTCTTTATCTTGCTTTCTTTTAGCCCTTTATGTATATTTCTGACAAAGTGGTTACATCTTAGGGAAACAGTTGATGGTTCATGTTTCTGAACTGGTTCTGAGAAATCCAGGGAGAACCAAGAAGCAGGAAACGTATCGTCATCAACTGCCAGATCATCCAAGTCTGGAAAGCGAAAGAAGAAGAGATGGATGCAACTTATGATGCATAACAACATCTTTTATCCATTTCTGAAATTGGAGATTTTTATGTTATGTTCTGTCAAGCTCTGCCCGTTCCATTATTCGAATTTTTTGCAGACGAAATCTGGATCTTTATTTGTATATCACAAAAGAAACAAAACCCTGGTATTTGAACAATTAGAGTAATGCTAATTGTTTATGCTAATTTGGAAGAACTAATGATCTTTTTTATGTGTTGTTGGCCTTCAGACCATGATTTGTCCATTGTCACTCTCTCAAATTAAGATTTTTACATGTAAGAAAAGCTAAATAGAAACCTGAAAGAATTGGAATCCACTCAAAGTGATTTCTCTCTTAACTTGAGACTTCACTGCCAACTCCATTGCAATAAAGCAAATTAAAACCAAGCTTCTTGTAACATACTATGCTATAGAACAAAATGTGACAATAATATTAGGTTACAACAACTACATAAAAACAGAAAATCTAATTCAAAATTTAAAATAGGTAACTCCGCAAAAGATGTGTTCTCTTTTATCATTATATGACTAAGTGTCTGTTTGGTTGAACTTTTGGAGGGTGAATAAGTATTTTTTTTCGCGGGAAAAGTTTTTTTTAAGAAAAATGAGTGTTTGGCAGTAAAATGAAAAAGTATTTTTTTAGTAGATATAGTTTTTTTTGCAGCTAAAATACAGCTCTTTAATAAGCACAAATTTGGAGCTTCTTAAAAAATCACTTTTTCAGTAGATTTTTTAAATCAATTAATAAGCTTATTTTTTAGTCTCTTTTGCTCTTACATTTTACACATAATTCCCACGATACCCACAAACTTATTTCCACGTTTATTTTGAAAATTATATAATATTATTTAGCTTTTTATATGTTTTAATATTTATTTTTGATATTAGTTTTACTTATATTATAGTCCATATAAAAGATTTGGTTTTATAAATTTTTATTTATTTTTCATATGATTTAAAATTATATAATAATTAATATATTGTATTTTGCATTTTGTTTAATATACTTTAACTAATATTTATATGCATAAATAATTTTTATTACAAAATAAAATATATTTAAAATTAAAAATAATTTTTATTTTTATGTTACCAGACAGTCTACAATATGAAACTCTTTAAAAAAAAAAATTTTTTAAATGATAATTAAACAGTAAAAAAAACTCTTCTTATCAAAGTATTACGGACAAAAATTTTACTACTGTAAACCCAACAGAGACTAAAACGGTCACAGGAGATAGTAACTATTAGCCAAAGAATAAGACAAAAACGAGTTCTGTTCCGTAACTCAATTCTTACCCAATTGAATTTAATTTTATCTAGGACTTACATATTTATTAATTCTCATCTATATATCTTTAGCACGGATAAGAACAGTATTGAAACACTGTTGCAGGCACAGAAGATTTGGTACTAACTTCAATGTGAACTGGATCTGTCAAGCATGTCTTGTCTCCTACAGTTCGTCGATTGATCCAGCACTCTCTTCTAACCGAACTAAACTTTCAGGCTTCTGGGTCGTCGAGAAACAATGATGGGTACGTCGACGCAAGCTTATGGAGAAGCATGGTACTGGGATAACAGGTACAGCAACGAACCCGCGACTTTCGATTGGTACCAGAAATACTCTTCCTTAGCTCCTCTCATCAACCTCTACTCTCCTCGTCGTCTCCGACCCCGTGTCCTCGTTATCGGTTGCGGCAACTCCGGTATCGTTTTTTTTTGGTTCCTGAATGTTGTTCCCGTTTTTTTTGGAAAACGATATGTCAAGATCGATAAAGTTTTGATCTTTTTTGTCTTGAAATTGTGAATTTTGTGGGTAGCTTTTAGTGAGGGCTTGGTGGATGACGGGTACGAAGATGTGGTGAACATTGATATATCGTCTGTGGTTATTGAAGCTATGCGGAGCAAGTATTCTGATCGACCTAAAATGAAATGTATTTGCTGTTTCACAAGTTTAGATTTTCAGTTGTTTGGTTTTTAGTGTCTTTTTGTTTTTTCTATGTTTGGTGTGTTTTTGATTTTGTTGTTTCCTCACATTGACTCGGCAGATCTTCAAATGGATGTTCGAGATATGAGTACTTTCCAAGCAGCTTCATTCAATACCATTATTGATAAAGGTGCGACTTTGACATTCATTTCTGTCCCTTCACCTTATTTGGGTTGACATTCATTGATGAAGTTTTTCCTTTTATTGCTTTTTGCTTTTTTTTGTTGTTAATACAGGGACGCTGGATTCCATCTTGGTGAGTGTATAAGCGACTTCTTAATTGATATTGGAACTTTATGCAGTAGCATTTTGAGTTGCCATAACCGTATAGCTAAAGGGTTGTGTTCTTCTTTTCATTTCTTTTTTGTTTTCGAACATCTAGTGTGGTAGTAGTTCACGACAAAATGCAACAAAGATGCTCGAGGAAGTTTGGAGGTATGGTGGAGTGAGAATTTTTGGTGAATAGTTATTTTTCCATTTGGTTTGTTTTGGTTTGCAAAGCATTTTGTACTTCTGCAAATTATTTTCTTGATTTTTTCACCTAATATTGAAGCAGTTGATGACAAACTCTATAGGGTCCTCAAGGATAAAGGAGTTTATTTTCTGGTAAAATATATGCTTCCAGATATCCATATCTTACTTTCTGTTTTGCTTTTTAACTTCCTTAACTGCTTTTCTTGATGAGATAATGCGTTGCAGGTGACATATGGATCTCCGGTATATCGCTTGCGCTTGTTAAAAGAATCCTGCTCGTGGGCCATAAAACTCCATGTCATAGGTTTGTTAAAATCCCAGTTTCTTTGTTAGATTAGGTGAACTGCATGCAGGACTCTTTCTGATTTCTGTTGAGAATGTCCTTCCTCCTCTCTTATTGCTTTAATGATCATATTCTGTGCATTGTTTTTCTCCTCTTCTTAAGAGTTATTACAGAGATCCTTTGCTAGCTGAATCAAAGAAGTGAATTATTAAGTTGTACATAACATCTAAAAAGAATTAAACTTCATTCAAGGTTTCGGAATCTATGCGGTGATGAAGAATTGCTGACTATGTTCCTGAAAAATTGGAGGTTTAGTTTTCGAAATCTACATGCAACTTGGAAAACTATATTTGTATTGTTTTGAATCATTAAATACTGACGCCTCTTGGGTTCTAAGAGAAAAAGAGAAAAGGAAAACCTGTATGGATTGTGACGAGAGGACTCCCCAGGGCGTAGAATCTTTCTAAAACATAAAAGTTACGAGATTGATCATTACTTTTGAGAGCTGATTTCTCTGAGGTAAAAATGTTCTGCTGTTCATCCAGCCGGTAGCTATCGTTTGTTATCTGTTTATTCTCCTAAACTTTAACGTAGTGAGCATCTGGCACCTAAGGGACTTGAATGCTACAATAAGACTGTTGTTCATAATCTGCAGGAAAGTATTTGTCAGAAGGACCCTCTGGACAACCAATCTGGGAGTTGACGAAACCTGTTCCACTAGATGAAGAGGGAAGCTCTCTGGAAGCAGTGCTGGGAAAGAACCCCGATGTCCATTACATATATGTTTGTACCAAGGTCGGTGAACCCAACTTCCATTCTTCAAACTTAAACTCAAGATACTTTGGTTACCAAAGCGACTCTCCCTAATTGGGAGCATGATTGTAATTCAACTCTGAAGCTGCTTCCGTTGTTATTATCATCTTCAGTTTTAGTTTATTGTGTATAATGTATGTTTTTTTTTTTTACTCTTCTTCCTCAGGATGAATCATTGAAGCCAGATTCTACAGCGAGCTAGTCTGAGTGCCCTTTCCATAGCAATCGTTCTTTTTCCTTATGTTAAATAACAGATCATGGAAAAACTTTTCTTGTAACTTTGATCTTGGTGGTGTTCAATCAGTGGTTTTGTTTTTACGTTTTCTTTTTGACAATTTGTTGATACCTTGATCCAACTGTAGTTGAACTATCTGATCTGAAAAGAGTGTTAAAAGTTTTGAACTTCTGTGGTGATATTGTCAAGTTTACACTTATGATCACGCAATTGTAAACCATCATTTTGAGAGTTGTTTTCATTTTTCAGTCAATTGTAAACAAACTTGTGTCAAGGTTTAGAGAAGACGGGAAATCTCACTCGTTTCCCAATAATATGATGGGCTTGCCAGTTTCTGTACCGATGAATAGGACCATTCATAGTTGTCAACTGACCGACAATTTCAGCTAATCTTAAACCTCTTGCGAGCGCACCTTACATTGATTCTTTCCACGAACGTATTGTGCGTGCCAAGCTCTTCTCTTCAGTCATATTTCATTTGGTTCGATATAGTTCACTACTCTAGCCGCCAAGTTTTCATTCTTCAAACCGGGAAAGAATGATTCTTTCGAAAATCTCGTCAGGAAATCGCACCAAGATATCCTTTGGCGCATTCAACTCCTTTGTGCAGAAAAGATGGAGAAAGCCGGTGGATTCTGCTCAAACGCGGTTAGAGAACCGAACTAGAGACTCCAAGCTCGATAAGCTCGCGACCCACCACAAAAAACTCAAAACCATCCTCAAGCTCCACCAACTCATATCCACTCGGAAACGCGGTCCTTTTGTGTCCGTGCAAATCATGTCCCGGTGGAAGAATATAGCGAGCTTGAACGTAGGTATGGGTCACTTTCTTCACAAATACCCTCACGTGTTTGATGTTTTTACCCACTTAGTTAAGAGGAATCTGTGTTGTAGAATTACGAAGAAAATGAAGGACTTGATTAGTGAAGAAAAGAGTGTGATAAAAGATTGCGAGTTTGAATCTGTCGGGAGATTAAAGAAGTTGTTAATGATGTCCAAAGATGGTAGTCTTCATGTTCATGCTTTGAGGTTGATTAGGACAGAATTAGGCTTGCCAGAGGATTTTAGAGACTCGATGCTTGACAAGTATAAGGAAGATTTTCGGTTAATTGATCTGGAAATAGTGGAATTAGTGAGTAGAGATGAGAATTTGGGTGTAGCAGAAGTTGAAGCATGGAGGGAAACAGAGTACAGAGAGAAGTGGCTGAGTGAGTTTGAGACCAAATATGCTTTTGCGATCAATTTTCCGACGGGGTTTGTTATCAAGGCTGGCTTTAGGGAAGAGCTCAAGAATTGGCAAAGGCTTCCTTATATGAAGCCTTATGAGAACAATGGGATTGTTCGAGTGCGTTCTTGTGGTGGGGTGGAGAGATACGAGAAACGGGCAGTAGGATTAATTCATGAGCTGTTGAGCTTGACAGTGGAGAAGATGATTGAAGTTGAGAGATTGACACATTTTAGGAAGGAATTTGGTATGGAAGTAAACCTGCGTGAGTTGCTTTTAAAACACCCTGGAATTTTTTACATATCAACCAAGGGAAGCACCCAAACTGTGTTTCTCAGAGAAGCATATAGCAAAGGGTGTTTGATTAAGCCAAACCCGGTGTACATTGTTCGGAGGAAGATGTTGGACCTCGTCTTGCTAGGTTGTCGACGAACAAGTGAGTTGCAACCTCAAGAGGAAACAAACGAATTACATGTGAGTTTGATCTCTAAGAATAAAAATCTAAGTTCAGCAGAAGGACACTGGGTTATCCCAATATTTGAAGGAATTCAAAATGGAAAAGATCATGGTGATCTAAATGACATGAGAGGTGCATCTCAGGAAGAGTTTAATGGATGCTACACAAACAAATGCAGTGTAAATGACAGGAGGCATGAGAAGAAGAGACACTAAGGCATATAGCCGATTTTCAACAGGTGTTGGACTTGTGGTATTCTCTGAGCTCCTGCAGAAATTAGGAATGTTTGTGATTGTGAAGCAGGCTGCTTGGGAAAATTTGTAGCTCTTCTTCAAGTCATGATCCTGCAACTTGTAAGTGACCTGCTCTGTCTAAAGTGTCTATTTTGATGCCTAGTTTCTCTGCTTCTGTTCAATGTTTACGATTGTTTTTTTCTCTGGAGTTGGATACAGTTTTCCATGGTTGACGCATGTGAGTACACTCCAGAGCATGCACATATCTAAGCCAAAAAGAACCATTAGTTCCTAATATTTCAGGTGATTTTGAGCCTCCACTCTGCTGTTTTTTTTAAATGTTCCGAGTAACAACATATGGTGCACGGCTGATAGAATTCGTGTAGCAGATTGAACTCCAGCAAAGGATCGGGAACAGAGTTTCTGGGCAGTTCATGCATCATCGACTACCCTTACTTTCTGTTCTGTGCGCGAACTCTGAGCAGAAAGCATTGCATCATTGAGAAACCATCCCTAAAAGCTCTGTTAGCGAAGGCCTGCTTGTATTGTCTCCAGTTCATCCTTACACTAACATTTGTAACGAATTCAGATTGAGGGATAGGGAGAAGCCACTCAGTGTTAGAGCTCTTTCTTCAAGAAACAAGGTCCTTGAGTTCGAAGTTCATCAGTAATTATGGATCGTCCAACTCAAAAGACAAAATAGCTTTGTAATATCAGCTGTGCTATAAAATCTTACTAGTCGAACACAATTCTTTCAAATTAGAGTTATCCAAAGAGAAGAGAGCTACTGACCGTAACTTATTTGCATAATTTATATAATATGTGGAAAATAAATCAAGTTTCTTACATCTCAATTAGAAGTTAAAACCTACTGCAGGTAATTACTCACCAAATATATACATGACTAAAAGACAAAAGCATGGAACAGAGCATGAGCTCGAGAAATGCTAGTTATGGGCCACCACCACCATGATACTCTACCTCTTGCAGCCTCATTACCGTAGCCATTAGCTCGCTCAATAGTTCGTCGGATTACTTTTGGCGTGTGTGATTCTGCTGCTAAAGCATCCGACTCAGCCAAAGCCCCCAAACCTCACTTCACTTGCAAAAAAACTCAACCTAAAGCTATTACTCCTGAAAAACCCTTCTCTTCTAACATGGCAAAAATGGTGTCTAGCCCTTTTTCTCTAATACGAAATACTGCACTTTTATCCCGTTTTCTGGGGTATTCTCCCAGATCTCGTTTCCAATTTGGTTCAAAATCTCAACTTTGCTTAAACCCTGTTCAAGCGAATGCATATAGGGCTTATAGTTCTGCTTATAATTTGTGTGCTTATCCTCTGAATTCTCGTCATGGGGCTGTGTTCACTGGCGGAGGACGTTGCAATGCGGAATTTAGGCAACTGGGTCTCGACAAGTTTCGAGCTTTGGCTGTTTCTGATGTTGGTTCAGGTGGTGGTGGGCTTGGGGGCTCTGATGGCGGCGATGGTGGTGGCAGAGGTGAAGATCCTGGTGCTGGTGCTGGTGCTGGTGGCGGTGGCGGTGGTGGTGGTGGTGGAAAAAACTGGTCCTTCATGTCGTGGTAATGGATTTTTAACTCTTGCTGTTTGGTTATTATTCGAGTGGTGAATGATTGTTGTTGTTTGTTTGCATGAAAAGTGACATGTCGTTATGAAGCATCGAAATTGCAGGTAAAATGGTTGAAATGACATATGTAATAACTAGCACCTTGTAGAGGACAGTTTCCATTGCTAATAGGATGAAGGGTCCATAACTTACTGATCATATATCACTGTAGTTGGTATACAACTTTTTGTCATGGAAGGGGACATTGAAAACTAATCTATTAAAGTGTTGCTTTTTCTTCTTCTCGCCTGACATAAGAGAGCGGGAAAGAAAAACCGAATGCAAAGGGTTGATAATATGCAACAAGCGTTATCACCTTGAGGCTTTGTAGCTGAAAAATGGTTTCTTTACCTCATTAGTGCCTGAAACTGTAGTTCTTCCAGATGATCCTCTTTCGCCTCCTCTGTCAGTTTGATTGATCCTTATTAGAGAAAGATTTCTCTTTGTCAAACTGATTGTCTGACTGTATACAATGTGCCTGTATACTGTAAAAGTTGGTATTTTGTCATGCTAATGAAATGCTCTCACAATGGAATGTTGTTCTTCAAGATGATGGAGATGAAATGTACTTGTAGCAGAGAACTTTGCGTGGTACAAGCATGAGAAAGAAATTGCTTATATCTTTGTTGACAACCTTTGGGAAATACTCTCCACTGAATCCATCAAGAGTCTAGAATCAAGACAGTAAGAGCAGCTTGCCGCAAGTGCTACTGAACACATGGTGTTTGGTTTCATAGTTGTGAGATGTAGGGTGGAGTTAAGCATTCACTAAGCTTGATGTTAGGCTGTGCCATAACATAGATACGCTGCTAGAAAGGTATAAATGAACTAAAAAAATTGATAAAGAGGCATGACCAAAAGATTAAAACAACTTGTTTCTGGTTAGTTTATAAAATTCTAATTTCATTTTAAGCAGTATCTCAGTAGGCATTTTATCAAGGAGGCTGCTTGAACTTGTATTTATTCTAGGTAGCCTTCTTGTTGAACTTGCCTTACAGGATGAGCATTATAGTCCAATTATTGACTGGCATAACTTGAGCTGTCTACTAATTCAGGTATTTGACTCTTCTTGCTGAGCATCCTGTGTTGACAAAAGCTATCACATCTGCAATTTTGACTTTATTTGGAGATTTGATATGTCAGGTATATGTTTTTGGTTGCTGTAAATAGTGGTGTCAAACAAAGGATTTCTGGTGATATTTTAAATCAATTTTACGCTTTACTGCCCTCTAAAATATAATTTGCAGATAAATTTAACTCAGATATGTCTTATTTCCCTCAGCTTGTGATAGAACAAGTTCCATCACTTGACTCTAAAAGGACATTCCTATTTACATTTTTGGGGCTGGCACTAGTGGGTCCAACATTACATTTCTGGTATGTATTAGATTCTCATTTATTCGTTAATGGATAACATGATTCATGTAATGATGCAAAGATAGCCACTTATGATGATGGAAATTATGAAAGAGATTATGACAAATTGTGGAACCATCCAGAGAAAGGACCAATTTATAGCAGCTGCTTGCCCTGTCTAACACTGGAAAGCACCCTGAACCTATTTTCGTATTTGCTGGAAACTTGAAAGTTTTTATCCAATGGATTTACATGTCTTAGTTTCATGCATCGGTTTATGAATGTTTCAACCCTTTTTCCAATTTCAGCTGATCTAACACATCCTTTTGTTTTTATATCATCAACGAAGTTAGTTCTTTAAAGTCTGACAGCTCTGATTTACAGTTCGTACATTTTCAAAGCATTGTTGTATTCCTTGTCAGTCTTACGTCATAAAACCTACTTTTCTTTTCCTTTTTCTCTCGGTACATCATGTATGCATCTCGATTTTCCTTAGGTATTTGTATTTGAGCAAACTGGTACCAACACCGGGAGCATCCGGTGCTTTCTTAAGACTAGTACTTGATCAGGTGAGCAAAATAGTTTATAATTTCTCTTCATATGACATGAAATTCCATCCAAATTACTGTAGATTAAGTTCCTCTACCTCAATGTGATCTTATTTAACTGCAGTTCCTCTTTGCTCCTTCATTTATTGGAGTTTTCTTATCTACTCTAGTGACACTAGAGGGACGACCATCACAAGTTATACCCAAACTTCAACAGGTTGTCCTGTTCTTTACATGTTTTATATAAACCCTAGTACTCTGAAAAGGTGCAAGGATTGGCATTATCATTGTCATTTGCTGATATTTGGCTTCATTTTGTAGGAGTGGTTTTCTTCTGTTTTGGCAAATTGGCAACTTTGGATACCGTTCCAATTTCTGAACTTCCGTTTTGTCCCACAGCAATTTCAGGTATGAATAGGATAGTATATGCTTTTGTGGTTGTCCGGTTAGCATATATGCATATATCGTTAGATGGTTTCATGTATATAGACACGGGAATGACTCCGTTTTTTGCTTACAAGATCATAGACTTGAAACAAGTGATGAGGGTCAAATCCATGTTGCACTTCTACCTATATTTATGATGAACTGTTCTATTTTGGCATTCTCACCTGTGCCTTGATTGATGTAAAAATTTGTTATCTGAAGTTCAATTTCCTTCCTGAACACTCATCTAGTTACTCAACTTGTTCCTCTGATAAGAACCTTCAGCAATATTTCTGGGATACTCCAATTCTCATTGGTGTATCCTTAAGTGTCATAGCTCGGTGGTTGCTCAACTATATATTACCCTTGTCAGTTTGGCCTTCCTGTTATTCTGTAAAGAACGGATCCTTCTTCCGTCAATGGACACAAAACGAGCACTCTTGTTTCAACATCCTTGCTGAACTATTTAGAACAAAGTAAGAGAACCTCAAGTTTTCTCTAGGAAGTTATGAAGGAGAAAATACAGTATAATGATCTTTTACCAGCTTCAACTTGCATATGTCCTGTGCAAGTTCTGTTGGCCAATTTTACTTCTATGATCATTTACTTCTTCAATAAACTATTAGGAATGAAAGTATTTTATGTCTCCAATGTTGCATTCAGAAATAATATATTTATAAACAATTCCAGGTTCTTGCTGCTAACGTTATTGCCCTGGTATGGAATGTGATTCTCTCATTCAAAGCTCACAAGGAGGTTCTGGCAAAGTAGTTTGGTTTCGATTTCAGTTAAAACTCGATCGGCCGAGCCTTCAAATGTTAAAAAGCATGATTAAAAGTGCATCTTCCTAGCCTGTTGTTCATTTCTCCAGGTGCCTAAGGAATGGTGAGATAGACAAGAAATTCTTGTTTTTACAGCTTCATTAATCTGTTTAGCACTGAATTCTCTAAGCAAAGACAGGGCAGCTGTTTCTTTGGTCTCTTGTTAAGGCCAGGGTTCTGTCAGACCTTTCATTGTCTTGTATCAGAGACTATAATTAATGAATACAAAGCAGTAACCTTTGGAATTTTACCAGTGATGTTATAATAGTGGATGAATTGTTGAGTCAGGATAAGGTGCTTTACATGCTAGGATTAGGTAGGATAAGGTGCTTTACATATTGGGATTAGGTAAAACAACGGACCAGCCCGACACGGCCCGGCCTAACCTAATATTTTTAAAAATTAAAAAATAGAAAATGATATTAGTTTTTGCAAAACAATGTCAATTTTTTTAAAAAAATGTTGAGTCTCGAGTTAGGCTGAGTTTGGGAAGCTTGAAGCCTAATATTTGTAAAAAAAAGGTTGATATTTGGTCAATTTAGGCTTAGCCAATTAACCTCAAGTCGAGCTCGAACCCGAATGTCATCTTTAATGGGGATGAGCCGAAATCTAGTTTGGAAGAGTTGGTCAAAATGAGGTTTGTTCAATAATTTTTTTAGGTACATAATTGGAGTTCATTTATTAGGAATTGAATGCAGACAGGAGCAAAGTTAATAGGCTTAAATAAGTCAGATTTCGTGAATTATTTCCTCCCTCCCTCCCATTATAATCCTTTATGCAGTTGACTTTGACTTTGTATAGTCATATAAAAGAATCCTAAGCTTAGGCAAATTTCTTATGAAACACACCATTCATTCTCTATTTTAAATATTTTTTCTTCTCACTTCTAAAATGAAAATAAATAATTAATTACTAGTTGTGCTACATTAATCTTTCCGTTAGGTAAATTTTGAATACGCCAATCACCACTTCGTAAGGATTCAAATCATCTGTTCTCATTATTCTGTTCCAACTTTGTTTTGTACTCAATACGACGTTGTTTTATACTACCTCCGATTTATAATAAGTGTCGTTTTAGAGGAATGCACACTTATTAAGAAAGTTAATGAAATATCTGATATACCCTTATTAATTACAT
>JAOTBA010000003.1:2120598-2134811 GCA_025629845.1 Erythroxylum squamatum | reverse complement strand
GTTTTTAAGATTTCCAAATTCTGTACGCAAACGGGAGAAATGAGTTTAAGCATGTGACTGTTTGGTATGGGCGCGCCATTGATCAATTTGTGAGTGAATTTTTGGGACGTTAGGAGAATGAAATTGAATTGATGATGTCTCTAAGGGTTTTATGACGTTATGAAAAAAAAATAACGGCTAATTAGGGTTTAATGGAATAACCCTTCAAGGTAACACACTCACGATTCATGTTTTATGGTTCACGAGGTTGGGTTCCAGAATCGGGGTCCAACATTGATTGCGTTCTTGCATAATTTGGTAATAAACTGAGAGGGTGAACTGAATGAAAAATGATTAAATTGGATTAATGAAAGTTAGACAATTTAATAGAAACTGTGACAAATCATATTAGTAATTGTACGGGGAAAGATCCCATATGATATTCCAATAGTTTATCAAAGTGCTTCAGATCTAATTACGGTTTTGGATAATTTGTGAACTGAGAGATTACAAATTTTATAATCCAATTAGGGTTTATAAATTAGGGTTAATGGTTATAACTCGAGAGAGAGTAATTAGTCCTAAGATCGTATAGAACCGACACCCCATTAACACATAATCAACTGGGTTAGCATTAATGATAGGTAAAATCCCCTTTCTTATAACTTTGTAAATTCTTTGGTTGATTTCCATTGTGTGTGCTTGTTGTTCAATTGTTAATTCCTTTGTGTTTAACTTCTGATTTAATTGGTTGAATTCAATTCTCGTATTTACTTTCCGTTGCATAGTTATTTTTAGTTTTCAAATCTTTTCAGCCTTAGATTTTTAGGATTAGATTAATCCCCCTCCTCATGGGATCAACACCTTTTATACTACAGTCGCGACCAGTACACTTGTGATATTTGAGGGCTTATAAATTTTAAAGCTTGAACGACACGATCAATTTTCCTTGAATTATCTTGGGTGATTTTAATTGCATAATGTATGCCTTAGAAGAGGTTGGTAACTGTTAAGTCAATAATGAACATAAAGAATGTGTTATTGGTATGGAAGTAATAGACCATTCACTTGGAATAACGAAACAGTTTGGAAGATGGAACATTATGAAGAAATTGGATAGAGCATGGTCAATAGTGAGTGGCTAATGAGGTTTCCATAAAGCAAAGCATCATTCCTCAATCTTACTATATCTGACCCCTCCCTTATTATTATTCAAGATTTATTCTCATGCTCTAAAAGATCTTATACTTTCATGTTCAAAATTATTTGGCCAAAAACCAGTTTTGAACAAGCGATTATAAAGTCACTTACAAGATCAGTCCAAAGGCACAAAGCAGATATTTATATGAGGAAGATTTCTAAGATCAAAGATGAAATAAAGAAACTTAAAGGTGCGAGGGACTTTGACACCTTACAAACTATAACTAATGCCAAAGAAAAAATGAATCTATTTTAAGAGGAAGTTTACAAAAACCTAGGAGATACCTATTAACTAATAGAAGAAAGGAATGCATTATGCTTCCTACATAATGGCAAAGAATAATCACTATTACTCTCTTAAAATAGATAGCAAGATTGAGGTGGCTCTAAGAGGGGGATAGATATACTAGTTACTTCCACAAGATTATCCTAGCAAGAAAGAATTAAAATAGGATTTGCTCCTTGCTAAATGGTGAAGGAAACCTAATCTCCTCTCAATATGAATCGAAGGATAAGGCCTTAGATTCTTTAAAAGCTCACTTGATGTTCCCTTTTTGTGTAATTCTTCTCCAAAAAACCGTAAAATTTTTTGTAAGAAATTAGTTCTCACTTAATGAAATTAATGAATTAATTACTCCTATGACCCGTAATGAAATTGAACAAATAGTTCATGAGATTAATCCAAAGATAGCCCCAAGTTCAGATAGACTTAATGGGGTTGTTTTTCCAAAATAGTTGCCTTAAATAAGAAAACCTTGTGATTGAAGCAATCTTAGGGGTGTTTGGAAAATGCAAGATGGTAGTATAAATGAACAAGACCTCTATGTACCTAATCCATAAGGTAAACAATCCTAGCTCCTTTACTGAATTTAAATTAGTTGCATGATGTAATATTTTTCTATAAAATTATAGAAAAAAATCCTTGCTAAGAGACTAAGAAAGGTCTTGAAGAATATTATTGATCAAACTCAATGTGCTTTCTTAAAAGGAAGGCTAATTAAAGATAATGTGCTATTATATCAAAAACTATTGAAAGGTTACTCCAAAAGGAATTCCCATAAGAACTATCCTATTGAAATTGAATTCCAGGCTATAATTCAATTAGTTGCGAGTTCATGGTACATGTTATAGATGCCTTTAAATTTCTTGAAAAGTTTAACAATGGATAATATTGTGAATGACATTAGCTTCATTCTCAGTCCTTCCAACGGGGAACTAACATAGTTATTCAAAGGAAAAAAGGGAATTGAGACAAGGGGATCCTATTTCCCTACTTATTTATAGTATGCTTAGAGGTGCTTATGAGATTGACCAAACTTAATATAAAGAGTGCAAAATATTTTATGGTTCATTAATGATGCGAAGAGCATGACATTACTTGCTTAGCTTTCATAGATGATATTAATGCTATCTAGGGATGATGAACCATCAGTTAGCATTCTTATGAATTCTATATAATGCTTCAGTGGATTATTTGGACTAGGAATGAATACAGAGCAGTCACTTGGTTTTATCTAGAAGTGCAATCCATATATCACAAAGGTTAGTACCAATTACTAGAATGAGTATTATCCAACCTCCTTTTAAGCAACTGGGACTTTCCTTGCAACTACAAGGCTAAAATACTCCAATTACACCTAATAATTGAAAAGGTATAGAAAAATTGTAACTGCGGCGTAATAAACTACCCATTTATGGAAGACTGAAAAAGGTGGCTTTTTTTCCATAAAGAACTTGACTAGAGTAGATTACCAAGTTCTAGCCCTTACTTTCAAAGTTTCAAGATCTAGAGCAACAACAGGTTTTCCTTCTATTTTTTTAGGAGGATAATAATGGAGAGTGAGATTAGAGGACTCCTTAACCAATTGCTTCCAGGTTTTGTTTCAAAGATTGCCTATTGTTAGTTCTTGAGGGGAAATTATTTCGAGAAGTTCAGCTACTTGTGAAGTGAAGGCACAACCTAAGGGAGAATATATGAGTGTAAAGTTGGAGTTTTAGAGGGTAAAGGTGGGAAGATTTTTAGTCAACAGTCTACATTAGTGAGAAAAGTGGAGAAAGTAACTGATCTTTTGTAAAGTAATAGCTTTTTAGCAAAAAGTGTCCAATAGTGGTTTCTAGGAAAAGAAAGAAGGTTGAGCAAGAAACAAAAGTGACAAAAATAACCCTTAAAAAGTGTCCTGAGGGAAGGAGAAGAGGAATCCAAAGACCAGAAAATCAAACAAGAGAATTTGGAGAAGACGGAGAGAGGTAATAAGGATGGAGCGTGTAAGGAAGAAGATTAAGATGTGGCTGGAACATAGGGAGTTAAAGGGATATCTCGTAAAAGAAGGGGTGAATTGGGTCTTTATAAATTTAACAGAATTTTATAACCAATGGACTTAATTTAATAACAATGCATATATATATATACACATACATACATACATATATATATATATATATAAAGAAATTACTTAAGATAAATTAATCAAATAATTGAATAATAATTTAAATAGGATACGAAAGAGAGAATACAAACTAACTTATAGTTGCTCAAAAACTAACCCTTGCCTATGTCCATTCCTAATAGTCTTTTTGAAAATTTAGTTTAATTATTCTTTTAAGGGGAAAAAACAATATTTATATAATCTTTTCTTGAAAACAAGGAATCCTTAAAATCTTCCTTCATAATGAAAAGGAATCTTAATGCCATTTAAAACACCCCCAAATACAATATATAATACCTTATCGAAAGCTTATAACTCAAACTATCTCACTTTATCACTTTGATAAGTCCAAATAGGCTTACTCACACAAATATAAGACAATAATGCTCAAATACTTGATAAATACTCTAAAATACACTCAAATGTTTCTTAATTATAATACCAATAAGAAAGATATATTTATAAGGTTTTGGGACCCCTAATAGTCGTTAGAGCCAACAAATAGTCGTTATAATAGCTAATTGCAGAGCACTGCTTGACAAATGTGCATTAAAAGCATAGATTCACTAGTTTTTGAGACAATGATTAATCACTAAGACATATTGGTTCACCAATTTGTCAACCAATGTTACCAAAAACTTTCAATACATGAAATTTGATAATTTTAACCTATATTGGTCAATCAATCCTCCTAAAAATATTGTTTTAACAACTTCAAATACTCATAATCAATTTGTTTAAATTAATTATGATTTAATCACTTCTTAAAAAGTTCCCAAAAAAGTGTTTAGAAGATCATGAGGCTTTTCTCTTAAATATAAATGCCTTAACACCTCTTGAAGAAAGAAAATTTTGCTGCAATGAAGTAAAGTGAAATTTTTACGTATGGTGATTTTTTGAGATTACCAAATTAGCAAAGTAAGATTACAATTTGACAATGCATTGTAAAGTTAGTTTAAATAAAAACTAGACCTACTACTGTAGCAGTGGTGAGTCTAGGTCAATCCCACAGAGAGTGTGTATAAAGTTGTTGAATGAAATTAATCAGTGTTTAGGTTATGGAGGGTTGGTTGGTTTATCAAACAAGAAAATAAAATGAAGCTAAACTAACAAAAGTAAATTAGAGAAAACGTGTAAAAATGATGAAAGTGGCGAATTCGTTGGGAACTCGGTTCTTTGGTTCAATCTCAGCCTACACCCTAATTAAATACATTTCTTTGATTTGTTGTTCTTTTACCTCTCTTTGAACTATTGGTCGTAGATTAACAACAAGCTCTGTTAATCCCAATTTTCCCTTTGGTCCTAGTTAATTAAGAAGAGCTCGTTAATTAACCCTAGCTATCGGATAACCTAGGAGTCGCTCTCTAGATTTAATCAGACAGCTGCCTTACGAATGAGAAAAATAGACCAATCTAAGCAATAATCACACAAGCTCGGATTATTTAATTACCTAGGTTATATTATCCCTAATGATTACAAATGATTAGTGGCTACAAATGAATCGAAAAAACAACGATTATGTATTGTATTTGATTCTAACAATGGGTTCTTACGTAATAATAATCAAATAGAGCATTCAATCATTCTTACATAAGACCCAAAAGACCCAAACATTGAACATAGGATAACATAATCAATCCACAAGAGGAAGAAAAACAACAAATACAAGGAGAAATACACTTAACTGAGTTATTGGTGTCAAGAAAGCTACCTCTTCATGGGTCTCTCCATATGTGAGAGCTTCATCGCACTCACTTCTCTTTTAAAGGCTCCCAAAGCTCTCTATCCTTTCAGCCAAAAAATACCCAAAACTTTCATAAAACCCTCATTCTGCCGTCACAAGACTATTTATATTAAAAACTAGGGTTTCAGTAGTATATGTGAGAGAGTCACAGTCATGACATGTTGAGTCATGGGTGTGATTACTTGAGTAACTCCCATGCAAGGTGAGTCACGGCTATGACATATTGTGTCATGGTCGTGCACCATTAGTCACGCCTAAATTGCATTCTCGTGACTTTTCTCTTCATCTTCATGCATTTTCTTGTCTACTCTTCCTCTAATCCTTCTTCTTCTTGTTCCATGGAGACAAAAGATTGTGAATATTTGAAAAACGGCTCAAATGTAGTGCTTTCAACTCACTTTAGCTCTTTCGCTTCCAAATTATACCTAAAATCACATATGAGTCAAAGTGAGTATCTTAAGCACTTTCCTAGCAATATTCACTAAGTGTTATTGAATAAATTCATCATCAATTAAGCATATATCACAATTAATAATAAAAATGTAAATTGACCATAATGAGCCTTGATTTTCTTTTGTTATTGGCTTGATTTTTACTTTGTAAGTTACAAGCTTCATCTTTTCTTTTGTATTCTTCATAAAAGTATATTCTTGAGATTTTGACTACATCTTATTCTCATATTGTTTCTCATCAAAATAACAAATCTTTGGTACTACTTATGTTTTGTTATTATCAAAGCATAGATTGAAACTTCCATAGTTTAACAATCCCTCACTTTTTTATGTTGAAAAAATATTTATAATATTAGAGAGTATAGTAAAATTAAATAAAAAATGAATATGCATATTAAGATTATGATCAGCTCGCCCTTCAATCATATGATCATATCTTGGAACATGATGGGCCTGAAATGCCCCAAGAAATAGCAAGGAATGAAGGACTTTTTGAAGGTGAAAACCCAATCTATGATAAGCTTTTTAGAAACAAAGATTGATGAACCAAACTTGAGGAGAGTGATAGGATTCCAAGGAAAAAAATGAAGCACTTTAAAAATCATACTCACCATAGACTAGGCAGAATAATATTGGCCTACAACTCAATGATAGTCCAAATCCTCAACTCTAGCAATTTGACCAGTATCTACACATATAAATATTCTCTAAATTATTACATGAAAAGTTTGAATCATCTATGTATATATTGCAAAACCATGCATTCCAAAGGACATTGTTGTAGAGAGACAAGAAAATTTTGGGGAAAAAATCAAGGAACCATGGGTTATTTTAGAAGACTTCAACTGTATGCTAAACTCTTTTGAGATATAAGGTACAAGTGGTAAATTAGCGAAAATAGATAAAGAATTCAACGACTGCCTAAACTCCTCAATTCTAGTTGACCTCACATATAGAGGTTACTTATTTACCTAGTCTAATAAACAAGAGGGGAAATATCAAATAAGAACAAAAAATTGATAGAGGGTTGGTAAGCTCAAAATGGATGGATAAGTTTCATAACTACTCAAGTTGGTTCAACAATTCAAGTTTTTCAGACCACTCTTCAATGGAAATCAAAAGGGACCAACATATAAGAAAATTGAGAACCTTATTCAAGTTCTTTAATTTCCCAACAAAAGTAGAAGGCTATAAAGAAATAATAAAAAAAGGGTTGAATGCTAACGTTGAGAGGTATTAAGCATTCAAAATAGTCTTCAATTTGAAAATTTTATAGAAGACTTAGATAAACTACATAGGGAGCATTTTAAGAATAACATAAGTAAAGCAGTAAAGAAAACTATAAAAGAACTAGATACATTCTAATCCTAATATTACAAGGACCAAGGAAGTGAAGACTTGAGGAGAAGGAAAAGAAACAAACTAAATGCCTACTTGTTAGCATTGGAAGCCCACAACTCCCTCTTAAAACAAAAATCAAAAGTTAACTACCTAAAAGAGGATGACACAAAGTCTACCTTCTTTTACAATGACTTCTTCCAATGTTACGAATTTTGTATTGGACTTAGCATTAGATTTAGTTTTAGTATAGTAAAATATTAGTACTGATTAATATCAGATATTGTTTTAGATAATTGTTATATTTATAAAATAGTTTTTAAATTTTATAAAATTATATAATAACCCCTCAATATGTTAAGTTATATATATTTTTAATTTTCTTTAATCTTATCTTAAAAAATCATAATAATATAAATTTGATACCTTTTTCGCTGATATACTCGGTGCCGACCAGTATGGTACGATATTCAAGATAATGACTTCTTCTCCATAAGCTTGCAAAATTAAATTTTAGAAGTGATTTTTCACATGTGATTATGCCGATTAAATGTTAATAAAAATAAAAAGTAAATTTTTTATATTTAATAAAAATTTAAAAGTAATCTCGTACTTAAATATAAATATTTATATAGTGATTAAAGAGATATAATTATGTCATGTATCATCATCATGAAGATTTAGATTGATATTTTGATTATTCGCTATTGTATTGTAATTTGTAAGTATGTACTCAAAAGTAAAATATGTTTTTTGCCATATTATTTTTTCTTACATATTTGTCATTGCATTGCATTTTTAATATGTTGATTTGCCGTTTTCCTTTCTTTGTCATTTCATTTTGTTTATTTGTTTTATCATTTTCGGTTGTTTAGGTCTAAGGTGTTTTGCTTATCAATAAGCATGAGGTGTTTAGCTTGGCATTAAACTTATGGTGTTTCTAATGCAAACCTATTAAAGAATATATCCTAAAGAACAAGCAAACAAGTTTGAATCAACTCAAGAAAGTTAAAATAGATGTATTAAAATTAACATGTTGATTGTAAAGAATTGATAAAATATTTTTAACACAAAAAAAAAATTCTTTGTTCGATGATCTATAAAGAAGCTCTAATGAATCTTAAATAACAAATATCTCAAAACTTTTCTAGCTAAAAAGAAGCGTGTCTTAAATATTAAAACACAAAACTAAGGCCCTGTTTGTTTTCATTTTTTTTTTCTGTTTTTAGTTGCGGTTTTCATTAAAAATAAAACTTAGGATTAAAACACGTTTGGCCATCGTTATTACGTTGCCGTGTTTTAAAAAATAAAAAAACTGCAACAATATTAAGAAAACCAAAAAAAGACGTTTCTCTAATTTTTTACAACAGGTTTTCGTTTATGCCGAAACTGATATTTTGCGCCGACTTCCATCTTCAACTGTTGTTTTTTTCCCCTGTTAAAGTCAAGAGTCGGCAAGCAGCCAACCGCAGCTGCGGCGCCGCCGCACCCCTGCAACCGCCCGCCGAGTCTCTGCGGCTCCGGCTTCAAAACCGGCACCATGGGCATCTGGGAGTTCCCGAACCTAACCCCTGTCACCTGCTGCACCATCTGCCCGGTGGCTCCTGGAGCCGAGTTCCGCTGGCGCTTGGGCGCCGTTTCTGGGTCGGACCCAGAAACGTTGGAAGCCGTCGGAGTTGTCGGAGGAGGAGGGACGGCGGCTGCGCCGGTGATTGCATCTGAATTGAGCAAGCTGAGAAAAGGGTTAAAAGAATCGGAAGTGAGCGTCTCGGACACAGAGTTGTCATTCGCAGAATTGCCGCAGAGAGACTTCTGGAGGACTTTAGTAAAAGTCTGGGTGTCGCGAGCATAGGCCTCCGATATCCAGGGGTCAGGGAAGGCTGGTCGAAAGCCCATCCAAGGCTCAAAACTCGGCAAATTCTCCGAAGAAGTCATGTTCCCCAAGCTCAAAAACAGAACAAAAGTAGTTGATCAGAAAGAAACAACAATATTGAGTTGGAGACTGTATCTGGGCATTACTCAAACAGAAGAGGGTAGTCAAAAAGATTGCAACTTCGACAAGAAGAAAGTAGTAATGGAGCAGAGGCGAGAAATGGGAATGAGCATGAGAGATGCGAGAGGATAAATAGGACGGTGAAGGGAGGAAGAAACCGCGTTGGAAGCGGACACGTGTCAGCTTATTGGTACGGACAGATCTTAAACTAAGTAAACTCAACACTATTCTACTATTCTAGTACAACATTCATCTTCGGTGTTCGAGGCCTATTCATTAAACTTTTAACTAACCATAGTTCCGCTTGTTTTGACTGTTTTGATACTCCGGTCTCGCCCACGAAGAAACACAGGGAGACCTAATATACAATGTTTCTTAATATTATAAATTTAAAAATTATAAAAATACGATTACATCTTTTAAAAATTATTATTTAAAATGAAAACAAAAGCTATTTTTGGGATGAAAATAAATAGAAAGGAATAAGAAATAAGACGAAGGAGGGGATGTTTTGTGTCAGCAAGTAACTCACTCGAACTGGTACTGACTACTGAGTAAAGTAGCGAGGCTCAAGTGTTGGGTTGACGGTCAAGCCGAGTAGCCGTTTGACGAGTCGACGTCCGTCGTTAACGCGTAAACTGGATAATACGTTTTTTTTTAATTTTTTTAGTTTAATATTCAATATTTAGGTAATATTATAAAAATAAATATATCATTGGACGCAGCAACCGAATCTTTTAAAGTACGAATTTAAAATGGATTCCGACAGATATTTAAATTTGGTATAATTAGTTATTTGTTTTATGTTAATTTTGATTTGATATAGTATTTATTAGTTAGTATCAGTCGGTACAAACTGGTATTTATAACTATGCTTCAAAGGCTTTATAATCATGTAGTAGATTAAAAAATGTACTTTCTTCAATTAATTTGATTTTGAAGGATACCAGCATAAATCAAGAATATTAGTAAATAAAGTATATTCTTATTTTTCTTTCTTTAATGATGCATATAAACACTTATTCAAATTAAAAAATTTGATGGATATGACTGAAATTTAATAAGAGTAAAGTATAATATCTTATTATTATGTTTTAAATATTTATTTTTTAAATTTAAATCAGAGAATAATTAAACTAAAAATAATGAAATATTATAATTACTATTAGCAAGTTTTTTGGTGTAACAACTTTTTTGATTGATTTATTTGTTTGTCTTTTTTATTGTATGTATTTACTAATTATTTTGTTCTATTTTTAGCACATTATTTATTTTATTAATTACTTTATATTAATATATATATAAGTATATATAAATATATTTATGTTGGTTTATTAGAAACAATATTTTTATTAATTAGAAGTAAAGTTGCGTATTACTGAACCTCCTCAAATTTTTTAACATTAATTTTTTTTACTCAGTACATTAATTTTTTAAAAACTACTAAGTTTAAAATTTAAATTTTTAAAATTCAAAGTTTATTAATTAATTTCTTATCAACTCCTAGTTGCCATACCATACCACTTGGTAGATTAGTTTAGGAAGCTAACTAAGTTTTTAATTACGCCGGAGTTTCAGATTGGTGGTACATAGCGACGTCGCATGCAGATTCTGATTCCCCGTGTAATATTATTTTATAATAACGAGGACTCAAAGCGCGTGGGCTCCACTTTTTGTCGTGGCCATTATTTTGTGTATCTCGATTTTCACAATTTATCCGTTTTCATAATCTCTTTAATCATTTAATAAGTATACATATTAAAGACAAACTTGTTATCTTATGTAAAGAGCCAGCTCTACGTCAACTTTTTTGTTCCAGTTATAATATTTTTTATTAAATTTTATTTATATATTTATTTAAAATTTTATATAAATATATAAATAAAATTTAATAGAATATAATTAGAACAAAGTAACTAAAACAGGAGATTTAATATGTAAACGTGTTGGTGCAAACATTGCAGAACATGCTAATGCTAGATGTCTAGAGGGAGATTTGAATGGGACAAAGATGGCGCGAGGGTTAGGGTCCACGACTTGTTTTTTTGAAAAGCTTGAAGGACGTACTGTATCATCAACATCCAAAAGGGAACAAGTGTTAGGTAACATTGGAATTGATGTGTCTCCTAAATCACGCATCATATGGTTCCTCGTAATCCCTCCCCATTGAGTAGTTGCATGCATTCTCCTCTTTCCAGCCGCGAGTTAGCTCCACTTTTTTACCCTCCTCTAGATTAGAAATAGGTTCGATCATAATAATAACTCTAACCACTTTAATAACTTTTGTCGTTAAAATTTGATTAATTTATTAATTAACTTATTAATTTGTGTAAATTAACATATTTTTATAAACTAGAATTAATTAATTAATTTTTATTTAACAATATATTTTTTAATAAAACTTGAAATTTTTTAATTAATAAGGACATTATCTTTTAATTGTATTTTAAATTCTTTAATTTTATTTAATATTTAGCCAGTTTTATAACGATTTAATATCTTACTTCTAGTCTAATTTTTAAAATATTGATTTGAATAATTTTAAAATAATATTATTCAAGTGTCAACACTATTTGTTAGTTTTTATTACTTTTCAATAATATATTTTTTATTTTTTATATTTATGACTACTATCTTTTAAAACTTGTATAGAATGCGAACTATTAAAATAGTGTAAGATGTAACTTTGAATAAATAAAAGAATTATAAAAAATAGTTATTTTTAATAAATCATTGGAAGAAAAGATTGTAATATGTAACGGGACTTTAGTTATGTATCTCAAATTGAACATAAAAGGCAATAAATGAAGAAATGTGGAAAACATTCGATTTCAGTTTCATAACTTCAAATAAACTTTCTGAAGTTGAAATGAACTTGAATCCACCGTCATCTTCACGGGAAATGCTCACGGGGATACAGTAAAGCCTTTCTACAGTTTTCTCAAGGCATAAGCTCTCTTAACAGGTCAAAGAATCTTTATGCTTACGAATGATTTGAACAACTGCAAGAGACTTTAACCATTATAGTATCCATATATGATTTTTCCATCGCAGACTCGATATAGATTTGATCCAAATTGATCGAGATCTATTTTCTACTCGAAATTCGATCTATTGACTTAAATTATTTATTGAGTCACTTTATTATCTTTATCCAGAATAGATTACATAACTTAACTGATAATTTATTGAAAAATATAATTAAATGTTGTCCAACTTTACAAGAAATGTCTAAAACATCCAACAAAATATAATATAAATAATGACAATATTAACTCTTAAGTCGCAAGAGAAATTAACTTTTTGTTTTTTTTATTAATTTTGATAATTAAAAGCACTCTAAAACTAAATCATAAGACAGGTGCATTTTTTAAATAATTACCAAGTTCCTACAATTAAGATACAATCCTTGCTATTTAAGTCTTACTTAGCATCATTATTTTTGACTGTACTCTCAAAAAAAGTCATCATCATTATCATAGAAATAAAATTTTATTAATCTCATAGGTCAAGTACTAAAGACAGTGGGTCCAGATCCCACATGTGCAAGCTCATTGCTATACATATATCTAGAAGAAATAGAATTTGTAGATAATAATTAAAAAATTCAAAAGATCGAATGCGCCAGCGGTGACGTGTTATCATGACGTGGCATGACGACATGCTGACGCGTAAGTTAAAAAATATAGCTGTTACGAGGCAGGAGAAGATAGGATTTGATTTTGATTGATGTATTTCTTTTTCTTTTTTTAAATCTATTTTTTTGAGACGCCGAAAGCTCCTCCTCGAGGTTTTTATTCCCTAGACGCGGACAGCCTTTTCACCTTCGCTCTTAAGCCTTAACCTCCGTTATCGGCTCGGCTTTCATGATTACGCGAATCGGCTACAGTTAAACGTCTTCGGTTATAACTTGTAACTAACGGCGTTCGGTTATATCTGTTGGACCTATAAGATGATATAAAATTATTTAAATATGAAATTATTTGACATGTATTATAAAAATAATGCTTTTTGATATTTTAATAACAAATTTAAAATAGGTCATTCATTATGTGATAAAATTATAAGTCATTTTCTCCGGCTCATAACGACAATAGTACCATTTTTTAAAAAAATTTAAACAAATTAATTCGTGTTTTTTCTTTTTTTTTTAACGAAAGAATCCGTAGTCACTATCTTTAGATGAGTATTCAATAAACCTCCGAATTGACACAATAGCTTGCAAATTATACCAGCCGGGTACTCTTCACTAAGCAAACTCTGTACGATAGACTTGATTGAGAGAACGTAAGTAGAAGGATTTGAACACAGAATTTTTTGGCCCCATATCTCTCACTCCATCAACTCAACCACTCCCTATGTGGTGTTTTTGCTAATGTTGCATATATGATACATACATGTCTATTTATTAGTCACATTAATTAAAAAATATTTTGATCTCATATAAAGGAATTTTGAAATTTTAGTTAATAAATTAAAATTTTAAATATTTGATAGTAAATTAAAAAAATCTAAAAAATTTGTAAATCTATTATCTCTTTTTTAGCTTTTTAGATAAACATATGGATAATACTAGGACGAATCTTAATAATCCTTATCCAAATCACCATATATAGGTGTGTTGTGAAGCATGAGGTTTACATAATTTTCTACCCAACAACAACAATGTTAAGTGACATTGTCATTGAAACGCAGGGTTCTAATAGTACATGGCTGTATCCCTACCGAGCAGAGAATATTTCTAATAGATTCACCTATAGTACAAAATAATGATAGTATAAAACATAAATAAAGTCAACATATTTAATGCACAAAGTTCTCCATTTTGCAAAAAATTGAGAAGCGTTATAATATACGAAACTTCCCTTTTGTATTTTTATAAAAAGATTATTTCTGTCACTTAAATGTACGATCTTATGGTAATAAAAGAAGTTACCTTTAATGGAGTCTTCAAGTAACATTAATAAACAAAAACATTACTCCCTCCGATTCATAATAAGTGTCGTTTTAGATACATTTTAATTATTTAAAATAGGTGTCTTTCTTGACTTTGTATGCATGTTTATAATTTTACTTCCAAA
>JAOTBA010000003.1:2084835-2115025 GCA_025629845.1 Erythroxylum squamatum | reverse complement strand
GGCATCTTTGACGAGTGGACCGATCGGCCCACGGGTCGTTGTGACTGGGCCCAGACCCATCACGACCGACCCGACCAAATACTATTTTAATATTTTGTAAAATAACATCGTTTTGAGTATCTTATCTCGAACTTGAGGTCAAGCCCGAGTTCGGTCGAATTTTGATGACGTACTACGGCAAGCTGAAAAGTAACAGTCAAAGTAGCTAGGCTGAGGGTTCTGACCCATCTCATGTTGACAGCCCATTCATCAGCTAATGGATCCGAGTTGGAGCCTAAAGAACTCTTTTAAGCCCAACATCTACTTAAATTTGATTAATTTAATTTAATATATATTAATATCTAAGATAAATAATAATTGATTAACTTTTTTAAAATTTGTTTATTTTTAATTGAGTCGATTAAATCATAATTAGTATATTATTTTTATTGTGATTTTCTTCTTTTATATATACATAATATTAGCTAAAATGGATGTTAATATTTAAAATACTTTATATAAATTATTTTATATTATTATTTATGATAATTTTTATTAATTATTAATTATTTATATGATAACTTATAAATTATCTATTTTAAATAAATAATCCAACAAATAATTTAGTTGATGAATTAAGTCTCGTTAATAAATATTTTCTCACCCTTTTAAGGGCTTATACAAGTAAAACTTTTGTTAGTAGGACTTTTTTCTGTATATCTTTTTTGAGAAGAACTTTTCTAAGAAATTAGTTGACTGTTTGACTGTCATTTAAAAAGGATTTTTTTTAAAGGGATTCATACAGTAAACTGTTTGGCAATATAAAAATAAAAAGTACTTTTAATTTTAACTATATTTTATTTTGTAATAAAAATTATTACACATATAAATATTATTTAAAGTATTTTAAACAATATACAAAGCACAATATATTAATTATTATACAATTTTAAACCATATGAAACATAAATAAAAATATCTTTAGCCATATTATTTATATGGATTATAACATAAGTAAAACTAATATAAAAAACAACTATTAAAACATATAAAAAGTCAAATAATATTATATAAATATAAAAAAATCAATTTTTTTTTTGATTCGAGGAAACCCCACAGGTGGGCTAAGCGGGCTCACCTTTCAGAGGGCCAAGTGGTTACACCCCAGCAGAGGGCCAAGCGGCTACACCCCATCACAAAGGGCTTCACTAGTTCTCCACCAATAGGTAAAACCTCGGCTGCCTCAGGCTCTTACAAGAGGGACTAGCAAGGAATCGAACCTAGGACCTAACCGAAGCCAAGCCTTACTCTCAACCATTTAGCCACACCCCTTGAGGGCATAAAAAAATCAATTGAATAAACGTGAAAATAAATTTGTGGGTATTATAAAAATTATGTGTAAAATATAAGAACAAAAGGGATAAAAAATTAAGCTCATTAATTAATTTAAAAAATTTACCCAAGAAAATTATTTAAGAGGCTTTTTTTTTAGAAGTTTTAAATTTTATCTTCTTAAAAAAATTAGTTGTAAAAAAAGTTATATTTATTAAAAAAGTTCTTTTTATTTTACATTTAAACACCGTAAAAAAAAAACACAAAATTGCTTATTTACCTCCCAAAGCCCATCCTGGCACTAAAATTCGGAAGATTACCAACTACGCCGAACGAGAGGGATAAAGACGAGAAGAAACCGGCCGGAGCAACCCGACTCGGTCCATAGCCGCTGCCGCAGCAACCTTCGTCATCATTCTCTTAAGGTACTAAAATCGACTGAAGGTTTAACATATGTAGTTGTCAGCAATTGCACAATAAAGGCGAACAATTTGCTAAATTTTTGTTTCAATGCATACTAGTCTAGGGCACACCAAGAACAGTTCTTTTTCTAATTAGATTAAACCAAATGGCGGAGGAATTGCTTCACAAGGACGATAGTACTTTGACTCAAGTGTGCTATGACCCTCCAGCTTACAATTATGGAAGCTGTGACATTGAATCTGCAGCTGAGAATGCTGTGTTACGTGAACAGGTTTGTGTCCCTTTTACGTTTTGTGCTGTCGGTCTTTGTTGTTTCTATTGATTTGAGTGATCTTTAATTATCTGTTATTTTCTTTAACGTATGGTCTGATAGGAAATTGAAACTCAAAGAATCATTCAAGGTCAAAGGTAATGTTTTGATCCGTAAAAGCCTAGTCTTTTAGTTCAGTTCTAGTTTACATATAAAGAAGGGTAAGGTATCAAGATAGCTGGGATATAAGTTACTAGAAAAACTAAGCATTAACTATGTGATGCTTTTGATGTTTAGAGAAACCGAAGATGTTGGTCAGCCTCATAAGGATGGTACAGATGTTTTTGCTGAACGTCGTGATCACAGTGCTCTTAAGGTAAGTGGTTAGATTTGTGTGCTCATGTTTTTTTGTCCTTGGTTGTATTAGTTATTTTTTTTGAAGATTATGATTGGACAATTTTGTTCATTGGTATGAATTTCTTTTAGGAACATCTGTTGAAGATGACCAGTGAGCATCGTGCAGAAATGGCTTTAAAGCGAGGAATGCCTACTACTGCTGAAGAAGGTTGATTGTGTACTAGCTGCTGTCTTTCAGACACTTTTCCTATTTTTTTTTCATCCCTTATAAGAGAAATTTGTCTGTATTCAATCTGAATACATCCTTGCAATTTTTCTAGGATGCTCATACAAAAGTAACATGAACAGAGTATGATAGAGGGAAAATTAGTATCCTTAAGGAATGAGAGGAATATGAACAAAGTTCATCTTTTCTAAAAAGAGCTTCTCAATCCTGTTTTTGTGCAAGTGTAATGATTAGGACATGTGAAATTACTAGGAACCTTTTTCATTTCTTTTGAAACTTAGAAAAATTAACCTCCTTTAAGATTTTGTATTCTTTTGCTTTTTGGGTAGGTCATGTAGAAATTGGAAACGGGTATGGTGTTCCTGGCGGAGGTGCATATTATGGTCATATGAGACCTGATGTTAATAAAGAGTCAGAACGGAAGCCTGATACTAAGGAACTCCCCGAGTATCTTAAGCAGAAATTGAGAGCAAGGGGTATTCTCAAAGATGGCATAGGAAAAGGCCAACCACTGAAGATAGATAATGCAAGTTTATCTGTCACTGCTTGCCTCGACAATCTTTGTTTTTTGGTTTTTTGTTTATATTGTTCTAGTGGCTTCGGGAGGATGTTTTGTTTTGGAGTAACTTCATCTAATAATCAAATTTTCTTTTTTGGTTGTTTTAATTTTTGGAATCTCCAGAGTTTATTTTATCACGGACATCTCTCTCTTGCTTATTATAAATAACATGTTTTGCTGTTTAGGCTACTTTCATTCGTACTATATTTTGCTAAGCACCTTAGTATTGACTTGTAGAAATTGGAGACCACTTCACCTCAACCTGTTGAAATTGGGGGATTGCCTCCTGGATGGGTATGTCCCTGTGCCATTCTTTGTTTTCATATTCTTGTTTCATTTTGATTAGCTTGAGATTAAGGGCGGCACGGAATCTTTGTAAATGGGAACCATGGGATATGATGTCTTCAGTAACTTTCCTCGCACACCTTTTAGTGGGGACAAAGAATGGAAATTTTTTAGCTCTTGCATGTATTCCTGGCTGAGTCATTCAAAGTCTTATGTTAAATGTGGGTGGTTGGTATGGCATGTAGTTTTTTGAAGCTAAGGTTGTTAAATTTCTTAGGTTCACCAACAAAATGTAAAGAAAGGTTCTGGGAGTGTTTAGTATTGGTAGAAGTTTGTACTGAGGGAGCTGTTCAGTGCTGATAGTATACTCATTAAAGATAGGTCTAGTCAGAAACTGCACTATGCAACAAGGTTATCATGTACAAAGAAATTTGTGGGCTGTATTTAAATGCTTCTAATCTATAACAGAAACTAATGAAGTTAGGATCTCTTTTAAAAACTAACTTCTGCCCATCATACTTTATTTGCATATATTCTCGCATGCCCATTTTTTACAATGTACTAATTCGATTTGTTTCCATCCAGGTGGAAGCCAAGGACCCTGTAAGTGGTGCTTCATATTATTATAATCAAAGTACTGGAAAGAGTCAGTGGGAAAAGCCTGTTGAAATCTCTCTAACAGCACAAACTCCATCCCCTTTGCCTATTCTAGAAGATTGGATTGAGACACTAGATGAAGCTTCTGGTATGCTTTTATGCTTTTATATATTGCAAAAGGTTAAAAGATCCTTTTTTTGTTTGTTGTAAAGGACAATAAAGTCTTGCAATCATTTCTTTAGTTAATAAATTCCCTATGTTTTAATATTTTTCTATAGAAGTTAAAAAATGACATTAACAGTGCCCTTGAACCTTTGAAGAAGTTAGTATAAAGCCTTGCTTGAAGAAATATTAAACAGATAGTATAGTATGTGCCTGTGCTAAGGATCTCATTACAGGCCTGTTTACTGGGAAGTCGGCCACTGGATCAGTAGAATTCCCCTTGTTGCTGTTTCTGCCTTTCTTTTTTGAACCTATGGTTGCTTGTGTGTGTTAGGGCTCGTCCAAGAGAACCCCATATTTCCCAAACTTCTGACTGAAATATTTTTCTGCCTTTATTGAGTAGCAAAACCCTCCTTATAAAGGAGGAGGATTACAACTGAATAACGTAGCTGAAGATAAAAGTTCCCTATTGACTAGGGAAACTTATTCAAACTTATTTAAAATATTCAAACATATTTAAACACAAAGAATCCTAGCCAATTAAGATCTCCTATAACTCTTTCAAACCTGATTTCCCTCCTGATCTGTTTCCTTCACCGAATCTGCTGTTGCAACTAATCTTTTCCCTGCCTAAGCCCTTCTCTGATAAGTCCTTCCAACAAATGCATCCATAACATACTGTCACATCTTAGTAACATCTTTCACATTGAATTTGAAAAATGGGTTTTAGGATTATGGAAAACTTGGAGAAGGCTACAGATGTTGTAAGATTTGGTAATATTGTAGACCACAATGATACTTTAGTATTTGGAGGATTCAGATAGTCTAAACTGCCTTACATTTGTTTGGTTATACTTTAGTATTTGGAGGATTCAGATAGTCTAAATCTGCCTTACATTTGTTTGGTACCAAGCTGCTGGATGGTGAAATCAATGTTTGAAATGGAAAACTGGGGTTGTTGTGGAAAGTTTTGAAACTACTGCTTTTATAGTTTCTTCATTTCATTTTGCTTGAAACTTTGCTTATCTATGCAGGCCAAAAATATTATTACAATATAAAAACCCAAGTATCACAATGGGAGCACCCTGGATCAATACAAGTAGCTGCCTCACAACATTCCAATGGGAATTGGGATGATCAATCATTTCAACTACAGAAATGCATGGAATGTGGTGGGTGGGGAGTAGGGCTTGTGCAGGCATGGGGATATTGCAATCATTGCACAAGGTAATTTGTCTTCAACTCTATTAAATGAATGCTACTTTAATACGGATTTGTTCCCTATTAGACTTAAATCATAAACTAACAAAGACAAACCAAAATAAAAACACTTTAATTTCAATCAAGGAAAATTAATAACTAAGAAATTAACTAAACTAAGTTTTATTCTGCATCACATTGCTACAATTGATACAAGTTGGTTTGATATTTGCTATGATTGCTAACCAGTGTAGATAAACTGCGATGATAGCAAAAGGAAGGCATTGCATATACAATGAACTTTCCTTGTTTTATTCACTTTCTAGTGGATGCAAGGAAGTGTTTTCCTGTTGGTTTGTTTATACCAAAACACCATGTATTAATGTGTTTGCTTCCTTGTTCGAAACTACATTTAATGCAGAGTTCTCAATCTTCCTCAGTGCCAATATTTATCTTCAATGTTGAAAAGTCAGCACCATACCAGCAACCTTACAAATGGAAAAGGAGATGACAAAAAGGATAAAAGCCAAAGGTACTTGCTCGAGATTATGCTTTGCTAATAAATTAACTTGATTACAGATTTCCATAGAGCTCAAAATGCTGTTTAGATTATTCCCACATGCTTATATCTTCAAAAGCCAAGTGTTGTATAGCCATGCATAGAGGTCAGGGAACTTTCTTGAGCCAGCATGATTGCATTTTAACAGAGAGGAGGTATTTACCCATCTGGAAATGTTTAACCTTTCTAATTTATGAGATCATGAACGAGAGATGTGGAGTGGGGGTAGGGTGGGGATTTGAGTTGCGAACGCCGGTTCAAGTGGTTAGTTTAGATGATAAAATCTTGCCATTTAGCCTCTCCCTTTGGCTCAGTCTAGTTTTTGTGGTATTTGGAGGATGGTGCCAGGGCTCGCCCTAATATATGTCCCATTGAAATAGACAGATAAATATAAAGATCCTTTAATTTACAAAAGTTATTGTTTGATTTTGAGCCCTTAGGTCGAATTGGAAACCTCCCATGGGAAAAGGAAATAGGAGAGAGAGCAGAAAACGGGCTCACTCTGAAGATGATGAGTTGGATCCTATGGATCCCAGCTCTTATTCAGATGCTCCTCGTGGTGGCTGGTGAGTTATTTTAAGTCCTTTATTTCCTATTATTATTGCTCTCTGTTGACTCATGGGAAATGAGAAATTAACCTAATTATGAATGTCATCTGATGAAAATCTGCAGGGTTGTGGGCCTGAAAGGAGTACAGCCACGAGCAGCAGATACTACTGCTACGGTATAATTACTATTTGATGGAGGAAATTTGGTTTAGTGTTCAGATTCACTAGATATATCCTACGGTTGAAAGGCAGAAACCAATTTTTGCTGAATGAGATTAATAGCAAGAACAACCATGCAGTATATAATTTTCGTTTCTTGAGGTTTTGTGGAGAAGATGGATTGGTTAAGGGCAGATATCCTTTTGCTATTGATAGAAGAACTTTTTGTTTTAATAATTAAGACTCAAATGAATTACGGACCCTAAGTGCTAATCATTATCATAAAATTTCATTTCATAGCCCCTTGAATATCAGCAATTGGTGATGAATCTCTTGATATGATATCATTCTACCTGTATTCTAAACTGGAAGAAAAGTGCTTGTTTTAATTTGATAATTTTGTTAATTCAATGCATCTTTCCTCATGCACTTTTCTGCTCTATGTTTCTATGATTGTCAGGGTCCTCTATTTCAACAACGACCATATCCATCACCAGGAGCTGTCCTGCGTAAGAATGCTGAAATTGCTTCGCAATCCAAGAAATCCAGTTCTCAGTATGCTCCTATTTCTAAGAGAGGCGATGGAAGTGATGGACTTGGTGATGCGGATTAAGATTACTGTAGAAAGGGAGTTGACTTCATCATTAGGATTTGCACTCAACAGATCTCTGACCTGGTGCGGCAGCACCATATGCTGGGAAGTGAGGACTGTGGACCAAAATGAATTGTTGTACAAATGGTAGAAGTAAACAATAAGGGTTGCAATGAGGCATGAATTTCTGTGACAACACGGGATGACACAGATTAAAGTGTTTAGTCTGCTTCTGGCCAGTATGAGATGGTGCGCTAAGCTTGCTTTATACCTGTAGTTTAGGCTGAAGGAGATTTACACGAATGGCTGAAAAATGTAAAAGGAGGACCAAAATCATATATGTAAGTTGGTTAATTATCCGCTTAAGTGTATTTCTAAAGTCACAAATGAAGTATCGCAGCAGGATTGTCCTAAGAGTAACCCACGAGGGCTGTGGTGAAGCGGTAAGGGGCTCCTCCATCCTTAACCAAGGTCTCGAGTTCGAGTCTTAGGAATGGAGTCACTTTAAATACTCGTGAGGGAGAGCTTTGTCGCCCGAAAGGGTTCTACCCGGCTCGAATCCGGATTAGTCAGTTGTCCATGTGGTGCCGGATACCGGGTGGTTTAACCACAAAAAAGGCAGGATTGTCCTACTTTTAGAATGTGAGATTGATTTGGCAATCAACTAATGAACACTAGGCTTGACAATTTTAGTCCGGTCTGATGAGCTGTTTAGAGTAAAGTGATGTTGGTTTGCTAATTCAGTTCTGAGTTGACAATCAGTTAGTCTTTGACATGCAATCTTGATTTCATGAACTCGTCAAAATGTCAATAATTAGGACCGTTGATGCTTTTAACCATTGATTACATTTCTGAGTAATAAACTTACATAAAAGAGGGTTCTTTTGTTTCTTTTTAAAAACTTCCCTCTTCCAAGAGGGTTAGGGTCAGTTTGAATACTGATGAATCTTCTAAAGGAAACCTAGGTGGACTGATCCGAGATGCTAGTGGTCACTGGCTGGTGGGCTTTGGTGCTAACTTGGGGTTTTGCACGTCTTGGCAGGCGGAATTATGGGCAGTTTATCATGGGTTGCGCCTCGCATGGTTACATGGTTATTCCCGAGTGGATCTGCCTATCGATTCAGTTTTGGTGGTTTCTTTCCTTTCTAGTGTGCATCATCCGATGGTAAATACTATGGTGTCAGTCATCCGAGACCTCCTTTCTCGGAATTGGGAAGTGCGGGTGCATCATGTATATTGAGAGGGCAACTGTTGTGCGGATTGATTAGCTAATCACAGCTACAACTTACCATTAGGAATACAATGGTTTCCAGAGGTTATGGGTGGTTTTTCGCCCTTATTGTTAGCCGACTCAGTTGGAGTTGCTCTCTCTCGTGTAACGCGCTTGTAATCCTTCCTTAAGCTTAGGCCCCGTTTTATATTAAAAAAAAGGATTATAGCAGAAAAAGCCATGTATGTTTTCTTCTAATGATGCCAAAAAAGATAACATTCCATCCCCATATCTCACCTTAGTGAACTTAATTTTCTTAAACATATAATATCATAAATAGAAAGCTAAGTTAAGAATTAACATAAAGAGAAAAAAAACCAAAGAAAACAAAAGAAAAAAAAATCAAAATGGTGATTATAAAATTAAAATATAAACGAAAATGAAAGTTATTTTAGCTCAAAACCAATAATTGACTTTGACTTGGATATTGCCAAAAGCTACTTAGGAATTGAGAGAGACCCTATGGGCTACATCCACAATAGTACAGAGGGGCGTACTACGCACCACGTTTAGTTTAGGATAGATCACCAATCTCTCTCCTTTCCATTGTTTCTAGAGTCTACTCATTTTGTGAGGTTTTTGTCTCTAAACTAACACTCTTTAGATCCACTCACTCTCCCTCCTTACTTCCGTTTCTACAATTTTCTCCACTAAGGTAACTATCAATTTCTTATCGTTTTTGTTAATTATCTGTTTATTCTTATGTCAATTGTGCGTTGGTTCCTTTGATAGTTAAAGGTCTTATCTTTAGTCTGGGCGTGGTTCCAATTTGTGATTTTATTTTATTTTATTTTGGTTCCTGATTGGTATTGGCTTTTGGTTTCTGAGAAATTTGTGTTAATTGTTGAAATTGATGTGTATTTTCCTGGTTATCGAGTTATGGGGACCCAATAGAAGGATTAGAAAAAACAAAATTACTGAAGAATCCTTTTTCTTCATTTGGATCTGCTCTTATTATGTGGGTATTTGTTTTGGAGTATGTTATCTAGATACTAGCTTTAAGGTTGATTAGTGATGTCCTTTTCTTTGCCTTTTTTTTTCAAGACGTTTTTGTATATGTATTATGCAACAGTTTGGAATGGACATGAGCTAAGTTCTTGTATCCAGAGAGAAGTTAGTGTACTACTGTGGCTTCCAGGTGGTTTGTACGAATGAAGGTTTTTGACGTAAAACTAACGCATGTGAGATGCCCTTTTTTAATCCATCTGGCACTGGCGCTCTACTTTTTCCTTATTATCTGATTTTAGATTTTTAGCTTCTTCATTCTGCATATCTTTTGGCTATATATTTTATCTGCGTTTGTGATTCTTTAACTTCCACTAAGTGGGACTTTTTAGTCTCCATTTCTCCCTTTGTTGGTGAGAATTTTGCGGGATGTATGCATTCAGTGAGAACCTAATTACTGTTTTTAGGGCATCTACAATATGATCGATTATGTTCTGATGCTCTGATTGTGATATGCAGGATGTGGCTCAAGAGACTTCTTATATATTTAATCCTTTGTTGAAACATTTTCTGTGAGATTTGGTGCTCATTTTGTGCTTTTATCCATTGTCTGCAAATCTGTTACAGATGACAGTCTGAATTTTGAGCGAGTCTTGGGGACAAGGGTTTGGTTTTGCACTTCTGTGCTCTGAGACTTGTGAAGGAAAGAGAGGAGGGAATGTCAAGTGGCAGAAATACACACTGGTGCTACAGATGCCGGCGACCAGTTCGTTTGCGAGGGCGGGATCCTCTTTGTGTGTATTGTAATGGAGGATTTGTTCAAGAACTTGATGACATGGTGCGCATCAGCCCTCTGGACTTCTTTGGCCTGGATAATGATGATGACAATCATGATCACAGATTTGAGCTTATGGATGCTTTCTCAACATTTATGCGGCAGCGACTGGCAGACAGAAGTTATAGCCAAGATATCAGAGGGAGATCAGATTCAGTTCCTGAACATAATTCAGGTTTTAGCCCTCTGTTGGTTTTTGGCGGCCAAATTCCAATGAGGCTGTCTGGAAATGGAGGGTTTGAAGCTCTGTTTTCTGGGGCACCTGGTATTGCCTTTGCACGGGGTAATGTTGGTGATTATTTTATGGGCCCTGGACTGGATGAATTGTTTGAACAGCTTTCAGCTGGTGATCGGCGAGGTCCTCCCCCAGCAACCAGATCGTCGATTGATGCAATGCCTACTATAAAGATCTCGCAAAGGCACCTTCGATCTGATTCTCACTGTCCAGTCTGCAAAGATAAATTTGAGTTGGGGTCTGAAGCAAGGCAAATGCCCTGTAGCCACATATATCACTCTGATTGCATTGTCCCATGGTTAGTCCAGCACAATTCGTGCCCAGTTTGTCGCCAAGAGTTACCCCTACAACGAGCAAACAGCAGCCGTAGTTTCCAGAGTTCAACATCTCATAGCGGAAGCAGCAATTACAGCGGAAGGGAGAACGGTAGGGAAGGAAGAAGAAATCCATTCTCTTACTTGTGGCCTTTCCACCGATCATCTAACTCTGGCTCTAATCAAGATGGTTCTACTGGAAGCAGCTCAACTGCTGCTCATGAAAATAACCCGAATATGGGATATTCAGGATGGCCTTTTGACTAGGATGTCAACATCTTATGAACATGTTTTCCTTTGTCTATTAGGAGACAACTCTGGTACCAACATTATGGTCTATAAGCAATTTGTTGGAGTGAAAAATGGTTTGAAACTTTGAAGTTTAAGTGTTGTTTCATAGCAATAATTGAGGGCCTCTTGTACTTCATCTGCTGCTTTTAGTGTAAATGACTTTGGTATTATCAACTTCTTTTGCTTGCGGAAGGCGTGTATGATGGTTTTTTGCCAATTATGCAGCCATTGGCTTTAAAATAGTTTCACTTTTGAAGTGCACAAGACACAGCTTGGCAGTTGATTATTTATTTCTCCTTTGAACAAATAAGCTTGCAACATCCTTTTTCAGATTGTAACATGAAACTGTTGAATGATTTATGTGAATGAATTTTGTGTAAATGCATTAAAATCTCATTCCAAAGAAGTTGGATTTTAAAATTTGCAAACTACTAAACTTGAGACTCCATTTCCTAAAAGAATGAATAACAAGTCATCTATCTTTAATAAATGGTTGATTTTGATGTCTTGCAATGACCATCCACGACTGGCACTGCGGTATTTTTGGAATGACGCACATGAAGATAACAACAAATTGGCAGAACTGGGAAATGTGTAGGCAAGAACCTAGAAAGAACTGTGTAAATGTAATTTCGAGTATGGCCTGATCAACATACTTAAACAGCAAGTTGAGTATGGCCAACACACCATACATAGTATCTTAACTAGATAATGGAACAATAGCAAGTCTAAAGGTAAAACAAATAAGATTAGACAGGAATACAAAACGTCAAACCAAAAAAGTAACATGGTTTAGACTTGGGCATCGAAACAAGTCGAACATAGCAGGACGAACCATACATCACCTCCCAGAAGCAGCAAATCAGTTTGTTAGTTCCATAATAGCAGAAACAATGTCACCATCTGAAGCCTTGAGAGCTTTTACAGCCCTTGATCTTGAAACCCCAGCTTGGGTCATAACCAACTCAATATCCTTGGGCTCCACACCAGTCTCATCTACTTCTTCATCATCTTGAGCAATGTTTGATGGCTCGGGCTTTGATACTACAGTACTTGCGTTAGGAGCCCTGAACTGCTCTGCTGCCTGAGTTTGGAGCTGCGAGCTCAAATCCTCAATCTTGGCTTCCCCAAAGACAACATATGTATCTGAAGTAGGACTCTTGAAAACGTCTGGTTTTGAGATAACAAAAATGATCTGCAAAATCAAATGAAGATAACATTAGAGCACAAGACTAGATAACAATGCGGGTAACGAGGCAACTACAACCAAATAAAATCAGTTTAATTAACTGAATACTTACATTCTTGCTCTTTTTGACAGTCACACGACTAACACCAGGGATTGGTTTCATTCCAAGCTTCAACATTGCCTTACGACTCTTTTTCTCACTTCTGCTCTGCTTAGACCGACCACTTGCATCTCCTTTCTCTAAAGAAAATTGCTACAAGTTAATTAACCAACTATACACAAGGTAGTAAATCAGTCAAAACCTTCATTCACTTAATCTAATTCACAAACATATGAGAATATGTACTCATTTAGACATGACGTCCCTCAATTTTATTTACAAAAAAAAAATGAAAAGAAAACGAGGTGATTCTACAAAAACATGCCCTGCATCACAGGAAATTAGTTCTTTCCCCACCTAACCAAATTATTATTATTATTATGATATATAAAAGGTCAGTTAAGAAATCAATAATTTCTCAGTATATACTTGAAAAGGATGAAATGCATAAATCTTAATTTTGTACATCATATAGAAATACCCAACGCAATACTAAACTACTTATAACCTACAATATTATATAAAGGGTGCACCATAATTAAGCTGGAAAAACCATTGTACAATGTCCTCACCTTCAGCATCTTCATCATCCTTATCATCCTCATCATCCTCATCAGTATCTTCCTCATCGTCTTCCTCCTCAACCAATGGCTCATCGGGCTGGAAAGTTGTAATTCACAAAGCCACAACAGGTCATGAGAAAAAATGTTTGGATTGCAAACACATTGTTTGATTGAAATTCAGAGCCAGGGAACAAACCTGATGTAATAATATGAAAACTAACCCCCTTAAAGATTATGACAAGAACCACAAGCAGCACAAAAGTACACACGGAGTGCATGATTCTAATTTGACTTCAAAACAACAAGTCTATACATCAACCATAATGCGTACAAAGAAAAACAAGATGAAGCAAAAATATTAGGCACAAAATTCCAAAATTTGAGAATCCTATTAACAAACAGCGCATGATAAATGAAGTGACTAAAGGAGAAACCTTTATCCCGACTAGAGTATGCAAATGAACAATACAACCCCGATATTCCAGAAAAAACGTACAAGTTGATTAAATAAGAGTAAGCACATGATCTTCGACCTTTCATGGGGAATACCTAAACTTTCCGCATCAAACAGCAACATTTGACAACTCAAAACGAAATGAATAATAAATCAATCAAGCACATACGTTGAGCTTTTGTTCTTCAAGATGGGCAGCGAGAAGCTCTTCTTGGGTCTGAGCAGTCATGGTTTCTCTAGGCTTTTTCTTTCTACGGACACTCCCGCACTTAAAGCAACGAGAAAAAACCAATAAACCCTAAATTCACCCCTCTTTTATATACAGAACGTTGTGTCGACTCGGGCACGGATCCTTACCCAGTTGAGATTTTTGCGTTAAGAGCCCTAAATCAATTTTACTCCAACAAAGTTGTGTGATAGGGTTGGGCCGTCACCCCAAATTTGGACACAAAATCATATGAGTCCTCATTATAGTCTACCGTTGTCTTTTTTACTTCCTTTGGTTTAAAGAATAGACCTTTTTAGGAATATTTTAAATCGAGTTGGAGACAAGATGGATAAAATAAATAAATAAATATACATAAATATGCTTAATTAATCTATCAAATTATATTCCTAATCTTTTTCTTCCATCAACCAGTGTGAAAAACTGGAATTGGTGATTACACAGAAGGAAAGACTATGAGATGAAGATGAGAGCATGAGGAGGTATGCTTATATACCCTTCCGTCCCCAAAAGTAACAAAGACAGTAATTCCAGGAATGAGATAAAGCAGAGGGTTTTTACAGTTTCTATCAACTCCCTACAGCTAATCCTTATGAAACTACTGAAAATTCATGCCTTTTACCAACCACCACCAGCACCACGACCTCCAGACCATCCGTTGTCAGCCTGTGACTGTGAGGAGTTTCTCTTGGAACCACTACTCCATCCCGTGGAATTCCCCGTGTCAGGGTCGTTGCCACCACTTCCGCGGCCCCAGTCACCCCAGCCACCACCACCTGCACTTTCGCTCCAGCCGGCCTGTGAAACTCTCTTGGAATCGTTACCCCACCCAGAATTCTCACTTTCAGTCCTCCCACCATTTCCTCGTCCCCATCCAGCGGTATCTCCACTGCCCCAACCACTACCACCACCGCCACCACCAGAGAATGCTTCTCTGCGATTATCATAACCAGAATCCTGCCTCTCATTGCCAGTGCTATTCACTCTGCTGTTGTAGGAGCCCCGGCCCCGCCCTCGTCCACCAGATGGCCTTGGCACCCCACCATGATGACTGTCTCTGTTGCCACTATAATCATGCCGACCTGCAAAATTACAAGGAAAGGGAATGTTATAAAATTTGGATTGATTCCATTAGCAGGTCATCCAGCAGCCTTAGTAGTGGCATGAACAAAAGCTACATAGCCCTTGTGCAAAATATTTACATAAGAAACAGATAACTTCCTTGAACTTCAATTAGATATACCATCCAACAGTCAAATGAAAACGTGGAGTTTAGAGAATCAAACTATCATTGAAAGGCTTATGACATTCACTCAGAGAACATAATCTGTAGTGTTAATAGCCATATAAGGGGAAATAGTAGCCTAATTAAATCAACTTTATCTTTAGAAGACATCAAACAGAATAAAAGAAAGGAAAGGGTTTCTTCACTCTCAAAATTCAGATCATAAGCTGGTGCCTATCTGAGTTTACATGATCCATCTTTTATCTGCTGTTTTAGAACAATTAGGCACACAGGCACACAAAGACACCGAAAAAAGAACAAATCTTTAATGACAAATCCAAGACATGAAACCCGCAAAGCTCAATTTACAATTTTATGATTTCAGTGACATGCCCAATTACAAATTAGGTGTACAAGAGGAAGCTGACCATGCCTCACTGTAAACCTATTCCAGAAATATTTGTAACTTACTTTAAGCTAGCAGTTCACTTGCAATGCATGTAAGTAAGCTGTTAGAGACCAAAATCTCTAACACCAACTCAGTCACAAAACAGAGTCCTGCACAGCCAACAACCGCACCACACACACAGCCCAGAACAACACACCAGCAGTAATAATAGGAACAGAGATGGAATATAGATGAATATATATGAATATAGATGAATATCAGTAACTATTATTCCCTAGCTAGTCTTCGAGGGCTAGCAACCTCCACAATAGCTAGCTTCGAGGGCTAGCAACCTCCCAATACCAAATCCTATATCATAACCGAATGTCTATGCCTTCACCCTCTACCCCTTTTTATTCTCATCGTATAACTAACTCTCACATGATAAATTTCTTCTGGAACCTACTGGAACCTAGTCTCAACATAGGCATTTACCTAAAGACATAAAATTAGACCTCAATAAAGCAATCAAAACCTTTTTGCAAAGCCATTCAAGAGGTTGCAGAACACAACACCTGATCTAGATAAAGCAATAAAGGATATACAATAGCAACTTTTTGAATTGATACTGAAACATTCCATAGACGGGTGAAAAAGTCAGACACATCAACCTGTCCTAGATCCGGGCAAGGATGATCGACCCTTATCGAAGGACTGGCCCCTCCAGCCCCCTTCATTGCTTGAACCACCCCAACCACTGGCCATAGAAGAGCCCCCAGTTGCAGGGCTCCGCATTGGTACCATGGCAGCAACAGATCTTATAGATTGTGCAGATTCGTGCAGTGGGTCATCTATATGTTTCTGAAAATATGCCACAAGTCGATCAATGTCCTCAAACATCCTTTTGCGAAACTTGAATCCTTTGGGATATAGACCAACATACTCGTGATGTGGATTTGTACTCCTTATATACGTCAGAACAAAGGTGCCTGGATATTCATGAGAAATACCAAAAGCATAAACTATCCTCATAGGATACTCTAACCTTTCAACCCTTAGCAGTTCATCAACTTCAGCTTTATTTCCCCTTCTGAACTTGCGGTAGTTTAGCATTGCCTTTAGATGACTCACCAAGGGATCAACATACCGATCCATTACCTGCATTTCAAGGTAGTAAATAAATGTAAGGAATCACTTCTTTCATGACAAAGGCATGTGCCGTCACCAAAAATTCTGTCAAACAAGAATCCCAAGAGCAGTCATGGAAAGGTTCTAATGTGAAACAGAACCCACCTCATCCAAATCCTCAAAAGTGTCCTCGCCAATTTTTAATGTCTTCCCAATACGAAGTAAACTTGTAATGTCCTTGTGCTCCTTACCCCCTTCAACTATGTCTTTGTGAGCATAAACACCATCATATACTTTAAGAGTTAAGGTCAAATAAGAAGGTCCCCGTGAACTAGGACGAATAATACTTTCACCAGGTTCCTTATCGGATAGAAACTGCCAGATGTAATGTTAAAAGAAAATAAGGAAAAAGAACAATATCAGAATTAAGTAATTCTCACACAACAAATAAGTTCTAATAAATGAACAGAGAGAATAATAGCTTGCGCATATACAAAATGCAAATTGTTTTTCAGATGCTATATAAAGATGATAATTCAAAATATAAATAAAAAGGTTCTTGCAAAGGGAAAAAGAAGGTTGTATTTTTGTTAAGCTCTAAATCAACTTGATAAACAGATCACTCACTTCATTCCTATATCAAATTTCTAAAAAATATTAGGTCAGTGGAAGAATCTTAGTATTAGCATTCTTTATTAAAAGCCACAACCAATTTAAACGTCTCATCAACGTCGATGTCATTGATTCATCAAAACTAACACAAGTTCTGTAAACCAACCACAATGGTTGAACAAGATACCTCCATTGCTTCATCAGCTGTTATATTTTGAAAGCGAGGATGAACAATCATCCTGGGCTTAAAATGTTTCCTTGCAAGCTCCTTCTCTTTGCGAGCCTTTTCTTGTTCAGTCTGCAAACTACTTTTATCTTCATGATAATATTCATCAAGATTTGGAACCTGCTGCCATCGGTTACTTCTCATGTCACTCTCCTTGCAGACTAGGAATACCTGATATCTATTCATTTGTACTGATTTGATCTTGCAAGTGAGTATGTCACCTTCATGTAGCCTGTCTGCTAGCTCAGGAATATCTCTCCAATTATCTGCATAGTCTTCCTTACTCAACATTCCTGTCAATCCAGATTCCAGTACACATATTGCTTTTGGACCTTGCACTCTGCGAACAGTGGCTTGAACAATCTTGCCTTCAGCAAGGGTTTCCTCGCTTTCACCAGAAATCATATAGAATTCTTCATCCTGAGTCGGCTCTTTATACTGTTTACGCCAATCTTGGAAACCTTGTATTAATTCACGAATTATATCCTCCAGAGTTGCTCTCTTATTCTCACGATTGTTAGTTTTAATATAAAGATCCAGATTAAATGCTTTCAAATGAGCAGGCCGATCTCTAACATGCTCAATTGCCATCTCCAATGCATCATCATCATCATTCGCTTCACCATTGTGATCTTCATAAACAGCTTTTGCTATCTCCTGTGCGTAAGCATAAGATTCTGGATGTATCCTTGTATCATCTAACAAGTCAATAAATTGACTGCTACTAGCAGCCAGTCCACTCCGCCGCACACGTAGAAAACCAACTGCATTAACAAAGACCTTTTTCCCAAGACCATGGGCAGTAAGAAAGTCTTTCCGGGTAAAGATTGCCCCCGCTCTCACCAAGGACCTCTGCAAGGATGCTGCCTTTCTCGGACCAAGCCCAGAAATGAACTGTAAAGGAGCAAACAACCATTCGTGGCTTATAGCCAAATTTACGTCAAGTCCCACCTGGTTTGTAACATTAACCATAACCTGTTCAATCATTGAATATTTTTCATCGGGGGTGAGAAAAATTTCTAGTGGGTTGAGTTTCCAAGATAAAATTTCCCTCCCAGGTCCACACAGTGTTGCAACCATAGCCAAAGGGTTTTGAAGGTAACGCCCAAGAGCAACAGCTCGCTTAACAATGCCTAACAATACAGGAGAAAACAAGGTTAACAATAGCAGTAGCCTGTGCATAAAGACCACAAACAGCAGAAACTTGATTCATTACCCGACTGCCCAGGTAGCTGATCAGAAGAAATTCGAGAATTTTCAAAGAGACGAGGCAAAGACTCATCTCCATAGACAATTGTTAGCTCATCCATCTCATGTCCAACATCTCTAGGATTTTCCTCCACCATCTTAAATATAATCTGATGAAAGCAAGGTCAAACACAAGAAGAGTAAGATAAAGTTGAAATGATTTACAAGTGAGAAGAATAAAACAGTGGAAGATAGCTGGGGGAACCTAGTTGCAGACTTCCTCCTCCCAACCTCATCAAGGGGAGTCAGAGGAAAATGAGTTCTGTACTAACCCCACAATGGACCAAGAGAAAAGAAGAAAGAAACTAATAACAACTGCCTATGGTAGAGCAATGAGGTGATCACATAACAAAATGACAGCAGACAGAAAAAGCTGCAATAAACTTCAGGAATTGACAGATCTCCAGTTCACACAATTGAAGGCCATGAATACAATTCCAGCCACACCGGGCACACAGGAAGATATAGGTCCATCCCCAATTGAGTAAGAACATTTGTCTACCAAATATGGTATTAAAAATGCTTGCAACACCACTCCCCACAACCATGAAGTCTAGTTCTTAGTTGCCCAAGGATAGTGCGACGGAGACAACTAAATTAGCAGCCATAAGTCTAACTGCTCTATTTCCCATTAGCTTAGTGACAATATTTTGTCAGATAGCACCATAAGCCACAAAAATTCTGCTCATGTTACAGAAGTGGTAATATTTCAAGAGAACAAACTATTATCAAATAAGTACACTATATAAAGTTAAACTTTTTGTACGTACTTCATATATATCCTCCTTCAGTCGTGTACAAGAAAGATTCACAGCTCCCAGAACAACCACGTGCGGTTGGTGATCCATCATAAATTTCAAAACACGCTGCTGGTCATTTTTCTTGCGCTGCTGGTCATTTACATTTTGAGAACGTAAAGTAAGGGACCCGGCATAAAGCACATCCAGAACCTCCCCCGACGAATCTAACATTACAAAAGTTGTTGCTGGCTTTCCAGGTCCCCAGCAGCAAGCCATGACCCTCGGTGCAGCTTCATCATCCGATGCAATATCGCTATCTTTCCGCTGATATGGCCCCACAGAAACTCTTTTCCACAAACCTTTCCCATATTCCCAATGTAGCCAATTTTTAGACCTGCTTGTAAGGTAGGATCTTGCTTCTTTCTCCAATGAAGGCAACAGAAAATTATAGAGTGCATCCTGCAGTATCAACTTTCTTTGCTCGTTCCAGAGTTGAGCAGATTTACTAACCCCATGACTAAGATAAACTTCCTCTAGTTCACCAACTAACTTACTCAATGAGGTTTCTGGAAGCACAATAGTGACTTGAAGAAGTTTCTCCTCTTCAGCCTTTTGAATTAGGAGCCATTGTGCGCCTTCAAACATTTTGATAGGCTTTTCACGCAGCCACTTCACACTTGCAAACTGATGGAAAGAATCTATAGCAACATTTCCCTCTGGAGTTGGAGTAGTGGATACTACAACGTCTTCTACATAGTTACGGACATGTTTTTTCACACGTGGTTCACAACTTATCTCAACTGCTGCCTGGCAATCCAAAAAGAAGCAAGAGAAGGAAATTGGGTAAACAATCTCACAAACTTGAAGTGATAAAAAGCATATACGGGATATCTTTTGTACCAGCAGATGGAAACATGAGGTAGGAAGTTCATACCATGTGCCTGGCGCCTTTAAGAACTGCTTGAGGAGTCTCAAACATTGCACATGTAAAATCTGAAGCCAGATCTTCTGGTGCTTCCTTAGCATCCGTAGTATCAACACCCTACAATTTAATGTAAAAAGAAAGTCAAGCCTCTATAAAATATAGAAACAACCACGGCTCTGCAATTTATGTAACAAGAAAGTCAAGCCTCCATAAAATAAAGAAACAACCACAAATCTATGAAGACTCGACACCGTACAATTTATTGTAGCAAGAACATCAAGCCTCCATAAAATGCAGAAATAATCACACATCTATGCAGATTTGACACCATACGATTTGATGTAACAAGAAAATCAAACCTCCATAAACTACAGAAACAACCACAAATCTATGCAGACTCACTAAGATTTCAATCGATAACTGCTTTCCAAAAAGCTCAGCACTGCATCCAAACTTGTTTGCCACCTCCCATAGGCCAGCCTTGCTGCAAATACTATATCGGGATTTCCGCTTTGGCCTCTTATACTGTCCTTCATCTACGCCTACCTCGCCAGGTGGGAAATGCAAGTTAAACTTTGCATCAACATCATCAATCTCTCTTTCTGATTCTGCAACATGGAGTGAACTAATAATTGACTCAAAGAGTTGTTGATTTAAATTAAGTCTCGTTTCATCATATATCCGACGAGATTCTTCTTCAAAACACTTATTATAGTACAAATGGAGGGCACTCTTCCGTTTCTGAAGTAGTAGCCACTTTCTATCCAAATCCTTGATCGTCCAAAGAACCTACAAACAAGTACATTAGAATTGAAATTTTTTGTTCTTTAATGAATCTTAATTGGTAGGGAATGAAGCAAAGATATCAACAGATGACAAGTTTTCTTACCTTGTGCCACTTGAGCATAGGATTTCTGTCAGATTTATCCTGATGCTCATCATCCAAGACGTGTTCTTGTAACAGACTTGAACATACTTCCTTCCGGTACTTGGCAATAAAGGGGATCTAAAAGCCAGAATGAATACCAATAAAGAAATGTAAAAAGAAACCAAATGACATACTAGAATGCAATAGATAAAGCACTAACATCCAACTTCTGCACGTGGTGTAGCTCCAAAAATTGGGCAATCTCTTCTTTGTCGATAGGCAAAGGCACATCATGTTCGGGTTTAGAAGACTTCTCATATCTCTTGCCAAACAAGGCAACTGCATAATCACGAAGTTGTTTGTAAATCCATTCTTTTTCATCTGATCTGCTCACTAGTGTAGGGGAACCAGTGCTTTCTTCCTCTATCTACATAAGATCAAAAGAGACAGACAATAAAGAGGTGCCTACACATATCAAGGTACCTAGATAAATATTGCACTCAAGTATCAATCGGAGTAGAAATGTCATCAAAACCTGCATTCTTTCTGGAATATCAGTTGCTCGAATCTGCTCATCTTTCTCTGTCATATACTTCTCAGAAAGAACAATTGGTTCAAATTCGTCCTCCAGTCTCTTTTCCCTCCATTCAGTCGATTCTAGCCCTTTTTTCCGCAGCTGCAAAAGTTCATCAACATCCCCAAATATTTCATGAGCTTCCTGCAGTGCACTAGATGAAACTCCAGGTGCCTGTCTGGATTTCCTTCTTTTCATTTTCTTACGCCTACAGAAATGAGCAAATCAGTTAAAGAGACCAAGATTAAAGCATAGATCACAGACTGCCCTTCCAACATAATCCATTAAATTAATACCTGACTGGAGCACCATTTTCATCAACTTCTTCTTCATGAACGATAAAATCTGCCATTTCATCCTCCTCCCCCAGGTCTCCATCCTCTTCTTCCTCAGCTTGTTCCTCATCTTCAGCAATATCCTCTAGCGGCACTCCTGGGATATCATATGGCATTATAAATTCTTGAAACATATACCCACGACCAATCAAGAATGAACAACAAACTTGAAATAAATGCCTCACCTTCGTCATCACCAAATAAGCTCCGCTTAAGTTTCTCCTCGGCAGTTTGACCGCCCTTACCACTTCCATCAAATTCTTCATCCAAAAACCCAAATCGGTCGTCGTCAGAATCCCTTTGAGCTTTTTTTAAACGTTTAAATTTTTTGCTATCCTGAACCATTTGATAACAGAAAATCAGCAAGAGGCACACAATATATGTGAACTACAAAAGAGAAATTGAAAATCAAGGAGGTTTAACATTCAAAACCTTTGGTCGGTGGTGGAAAGCATTGTTGTCTCGGAGAAGCTCATAGTCATCTTCATCAAGCACATCCTCAGCTTCTCTGAAAATATATAAATAAGACAAGAAGTCATCACTTTGATCACATATGATTAGGCCCCCGTTATTCAAGAAGATGGCAAGTTAAGCTTGAGGAATTTTCTACAAAAAAGATACTAAAAGAACCTTTTCTTCTTTTTCTTCTTCTTCCTGTGCCTTTCCTCATCACTCTCCACCCTCTCTTCTTCTTCATCTTGTTCTTCTTCTTCCTCAACATCATCTACTATAAAATCGTCCTTCTCATATTCATCTTGTCCGTCCTCTGCCCAAACCCAGTATGTAATTATATTAGTCTATACTGACAATTCGCAAAGGATAAATTTCAAACTTGACCAGGCATATGTTTCAAACAAACGACAACTAATAAGTAAGACTAATTCACACGGGTAGAATAGGAACATGGAGAAATGAAAGCAACCATGTCCTCTTATTATATTCCGATAAGATATGAGCTCGGAACCCTAAAAACGAATAAAACAAAACCCTAAATTCGAGCCCCACTAATGACCCTAAAAACGAATAGAAAAAGGCCTTAAATTCGAGCCCTACCATCCTCTTCGTCTTCATCGTCCTCCGGTTCACCGACTGCATCTCCATTGACGGGTTCTCTCTCGTCCTCCTCGTACTCGATCTCGTCTGCATGAACCAATCCCAAAAGAGAAATTCAAATGTTACGGTAAAGAAAGGAAGAATCTCTGGAGCATTTCGTGATTAAAGCAACAAGCTTTAACATCATTAGTGTCGTAATATTACCTTCTTCGTCAGAAACCACATTCTTCCCCATTGCTGAAGAACAGGGAAATTAAGCTAAACACAGAGAGAGACACACAAAACCCCGAGAGAGCGAGAGAGGTTAGTAGCGAAGATGAGAGAATTTGTTGAAGAGTGTGCTAATTAGCTCTCTCTATATATTGAAGCCGTACGAGACGAGAAGCTAACAGCTTCCAACACGATGATGAAGAAGAAAAGCTTTCGACTTCATTTTTAATTTATTTTCTCTTGTTATTTTTCCTTCAAATTATAACTTGATGATAATTGTTAATAATAATATAATTTTTATTATTATATTTAAGTAATATTAGCTTAAATATATTTAAGTAATACTAAATATTATGTTAGATTACTATATGTATTGTGGAACTTAATTAATAAATTTTAATTATTTTAATATATAATCTCTTATTAGTTATTATAGCGGATTTTTTATTGAATTATTCTTAAAAAACTTGTTTTAATATAATTTTATAGTTATTATTTTAAATGATATTATTTCATTTTATAAAGAGTATAACACACTTTTATTTTATATAAATATTTTTAAAATAAGTAGTAAATTTTATTCTGATATAACCTAATAAATATTTTTTATTGAATAAATTTTGAAGAAGTTTAATTGAATTAATTAACAACAACCTAATAAAAAATTACTTTAAAACGACGTTCGGTAAAAAGTGAAATTTGAAGAAGTTTAGTGATAAGCAACTTTGTTAGAATAGCACACAGCAATGATGAATCCATGCATATTCATCATAAGTCATGCCCACCAAACTGGCTGCATATTAATGTACAACGATTACAGAGAAGAGATGTATATACATGTGAAGGGAAAAGAAAGTTTAAAAGATAGAAGGCAAGAAGATGGAGAGGACGGTACTTCTGCCCATCACTTTTTCCATCTTTAAGCATTTATCTACAATCTGTACTAACCATTGTTTCAAGGCAATGTACAAGTTGTTGCTCTAATCTAGAGATGAAGTCTTTTTCATCTCTGTCCTTCTTCTTGTTTCTGGTCGTGAAAATTTCCTCAGAATGTCTGAAAATTTCCTGACGTTGTGGCCTCAAACACCTCAGCCAAGAGCTTGTCAAAAGTTTCCAGGAACAGATCCCATTCACCCTCACTCATATCTCCAAGAGAAACACCCTCAATTTCACAAGTACTTGCCTTATTAGTACAATTTTCATCATGCAACTGAGGCAGAGATCTCACAGATGAGAAGTTTAGTGGTTTAGTTATTACAGGAGGAATGTTCAGCTCCCGAGGCAGATCGGCAGTCTCAGTGCAAACAACTTCAACGATGGGATTGAATTGAAACATTTCGGGATTTTCTTTTCCTCCTCTACGTTGTTCGTCATCTGCATTCTTTACTGCATCATTGTCCAGATTAAGTATACGAGCCTTTGATGTTTCACAAAGTTTCTCCAGAGAACTCAATCTTTCCACCCCACCACCAGACAACTCCCTAGTCATCATTTCCCCTATCTCAGCAAGGCAGAGACCTGCTGAAGCAGCTCGCTTCAAGAAAATGGTGCAAATTATAAGAACTCTGATAGATGATTCCTTCAAAGAAGAAAGCTTGGCTTTCAAGAGGTCTGCATCTTTCAAAGGGTCAAGATTTGAAATGTAGTCTAGTTCTTCTTCGGAGAAGGGAACTGAGGCTTGAGGCCAGTGCAGCCATTCGAAATACGGATCGTCAAGCCATTCTGGTAAGCAAAGTCCATGGTCTATAGGCACAAGTTCAGCTAAACCTACTGCACAGTTTTCTTCCTGATCATGCTTCTTCACAAGTATGTTTCCTGCATGCCTGTCAAGATTGAGGAGTCTTACATCCAAAATGCCAATGCGATGAACTGAAGAAACTGAAAACCGGGAAGGGCCTAATTCCCCTGCATCAAAATCGTGATCTACAAAACGCTGGAGCGAGGCAATCTTATATGATGGAGTAGAAACTGTTGCTGTGCCATTAACATGAAAACCAACGTGTGCTATTTTTACTAATGCCGTGGGAGGAACACCAGCAAACCCATCACGATCAAGGAGATATGCAGCTAATTCTCGTATTCCAGTTTCACCTACTCGAATGGAGCGCTTCAGTCCTGGTTGGCCTAGCATCATACCACTGTAGCCTTTTGGGTTGTTGAAGGCCAAAGGCTCTTCATCAATTGGCTTTGCCACAGCAATGTTATTACCGTTCCTACTTTGTAAGAAATAAGCACCACCCAGTCCATTCGACACAGGTATGGGATCAACACCAGAGGCCATAGCTATGGAAGCCTCAACAACTAGAGCGCGTACTCGTGGGGCTCCATTGCCACCAACTATCTCAACGCTTGGTCTGGAATCAAACTCCTCTTCAGCCCTACTAGCTAAGGAAAAGCACGGAGTGGAGAAGCTTCTATGAATATTGGTAACTTCAAATGCTTGTTTCCATGAGTGTGCAAGATTGTTTTGGCTGAGTTCAATAATATTCTGGTCAAAGTGAGTTAAGGATTGGAGTCTGCATCTTTGAGATCGATTAAATGACTTAAACCCATGATGTTGATCAATGGCTACCGCCATTTTGAAGAATCTCGTTCAATTGAAAATGGCAGTAGTGTATGTCAAGAGCAGATCTTCTCAGAGGATGCCAGAGGTTTATTCTTCCACAGGAGATTAGCTATTACCCGTCTGCATATTCAAAACAGGCATAAATCCAACATCACTAACCAAAAATTGACATATCTATTACATATCAACAAAACACCAAATTCATTAAATAAGAAGATTCCCGACAGATCAGCATGAATCGTACATTGCGTGTTCTGTACGTTGCATTTAAATTCTGAACCTAACCAATGATTTTTCAGTTATCATGAATCTTTTGTGAAAAATGAATGAGTATATGATATTCCAATTCGCAAATGAATGGACATATGAACACCAGAAGCTTTCATGTCAAGGATAGGTAGCTCGCTCAAGAAGCTTCATAGCTAACAAACAGCAGAAACGTGTCTCTAACACCTATGCATGAACTGAAATTTTGAGGATGCAATTTATTTACTTGATCCATGGAAGTTTTCTGTTTCCCTTAATCTTACACTGAGAAATTCTTTTATAACGGGGACCCTCATGTACACACACTAACTTATAAACCATGTAGTCCGAGCAAGTCATTAGGAGAACCAGTAAGTCAAAGCCGAATTATGGGCCAAAACCTAGCACGAACTGCTGGGGAGTCCAGGAGACTCAAACACGGGACCTGTAGTGGTATAGGTATCAAGAAATTCACAAGCTAATACTTGAACCACCCCTTTCAGGGTCACGCTTAACAATTTTGACTTGTCCGAAGGCATGAATAAAAGAAGAATGAGACAAATGATGAGGAAACATTCATTTTTCATTTTTCTGAGTGCAGTAAGCAAAGCAACATATCAAACCTTCCAGAACTAAGCTGAAGATTTTGAAAGTGATCGAGCGGAAGTAAAGAAAGAGAGAATACCATAACTTTCATTCAAGTGGGAAACCTTGAGTGCTTGATTCATCTCTTTAACTAAAGAACAATGCACAGAAACATAGGGCAACATATATCACTTCTTCTGAATCCATCACGACCTGATAATCAGAACCCAAAAAACATAAACAAGAATCTCTGGAGAAGAGTAATATGAACAGCAGAAAGAAAGAAAAGGACAAGCACATGAGTGTAAAGAACTGATCAAACTACCTAATAATCCCTCGCTCCTTCGCACATAAATCGCCACAAATTTCTGAAAAGGATCATCGCCTAATTAGATGTAAAAAAATATGTAGTAAGAATATACAGGATGGAATTAATCCATCTCAAGAATCAGTCCAATAGCCCATTACCTTGTTTCATAAATTAAAAGCCATAAGAACAAGAAAAGGTACTCACAAATTGCAGAGAAGCATAAAGAAAATCGAATTTTAATCCTTTATCTCCATTGTTTAAATTTATAATAGAATTACAACAATAACAACCCGAAAGAATATTGAAAAAGAGAAAATTCATGTGAATCATCTTCTTTTTCTTTTCTCTTTTTCAACAATAAATTATTAACAAAAATACAAAAACAAGGCGCAAATCAAAGCCAAGAAGCCTTTTTAACTTAATTACACGTTCATTTTCTTCTACAGGCTTGGTTTCTTGCTCCATTTTATTCAAGAATATAACTAAAACCTAGATCAAACATCCCAATCTGAATATATAAATCTCCGGTGGCAAAGCATAATCATTAGACAGTATATTTTAATTAGAAAGAACCAGAAAAGAGTGTGTGAGAGAGAGAGAGAGAATGAAGGAAATTAATACCCTGAACGCTGAGTGAGGCCTTCAGGGAGACGAAATGCAATCGGAGCCGAGAGAAGCAGACCGTCCGTCCGTCCGTCCGTCACCGAAGAATTCTTGCTAAAGACCTCTCCACTGCCTTTTCCTCCCCTCGCTCCTTTTATTAACCAACACCCTCTTTCCCTCTTTTTTCTATTTTTTTTCAAAATTCTGTTTCCGTAGGGTCAACCTCTCTGACCAATCACGAAGTGCCAAGTCTGCAAAGGGCCAGATAATCGTATAACGTGGCACCATCACACTCTGCTCTTACTTTACCTTAGGTCACAGGTCAGTGACTTGGTCAGGTTCTCTTTTTGGTTGCTTTCTATATTTGGGGAACGTTTAATAACCGCTTATAACCGGTGAAGCGGGTCGAGACCCGCTCTTCCCGGCTTAACTTTATAAACAATATAATATATTATATTATATTTAAAAATATTCATATATTAGAATAAAAACTTCTAACTTTACTAAATTTTATAATACTAGTTTAAATTTAAAAAAAAAACTAAAATATTTAATTTTTAGTAAAAATAATTCGACATCAAGTTTTTTTGTTAGTGTAGATAACTTGATGAGTCACATTAAATTAATATTTTTGTCATGTGAATGTCATATATTATATTTATGTTTTGTATAAATTTATTATTTAATAAATTAGAAATATCAAAAGCTTTAAAATAATTATACATTCTGTTAAATGTTTTATTTCGTAATTATTTTACATTTTTGGTATTTTTAAATTATTAAAAAATTAATATGTGACATAAATACAATACGTGACAGTCATATGAAAAAAATAATAATTTAATGAGGCTCACTATGTCATCCACGTCAGCGAAAAAGTTAACGTCGGATATTTTTATTAAACATTAAAAGTTAAAATATTTTATTGCTTTTTAAACTTTGGATTAATATTATAAAATTTAGTAAAGTTCGAGAATTTTTTATAATTAACTCTACAATTTAGCAAGCAACATTCTTTTAATTAAATGACATACTTTTATTTAATCTTTTAACTACTTATTCTTAAAGGTAAAATGCAAAAAAAAAAAATTGCCCTTTGATACAGGGATTGGGGCTTGACAAAATTTTGTAATTTAAAATCAACTTAATTAAAATATAAAAAATTTTATTCAAAAGATTTGATAATTTGAATTTTTTATTAAAATAATTTGATTTAATTATTTAAAACAATATTATTTTAAATGAGAAGATTCTTACCTTCAAATTTATTCGCATTTCAAATTAAATTAGAGAGACAGTTCGTTTCTATCTTTTAGTCTTGTTTTGAATATGATAATAATTTATAACATTAATATTTTTAAAACTGTACCAGAAATTAAACCGGTAAAATAATAAGTTTAATGTTTAAAATGTTCAAATGGTATTAAATGGTCATAAAATCAGTTAAAAATTAAATAGAATTAAAAGAATTAAAAATAAATAAATTTGACTATTTTTAAGCATATAAAACTTTAAAGTTTAATTAAAAATAAGAATATTAAATAAAAATTTATCAATTTATTTTAGTTTATAAAAATAATTAATTTATGAAAAAAAACTAATTACTTAATAAAATGTTCAATTTTTCAACAATAAAAATTATTATACTAAATTAAATCAAAAAATTATTATACTAAGTTAGATCTTCTTGCTATCATCAAGGAGGCTGTTAGGCTTAAGGTCTTAGGTACTAGCTTTGCTGCTGTTAATTTGAGAACTGCTTCTCTATGTAGTAGTTGGTGTTTAAGTTAGTTGGTCTTGTTTTCCTATTGACATTGTAATTGGGGTTTGTATGTGTTGCAGTTTTTCTGCTACTTGGATAAATAAATTTTGCTTATCCAAAAAAATAAATAAATAATAATAAGCATAACGAATATTATAATACTAATACTAATAATAATAATAATTTATATAATAAATATAACAAAAATATTAATAAAATTATTAACAACGAATTTAATAATTATTACTAATAAATTTAATAATTACTCTTCAAGAAATTTAATAATAATAACTAATTTAAGTATAATATTTAACAGTTGTTATAATAATGAAAATATTATTAATTAATAATTAATAATAATAATAATGATAATAATAACAATAATACATAATTATTAATAATTAATAAAAATATTAATTATAATATCAGTAATAATATATAATAAACAACTAAATAAATCAACATATACACTTAATAATTATTGGGTAATTAATAATGTTCATGAATAGTAATAAAGATGTTTTAATAAAAAACCAGTACTTCTAATATATGATAATTAATAATAATGTTAATGAATAATAATTGAGATGTTTTAATAACGTTAAACAATTATAACGTTAATAACAACTCGACTTAAGGGTGGCTACAAAGGCTTCCTCTTCTGGCTAAAAACTGGCGCCTGTGAGTGGGACCTACAGGCGCCAGTCCAAGACAAAACAGAATTGTCAAAATTTAAGAAGAAAACGACGACGTTTCGCATTGGACAGAATAAGACTTATACAGACGATCTCCACTCTCTTCACAAATGCATCCAGGTAGAGTTTGCTGAAGAACTGGGTTGACACGTAAGGATTCAACGAGTCGACTATGATTCCATTCTGGCATAGTATGTCCATGTCCTCAGGAGTGTTAATAAGGTTGTCTAGTATTATAGCA
>JAOTBA010000003.1:2068559-2083259 GCA_025629845.1 Erythroxylum squamatum | reverse complement strand
GTGTAATTGAATTCATTTCTATTATTACTGAGTTTGTTCCAAATAGTGTAAATTGAATTCAATTCAATCTCATTAATATAATTGAATCTAATTCGTTAATAAATTCAATTCAAAAATTTCCAAACAATTCGTAAAAGAAATTTGAATTCAGATTTAGATACTTTCTTGTAATGATATTAAAGAATGAAGGGAGCACATCGATGTCAAATAAAGTAGAGATTAATTGCTCATGCATGACATAAAGGCAGATATCGAGCGGCTCAATATCAATATTATAAAGAACATAAAAGGTCGGTGTCTTAAAAGAATGGTCATATGATGAAACTCATAACCTTTTCTTGTGTTTGCCATCAAATCCTATGGCATTATTGTTCCCCCTAAAACGTCACATTGTTTCCAGATATTTCACATGTAAATATATAATTAATTATATTGTTATTAAATACAGCTTGCAGTTAAATACAATGAAACACATTACTTAATTACCGACATAAATTGTTTTATATTTTATGTGTTACAAATTAAGAAACATATCTTACACTCTTAATCAAATTAGTTTGAACATTTCCGAGTTTGTGACTTCTGGATTACAATTATCTATCGTCAAATATAATTTTTAAAAAACATAACTAATCTTAATCTATCATATATAATCATATTATATTTATCAGTGTTTTAAAAATCGGACCGAACCGACCATTCGGACTGGAGAACTGGTGAATCGGAGCATGAAACAGTTCGGTTTAGCCCGTATTTTTTGTGAGTGATTGACCAGTTCATTTTGCGGTCGGACCGGTAAAAACTGTTGAACCGGTGAAAGAAAGAACCGGCCGGTCTATTTAAAATACCTTGATTTTGATAATTTCAGCTTGAATGAATATTATGATTAATGATTTTTTTAATTTTTTTGATGAAATATGACTAGCGAGCTTTGTTATCTTATTTTGTGTTGTGTTTGGCGAACTTTTAAAAGAAAATTTGTATATTTTGAAGTTTAAAGGTTTAAGTTTACAAATAAATAAATAATATGTTTAAAAATTATCTTATATATATAATATATAAAATAAAAATTTATATATTTATTAATCACCGGTTCAACCACGGTTGAATTCCGGTTGAACCATTAACCCTTGAATCAGTTACTTCTCCGGTTCAATCACCAGTCCGATTTTTAAAACATTAATTCTTATTCTCATTCTCATTTCCATTCTCATTGTCCTCTTTGAACCAAGCAGCCTCTTAATTTGGTTTTTATCATCTTCTTCTTCAAGATAGAGGAAGATGTGCGATGACATGACATAAACTTTGGTTATACCATGGTTATTCTAAAGAATAATGATAAAATTTAGAAATCAACTAGAGATTTCTTGATCCATAAGCACAAACTCAGTTCACTTTTTTTTTTTCAGTTTCTTTTTCCACTTTCCTTGCCATTTCAAAGCATATAACGACTTCATCTATTGTATCTTTCCACGTCTCGTCTCATAATAAAAAGTAAAATTTTTATATTTTTAAAATAAGTAAATCCTACTTATAATGACGTGATAATAATGATATAATACGAAAGTACAATTAGCACTGACTTGTTCGTTAAGATTATATTTGTTAGTTGATAGGATCGACCCTTTTAAGATTATCTTAATTCTATAAATAACTTTTTAAATTGTTTTTTAAATGATTAAACATTCTTCACTATTGCCTATAATTTAGGATTAACAAGCAATTTGAATTCTTAACTTTTACGAAGCCTCTGTTTGGATGGAAGGAAAGCAAGAGAAAAGAAAGGAAGGGAAATACAATTTCTCTTCCTTTTTACTGTTTGGACAAAAATAAGCAAAGAAAAGGGAGAGAATGGAGAAGAATAGGAGAGAAATTTAGACTAAATATATTTCCCACCAAATTGGTAGAAAAGGAGGAAAAATTCAAGACAAAGCAAGACAAGATAAGTAAATTACCATTGTATTCTTATTTAATAAAAGATAAACAAGTTTTATAATCAGGACATAAAGGTTTATAAGTTTCAATTCCCTCCTATAATAAATTAGAAAAATAAACCAGAGAAAAAAAATCTAATTTCTCTTCTATTTTTTTCTCCTTTTTTTTTTTCTTCAATATTCTCTTTCTTCAATATTCTCTTTCTTTTGCCTCGTGCAAATAAGGATAAAAAAAACAAGGCGAAGTCTTGAAGAAGAAGTTCACTTTTCTCTCACTTCACTATCTTTTCTTCACGCTCTTCATCTCTTAACCATGTCTACTACCACCATTAGAGACTACCAACTACCAGACGACACCCACAACCTCTACGACGTCACCTTTTACACCCACCAAATCCACACTCTCGTCACCAACACTCCTTCCCTCGTCGACCAATGGCTCGCCGAGACCCTCCAAGTCACTCAACGGCGTCCCACTGTGGTCGGCCTCGACGTCGAATGGCGGCCCAACTTCAGCCGCAACCTCGAAAACCCAGTTGCCACTCTCCAGCTCTGCGTTGACCATAGGTGTCTGGTCTACCAAATCAGGCATTCACCAACCGTTCCTCAGTCGCTATTTGGGTTTCTCTGCAATGTTGATTTTGTGTTCGTGGGGGTTGGTATTGAGGGTGATTATGAAAAGCTCGTGGAGGGTTATGGGTTGAGTGTGAGGAATATGGTGGATTTGGGGGTTTTAGCTGCGGAGAAGATGGGAATGAGAGAATTGAAGAATGCTGGATTGAAGGAGTTGGTTAAGCAAGTTCTGGGGATGGAGGTTAATAAGCCCAGAAGAGTTACTATGAGTAGGTGGGACAATTTGTGGTTGACTCCTGATCAGGTTCAGTATGCTTGTCTTGATGCGTTTTTGTCTTGTGAAATTGGTAGGAGATTGAATGCCACATCAGGGGTTTAGATTGGAGCGCTTTTGATGTTGATTCTGTCATCTGTGGTTTTGGAAGATCAAAGTTTGGATTTTTATGCTCATCTTAGGATGTTAGGAGCTTTGGTAGGGTTTCTGATATGGGTTCTGTGATTCTGGAAGATCAAAGTTTGGGTTTTTATGCTCATCTGAGGATGTTTCGGAGCTTTGGTTGGCTTTCTGATTTGGCTTCTGTGATTTTGGAAGATCAAAGTTTGGCTTTTTCTGCTTCACCTTTAGGATGTTTCAGAGCTTTAGTTGGCTTTCTGATGTGGGTTATGTTGTTTAGGAAGATCAAAGTTTAGGTTTTTATGTTCATCTTTGCACGTTTAGTAGCTTTAATTGTCAAGTTGAAGTTGATATCAATATTAATGTTAATTTGTTATTGCTTTATTGCTTACATACATTTTTACGATTAAATAAGCTCATTTACGTTGAAATCCATTAAAAAACAGATAAGATGCACTCCAAGTCCCATCATTGAAATCCGATTTTAGTGTTAAAATTAAAAAGAAACTTTCCATTTCACCCTATGAAATCTGAGAAAAAAAGAGAAACTATACTTCACCTTAGCAAGATTATATTTTAGCAAGAAAACCAAATTTCCATTTCACTCTAGGAAATCCTTTCTTATAAATACCTACTATGTTATGGTATCACATCACACGGATACTAATTACCAATTCACTAGCGGTGGTTCTCTCTGCAATGGTGAAACCCAGAAAGCTTCCCATGCAAAAACCACAGAAGAAGATGCAGAGGTGTATCACTTTCTCGAAAAGGCGAGAGGGTCTGTTCAAGAAGTGTGCAGAGTTGGCCATGCTTTGCGATGCTCAAGTTGCCATGTTCATGAACACGCCCGATTCGTTAAAGCTTAAGGTTTATAGCTTCGGTCACGCTTCTGTTGATGCTGTTTTAGACGCCTTCCTTGGAAATAGTTGTGTTATAGAACCTGTGGATGATGATGACACTAAACTACTGGCAATTTCACTCTCTGAGGGAATTTTCCTCGAACGTGAGGTTAGTGAGATCATGAAAGTAAAGATGAAGCCGGAGAAGGTGGCTGGAGGGTTTTCATGGGATCTCGATGTTTTTTAGAGATCAAAATCTACTGAAGAGTTATCATCCCTAGTAAAGGTCTTGGAAAATTTTATGTCAGAAGCAAGAAATAGGCTTACAAAGTCTGCTTCTGGTTCTAGTTCTATTAAACATGGCAATAATAACAGTGAATCAAAAAGTACAAATTTTTATGATCAATTTATATATAATCTCTCCGATATCGCTCTTTTGGGTCTTCAAATTTCTGGAATTTCTAATCCTTTTAGTATGTCACCAAGTTCTGATATGGAGAATAAGCAAACTGCTCCTGAATTGGATTCTCATCTTGAATCTGTATCTTATTTGGACTATGGAGGTAACTATATATACTGTGATGATATCCTTTGCACCGATACGAAAATCCTTCTTTCTCAATCTTAACAGTGTTTAAGGTGCTTGGAGCTATACCAGAACTACTAATAGTTGCTGATTATAAACGATTCTGCTGGTCACGAAGCTCTCCTCCTCAATGAACCTATCCTTGTTACTGATTCACTAGACAAGGAAGTTGATTATGGCACCAGCCAAGATGATTATGATTACTTGAGGTTAGATGATCAAACCTTAGATTATATTCTATCGGATGTGAACTTGGAGCATGATAATGATTCTGGCCGTACCACTGAACTTAGTTACTGTTATCCTGGTGAAGATGCCGTACATGAGCGCTTCAGTGACCAGGAGGATGATTTTGGGATGGAGATTGACACAAACTTTGATCCTTATTTCTTAGACAAGAACGTTGCCGATTGGCTTCTTTATTTCTCAGGATGGAATCAGGATGGAATGATGATTCCTGAGCCATTGGCTTCTTTTCATTGCCCAGTTTCTGAAATCAGGCTGTGCTATTACTGTCAGGCTATGGAATCCAACTTGTTTCTTTACGCGTAACGTTAACTGAATCCAGGAAGTTCAGAGATGTTATCAATTCAACTCGAGCTATTTTATAGGCATTTCTATGTCATGTTCCAGTCTCGATTGAACAAATTTCTTTTCATTGCTCCAGAAAACTTTGAAAAGAGGCCAAAAAAAAAAAACAAACGTAAGTGTTTTTCCATGTATGCTCCTGATGCTTTTGGAATCGGATTGATGCTCATAGCAATATACCATCAATCTATTTGGAATTGGATCAAGAGAATACGACCAGCAATGGGTAAAAACTAACAATAGAACAACACCTATTCTTCCTGTTTCACTCGTGACCCTGCACCAACGAAACCAAACTCATAACATAGAAAATGAAACAAAAGAAGAAGCTATCATAGTCCTAGTTTCAGGGACAATGCAGCCCCTGTATGATTCTGCTTCTGGTTTTTAGAAACACTAGTTCCTGGAACACCAGCATTTACATTGATCCCATTAGCAATAGGATTCAGATTATTGGCAGGAAAAGCACCGCCAAAACCGTCCACTGTAGTCCCACGAATGAGTCCCATCTGATCTACAAATGGGACTACTACAGCATGCGTAGCCCATAAGCTGCTCTCCATGGTGGATTGGTTCATGAAAGGTGGCCTGGACCACCCTTCAGGTCCGTACTTTGGTTTTGGAACATACAAAGCGGAGGTATGTGGAGGTTTCTGAATCAGAGAGTTCACGTTAACTCCTAGAGGTCTACACACAGGACCATGAACAGAAGAAAATCCTGACACCATGTTTGGAAATGCAAACAAGGAACCGCTGTTGATGAGTCCAAAAGAGGACAAGTGTAGATCATTTTGTCTTTTCAGGAATGCCCTTTGGTGTTTATGGGCATTCTGATGACCTCCCAATGCTTGTGAGTTGTTGAACTTCTTGTTGCAAAATTTGCAGATGAAGAATCTGCTGTCTGACTTCTTTTCATTACCCTCACTTAGCAATTCCAAGCTATTGAGAATTGTTTTTCCCAAGAAATCCAGCATGTTATGCTCTTCCTTAGACAAAGCATCAACTTCAGGAGTATCATTGGATAGCCTAAGATCAAGCCAGGCATCTTTTCCAGGATCAGCCTGGATTTCAGGAGTATTGTTGATTCCCATCCTCATTCTCTCCGCTATGTATATTGTACTGCAATACTTGCTGGATGTGAAAAGGAACTGTGGGGGTGTGTTATTTATATAGAGACATGAGTGAATTTTTGCATCTTCTATAGATAGAAATTGCATCCTTGGAAGATGGAAAGGAAATCAAGCACAAAGTAAGTTTGATGAGGACTTGAATCTTCTAATATGCATCCAACTACTACTTATTCTTTGCTTCTTTTAACCTTTAGAAGATTATGGTATGTGTGAAACTCAGTTTCCAAATTATTGCTTATGGTCAATTAACCAGCTTCCATATTATTTAATTACCAGCAAAGATGACATAATAGAAATGTTATGCCTTTTATATCTCAAGCTATTAAAACTATCTAGTTTAACCAATCAAACATTTGAATACACTTCCACAAGCTGTAACACTAACTACCATTTTGAGAAGAAGATTTAGTAAGTAGATATTCTAATCATAACAACCGAATTGATTATCTTCTTCATGCATAAAGACACTAGATTACCTAACATAAAAGGTTTCAAAATCATCAAAACCTTCCTTTTTGTATTTGTGTTAATCTTTTGTTGGCCAATCCAAGTAAAATACATGTAAACAAAGACCTGTCTAAATCAAATTCAGAAGACCCAGTAATCAATGACCTTTGATAGGAAGAATAACTTTGACCATTTGCCATTCGAAATTGACAGACAGAGACAATTCAGAGGTATCAGTTACTTTTTGATGTTTCTAAATGTCAAAAGAACCATCAGAAAGTAGAAATAGAGTGTTCTGAAGTTGGAGGTCTGACCGTGTAACTTAAAAGTACATATATAACAACCTAAAGTGGGCAAGGAAAGAATTGAATAAAGAAAGGATTAGCCACCAACTTCTTCAACACCAATTGATGCATGCCGCTGATAAATCAAGTCTCAAGATTGCCACCTTTTCCAGAGCGACAATCCACAGTCGTCTTCCCGCGCCTCCCCCCCAACCCCACAAAGAACAAAGAGTTGACATAACTTGATCAACACAAGGTCATTTGTAGAATTCAAAGTCGGTGTCAGGCTTCTTCACATTGGCTCTATAACCTTTCTCGAAGTCCTTTGGAAGTATGACATACCTGTTCTTCCGTACTGCATGCATTCCTGCTTCTTGACAAATAGCTGCAATCTGTGAACAGATATGCGGTCATGAGAAGCACAAGATATACATTCAACATGAGAATATCGTGGCAGAAGTGTGGGCAATTAGGAATGAAAATTAGATGCTGAGAATTTTAACACGTTACATTTGATATTAGATCATCTATGAGATGAACAATGACAATATGAATGGGCTAAATTCAACATTCAACGTGAGAATATAATGGCAGACATGGGGAATTAGGAGTAAAAATTAGATGCTGAGAATTTTTACTCGTTACATTTGATATTAGATCATATATGAGATGAATAATGACAATATGAATGGGCTAAATTCAAGTCCATGCTCCTAACCCTTCCTCGAACATTCTTATCACCTGGCAAAGGACCAACAGGTATATATACCTATGAATTATTATATTATATGTTATATGACACCAAAACAGGTCGGGAATATACAAAGCTTAAAAAAGAAAAGAGGGAAAACATTTTTTTCCTTCTTGCTCCAAGCAAACGTCGAAAATTCTGTATACCAAAAGACAAGATTGAAAGTCTTATGATGTACACCATTAAAAAAGAATTCAACCAACCTCAGCAGCACTAATTTTATCAGGCCGAGAAACATAATCTTCCAAGTCCACCTCATCGCCTAGATTCATTTTAGACGTGCAAACCTGTATAAAATCAAAATTAACAAATTCATTTAACATTCAAATAACCTTCAGAAAAGCATTGCCATCTTCCAATAAGATAAATTCAGAGGGTGCATGAAAGAAAAGTTACCTGGAAAACCAGCCTCTTTTGCCTCCTGTCAGGCAATGGAAATTCAATTTTCCTGTCCAGCCTTCCAGGACGCAGAAGTGCAGGATCCAATGTGTCTGCCCTGTTGGTTGCCATTATGACCTTAACATTCACTGTCTGGTCAAACCCATCCATCTAAAGTACATTCCCGAAAGGAAAACCAGAGTTAACAGCATCAACAAAATGAAGAAACAGAAATAGAACTCCACAAGCTAGCTACACAACTCTAATCCCAAAATACTATCTCACATATTACGAGCTAATTGAAATTTGAGTAAAGGTTAGATCTCCCCCATATTTTTATTATTCTAAAAATTACACTTCTTATTTTGAATTGTTTTAAGAGAATCCTATAGTATTAGAAACTCTAAAAAGGGAATTTGTTTAAATATTTGTCTAGCCTTTCTAATCATGTAATTGATTGTTGTACACGTAAACTGTCTATATAAATACTATCAGATACATAACAATCAATTAAGGAAGAATCTCTGTTAAAAAAATTGACACAAACTTAGCAAAAGGCCCTTTTTTAGAGTTTGTAATACTAAAAGATTCCTTTTAGTAATTCAAAACAATAAAGATAATTTTTGGAATAAATGAAACTATATAGGAGGTCTGTTTCTTTTACCCATTGAAATTTCTATAAGCAAATTAAGGTGAAGAATTATAAGTTGACCCTATCTATATGCATTCTGTTACCCGATCTACATACATGCTCAAAAGGCTAATAACAATACGTAGAACATACCTGATTCAGAAGTTCCATCAGAATACGCTGAACTTCTCTGTCAGCACCAGTTTGAGCATCAAACCTTGCAGTAGCAATGGCATCAACCTCATCAATGAAAATAATTGCAGGGGCATTCTCTTTTGCAAGTCGAAAAACATCACGGACCATGCGAGGACCCTTAAATAGAAAAGGGTGATTGGGTTAAATATATCACAATTACTTAAACCCCATACATGAAAATTTCGAGAAACAAATGCCTAGTTGTCGAGTCCATAGTCGCAACTTTTAGTCTGCAATATGAAGCATAATGCTTGAATTATATGTTGTAATTACATGATTTCACTACCCAAGATATAAAATGGTTAGTATGTAAAGCAGATTGCATTAAGTGCTTTCTCAGACATACCTCACCCAAATATTTCTGGACAAACTCAGAGCCAACAACTCTAATAAATGCTGCAGTTGTATGATTAGCAACAGCCTTAGCCAGCATAGTTTTCCCAGTGCCAGGAGGACCGTAGAGCAAGACACCACGAGGTGGATCTATACCAATTTGCTTGTAAAGCTCATGGTGAGTAAGTGGCAACTCAACCGCCTCGCGAATTTCCTGTTTCTGAATATCACATCCTCCAATGTCCTAAAGCAATCACACAACGGAATCAAACAAAATACGTCAGCTGACCGCCCAAACCAATAATTTATTACGATACCAGCTCAAGACAAGATTTTGGAATGAAAGGGGAAAAAGAACGAGAAGAAAAGAAACGTAGATTCTAATTATACTTTTCAAACCCTAACATTTTCAATCCCATATAAAAGAAAACCCTAAATTCGATTGAAAACCCAAATTCAACTTACATTATAAGTAACATCAGGCTTCTCCGATTGACTAAGAAGCGAAATACTCGAATCAGCCTCCGGAGGCAGAACATCCACCAGAGCATTGGAGTGCCGGTGAAGTGCCACCGACGCCGAAGGCTTCAAAAGCTCGCGATTAATAGTACTAAGAATGCGAACATAGTAATTTGATCCGGTGGTGGAGCCCACAATCCCGTTGTTCTGGTCTACCATCTCCATGAACTGCCCAATGACCAGAGGCACCGACTGGATCCGCTTCACCTCCTCTTGGGCGCGAAGAAGCTCTCGTTTCAGATTCTTCTGCTCGTCCTTGATGTACTCTTCTTGGATGTCGATGAACTCGAGCTGCCGTTGGAGGGACTTTAGGCGGCTGTAGAGGTCCTCCTCGTCGGCATTAGAGAGGTCTGCGAAGGGCAGGTCCGATGCTGTTGCGGAGATCGACGGTGGCAGCTCTGGCGCCGGTTTGGGGTCTAATACCATCGCCGCTGAAGACATGTTTTGCTTGTGTATTCGTTTCTTGCTTCTAAAGTTTTGTGTTTTGCGTTGTCGCACAAGAAAGAAGACGACAGTTTTTTCATATAGACAAGGTTCAGTACCGTTACGACGTCGGTTTGGTGTGTTAAGAGCATATCCATTGAGTTTAAATTATTTAAAATTTGATCAAATTAAAATTAAAATAATATTTATACAACATAAGATCGTGAATCTAATAATATGTAAAAATAAGCAATTTAAATTTTACAATCTTGATTTGGAGCCATAATAAATAATTATTGTATGAAAACAATTATAGTATGGAATAAAATGAATAATAATAATAATGATAATAATATAGGTCCAGCAGAGCAGGGAAGAGTGATGCAGCACATGTTTGTGCACCATCTTGCAGTTCCCATAAGTTTGGAAGAGCTGAGAACGACTAGTAAATTTCTCTCGCTTGTAGACACTGGACGCAGGAAGACAACGATGACAGTTATGTTATAGTGATGCAGCACATGTTTGTGCACCATCTTGCAGTTCCCGTAAGTTTGGAAGAGCTGAGAACGACTAGTAAATTCTCTCGCTTGTAGACACTGGACGCAGGAAGACAACGATGACAGTTATGTTATCTTTGCTGCCTCGTTCTGCAGCCTCAGTTCCCAACCTCTTGGAGCACATTCCAGGTTCTTTGACAGTGTCCCTGATTATGCTTATAACTTCACCATTGCTCATAACATCCCAAAGTCCATCGCTGGCCAATACCTGATTATGATATTTGGCCAAAGAAGGGGACATAACATCAGTTTAGAGAGTCGATGCAAGTAGAAGTTTCGGGGATTTTAATCGTAAGAAGACCGAATGGGAATAGCTTATTTCGGTAGCATCGATTCTCACCCCAATTCGTTCTTCAAACATTGCTCGGTATTCAGTAAAAGAATGGTCTTACCAGGTATTCATCCTCTGCAGATATAGCAGTTTCAGTTATCTCAGGTTCTGCAGTTACAGCAGGCTTCAAATCGTCATCACCGATTGACCGAGTTACCTGTTGAAAAGTAATGCATCGATTCTATTCTTTTTACTGGAGGAGATCAAAGGATCTTACAGATCAACAGAACGCAATCAAATACAGCATCACAAGATTACTTAAAAAAACTATCACAAGTTGTAAGGAAAGAACCTGGAGGGCAGCAGGACCAACTCTCCAGGTATCGAGTTGCCATTTAACTTGTCCTCCTGCCCGAACAACACGCTCCCTCTCCTCAAGGCAGCTTGCGGTATGATCCTAAATGTGCCAATATCAAATTTTATAGAGTAGGCATAGAAGCAAATCAAAGAGGTGTCAGCAACGAGAAACTGATATATGGTTACCTTGGTTAGAGGAAGGGCATTGCCAGCCCTACATAATATAGCTCTACAATCACCAGCATTTGCAACAAATAGTTTGTCTCCAACTATCAAGGCGGCAACAGCAGTGCAACCAGGATGCCAGTCTTTCTGTAGAACACCCTTCAACTTACAACGAGAATCCTCTAGTTCATTTCTAAAAGCTACATCCGTACTAATAAAGGCTTCAAGCAATGCATCTTCAGGGCTGGATTAAAAAAGACGTTGAATGCATACCATGGAAATACTGTAAACGCAAAAGACATCAAAACTCAAACATACCTTCTGCCGAAGCGTAAACTTTGCAGCAATCCTGGCAAAGCTCGCGCTGAAAACTCAGCAGCTGCTGCACCTGCACATTTGTGAATCACAACAACATTGTCCAGCAAAAGCATTACAAATCTTAATACTAGAAATCAACTCCGGATGAGTCATTCTAACCAGTACATATATTAGAAACAATAATTTTGAGGACTCTCTTCATATCCAAATTGGTCAATCCCACAATGTGCTGGAAACTTTTACTAGAAATGAAGACGCATATTAAAAGGAAAATAAAAATAATAGGTATAATAAGTCATCCATCGTGTCTTTCAAGATCCAATGAAGTTGATTGGTGATTGCCAAGAATCTGACAGTACTTTTCTTTTTTTGGGTTAGGATGGGGGCAGTGAGGTAATCATTGGAGAATAAATATCTTAGCCAGCATGAGGAACAAGCAAGATATAGTTTGTCATATGACTTGCACTTTTTTAATCAGACATTCTAACATCCACAGTTTATCTTCTCAAAGACATTTTAAGCACGAAAAAATTAAATCAGAGACTTTAAAGGAGAATGTAAATGTGCAAGGTGTCCCGAACACAAGCTATTTATAATTAACACAACTATTTTTAGTCACTTTACTAGAGACTTCATAAACAAAACTTATGATCTTGTAAATGTCTGACCACATCCTCAGTCATTTGAGCTACACATAAACCTCATCCTTACTGTTAGTGCTGGAAACCACATTTAACATACCTCTGTGACCGTCAAAGATACCAAAGGCATGGATACCCTTTTCTCCACAAAAGTGGGGCATTAGAAAGTGTGTATCCTCCATAGTCTCCCTTCTCCCACAAGTAGCAAAGGATCCCCAAGAAAGCACTGGTTTATAAGTAAAAGGCTCAGCTGAAGAATCAAGCCAAGTTCTCAAACCAGAATCAACCACAAGAGAAACTCTGTTTGATAAGGATTGTCCTTGGATGGACCAATTGATACTCTCCTGGTACTTCTGAGGGTGTGAGACATCAATAACCTCATGACTGGGAAAGCTAGAAGATTTGAAGTTATGATTTTCTTCCATCAGTTTCTTGCTTTGATCCACTAAAGGATTGAGTTCAAAAATTATCTCACTAAAAGAAGGCCTATTTTGAGGATTATCATCCCAACACCTCTGTATCAATGATAGAATGATAGCTGATGCACCAGACTCCTGTTTGGAAAGAGCAGGTCGTAAATTACCCGACACTACAGCTGCTGTAAGTTGCTGCTCAGTATAGTTCATCTCCAGAACAGTATGGGCCTGCCATGGTGAGAAGTCAAGCAGAAATTGAACATACTGATGCAAACTAAGAAAGACGTCACAACAATAAATGGGAAGTTCCATTCTCAAAGTACCGAAAGCCTAGTATGTCCGAATTATAAGAATGTTAGATGCTATCATCAAAGATCAATGACCATAATACTAACATTAACAATGATATAGCAAAAGATGTGTTCATAAATATTCAAAGATGCCATTGCCTTGTTAAAATCAGAGCACAGAAATTCTGTGTGTGCTGTGTTTGAGAAAGAGAGATAGAGACCTGAGCTTCTGCACGAAGGTCAGTGTAGGGCACAACACCAGTGAGAAGCTCACTGCAATAAGTTGTAATTCATTTTCTCATGATTGATAGGGAGAAAAATAGTTAAATAGTTCCAGGAAAACTATAAAGAGTGAGCCCAGTTGTAGGCTAAGAAATGAAACAAACAAAACGACCGTGGAACACTAACAATCTCAATGATTTTGAATGTTGTTGTTCTCTTTGAACATTTATTCCATTAAATTCACTATCTTATACCATGAAACTGCATTTTTACAATATCAACAGTCTTACTTGATAGATATACCAAAGCTGTAGACATCTGATTTTTCAGTATGTATCCCCTTTCTCAATATTTCAGGTGCCATATAAATGAGCGTTCCAACCATATTCTTTTTGTGGAAGCCACCAGTTGGCTTTCCAGCAGATTTCCAATTTCCAACAGAAACTCCTTCAAGATTTGTCGTATATTCGGCCAATCCAAAGTCTGCTAGGTGTGGCAAAAGATTTTTGTCAAGCTGCACCATACATATCACTTATTACATGGAAACTGTGTCTATCAATGATCAACTGAAAAATATAGACTAGAGGTTCGTAGAAAAATTTACAAGAATATTGGCCGGTTTGACATCCCTATGCACTATTCCATGGTGATGTAGATATTGCAAAGCCTGTGCTGGAATAAGAAAAAAAGTAAAGAGGAAAGAAGATGTAATATAATCCAAAATAACCCTTCATAATCTCCAGTTGACCAAAAAATGGACAATAAAAATTAGAAAGAAATATAGACCAATAGAAAAGAACAGAACAGGAAAATTTTTGAAATATCAATTGAAAACTGAGCAACATAAATTGACTGAATCAGCAGTAATTATGAGTCTAGATTAAAATCTGCTACAGTTATAGTGCCAAAAGCTTCTTACAAGTTCGTACAAAATCCTTAGTTATCTGGAGAACCTCTTTTTAGGTTGATTAAAAACATACCTAGATTGAGAGCAATCCTAAGCACCGTATCAGTACTTAGACCCCACTGTTCAATGTGCAACTTGCCAGAAAGATTGCCAGATTCATAGAAGTCGAAAAACAACATGTAATTGGGAGGCTTTGCATGAGCTGCAACCAGCTTGGCAATGCCAGGATGATCTATTGCACTTCAATGTCCCATGGAAAAAAAACAGAAAACTAAAGTAAAACCATCCATCCATGAACATTGCTAATAGCTACAGGAAAACAAAGTCTCAAAAACCTACAATGTCATCATATACTACCATCACATTCTTTAATTAGTTTACAGATCCAAATTTTATTTTGCATCATTTAGTTTAGCAGAACTTTAAAAAGCAGATCATGTTCACACTACTTAAACTCAGTAGCACAAATACTGTTGAGACTAGATTCCAGCAGAAGTATAGCAAGAGGAGGAATACGAATTCAGTGGCTAGGTGAGGGGGATGTGAGG
>JAOTBA010000003.1:2043258-2060556 GCA_025629845.1 Erythroxylum squamatum | reverse complement strand
CTATCCTGTATCATCCATATACAAAACACAATTTGCACACACATTAACAAAAGCACAATTGTATAGCCATCCCATTTCCACATGTGTATATGTACAATATATAATGCATGCTCAATGACAATCCCGGGTATTTACTATACACTCACACTGTATGCCCATTCTCAAATCATAATTCAATTGTCTAAGTTTTACACTTCATTTTCATATGATCAAGTTAAACAAATGCACATTTGACTCTTTAAGAGTCTAGCATATCCATAAGCTTGCATCTCAAGAACACTTGCTCATTAGTATCATAAGTCAATTTTCCGTCATTCATTTTCTAATCCCATATGATCGCATAAGATCCAATTCCCTTTCATAATTAATCATTGAACACCTATTACTTAACTTCCTTGAATAGCATTACAAGTATAGAAACATTTTCATCTCCATTCCACTTATGCATTTGACACTTTGATTTCATCCATTTATTCTCTAAGTTTTAACCTTCAATTTCACTTCAAACCTTTCATATATGAGTCCCATAAACCAAGGATCATTCTAGGTTCACTTTAAAACCCATTTGAGGCTTAATTAATATCATTTGACCCGTGACTGTCCGTTAAACGGACATGCGTGTCCGTTAAACGGACACATACGGGTCACTTAAACCACTTTGAACATTCGACCCTCAAAACGTCCGAATTTCGAAATTTTTCCTGAAATAGAAGTTGTAGATCTCGAAGTCTACTATCAAAACCATATATGGATCATCTCATTCCGAGTTCTACACAAAGAGTTATGCCCCTTGCATTAAAGTATGTTCATTTGAGTTTTTAGAAAAAACCAGATTTTTACTCTTCACTGACAACATTCAATTTCTCATGCTTAGTCCATCATTTCTAGTACAATACCCATCACTTATCCATTATTCTAATTCCCTTTCCACTTTACATCATTCATTAGCAAATTTTAACCCATTATTGTTCATAAACACTAATAACAAGACATACTCATACATATGTATTCATCATCCATTTCCTTCACACAATCAACTTCAATTCCATTTTCACTTCATGTCTAACTCTTACCTATATCCTTCACATTTCAAGACACCAAATTAATCCCCTTTCATTAGTTTTATACTCATCTCATATCATTAAGCAAACATAGCAATACCCATTAAGCATCCAAATATAGATCATTCACTCACTTAATCCATCATTATGTCCCTTCCTAATCCATTCTTGACATTTAACTCATCCAATTCCTTTTATGCCTAGATCATCACATCCATTCCTTCTCCCATCATGCACTACTCATTCTAATGCAAGATATCATTCACAAGCATGAACATCAAGAAGCATCAATGAAGACTCAAACATAACCTTGCACAAAGCAATGCAACATGATTCCAATTCAATCATCATTTAAGCTTACAATACTTATGCTTATAACATTAAACTCACAACTTTCTTGGTTTGGCTTTAATCACTTCAACCTCTATATATCCTTACATACACTCTTACCCATCAAAATACATCCAAAACAAACATGAACATGAATTTACACAAACCTTGCAAAACACAAACTCAATTCATCAAACCCTCATCATGCAAGCTTCAATTAACCATGCTCAAACATGTAACACTAAACTTACTTGATTTTCCTTCAATTTCTTCAAATTCACCATGTAACCCTAGCTTTCTCATCTCCATGATCTTCATCTTCTAGGAGGTGAAACTAGGTTTTTCTTAAGCCAAGATGAAGAAGCATAAAGAAGGAAGCATAATTGAAAGGTGGAGCAAGCTTTCAAGCAAGTAGATCACCAAAGCATGGAGGAGATGAAGAGAGGAAAGAGGGGCCACGAAAATGGGGAGAAAAGAAGAACAAAACTATCACTTGGAAAGCCAAAAACACAAGTGTCGTGGAACACATAAATGAAAGAGTCTAGAAGATGCCATAAAAAGGGGTTAGGTGGCTTAGCTTGGCAAGTGACACATGTCACTTGCCACATGTCCAAATCCCAAGCCCTTCTCTCATAATTTAAACTCAATTCTCAATAAATAACACTTGTCCAAGATTCCTAAAATCATATATCACAAAATTCCAATACCATTTGACAATAAATTCTACTGCCATTTATTAATTGGTCTGTCACCTGACATTTTTCCTAGTCCGAAAATTACCTCCAAAAATTTCAGGAAAATTTCCTAAAATTCTCCATAAATACAAAATTAACAATTTCACTTTCCAAATCAATTTTCAATAACCCCAACTCACAATTCTCAAAGCAATCCCATTTATTACCAATTATACCCGGAAAATGTCAATTGAGTGCATGATCAATGATTTTAATGTGTGCAAAAATCCAATTCATCAATGTCTATCCAAATATGATGCATTTTGATCATAATCTCACTTACGACCACATGTACCAAATTTAAAACGGTCAAAAAAATGCAATTGACTAAATCTTTCCCGAGGATGTCCGTTAAACGGACATTGACTGGCCAAGCAATCCAATTTCATCCGAGACGGTCCGTTAAACGGACCTGCATGTCCGTTAAACGGACATGAGCCATCCAAAGTGTTCCAATTCACCTGAAGCTGTACGTTAAACGGACTCCCATGTCCGTTTGACAAACACACAATTCTCACACACCCACTTCCAAATTTTTTTTATTAGGTTCTAAGCTCACATGCGCCAAATCGTTAGGGTTCTAACCCTTAGTAGGGGAACGGGATATTACATTCTTGGCCTCCAAGGTTTCTTCTGGCTGTGTTCCCTCGAGGAGGTACTGTCTAATCGGTTCCATCCAACTTGACCGCTCGGCATTTGCTTCAAGGACTTCATTGGCTTTCTGAATGCTAGGCCGGTCTAGCCGCTCGACCAAAACGTTATTTTTCGCATCTTGATCGGAAGCCATTTTGGAAAGCGCGTCTGCCCAAGCATTTTGCATCCTTTCTATCCTGCTGACCGAGTAGTCTTCAAAATTATTGAACTCTTGCTTTGTCAATTCCAAATATTTGACCATGTTGTTCCTTTTGGCCTCGTACTACCCCGTAACCTGACCGACCACTATTTGGCTATCGCTATACACCTTCAAATGTTTCACCCCCATCTCTCTTGCCAACTGAAAACCGGCTATTAGCGCCTCGTATTTCGCCTCATTGTTCGATGCCTTAAACTCTAATCTGAGAGCGTACTCCACCTTTTCTTTCTGGTGTGGGCTGATCAAGACCACTCCTGCCCCGCATCCCTCAGCATTAGAGGATCCATCAACAAATAAGCTCCAAGTAGGGTGTAGTTCATCCGAGGTAGGTTGACTCATTTTTGCTACAAAGTCCGCCAATACTTGGGCTTTGATCGTCGTTCGTGGCTTATAGTGTATGTCAAACTCCCCCAGCTCTACCGTCTATTTTACTAGCCGCCCAGAGGTTTCGGGCTTCTGAAGGCACTGTTTGAGGGGTTGGTCGGTCCATACCTCGATGGTGTGACTCTGAAAGTAGAGCCTGAGCTTCCGTGCTGCGGTTATCAATGAAAGGGCCAGCTTTTCAATGGGTGCGTACCGCGTCTCTGGTCCGTTCAGTACTTTACTGACATAATAGATCGGGAATTGTTCACTACCGTCCGATCGGACTAGAACTGCGCTGATCGCCCTCTCTGTGACTGCCAAATAAATAATCAAACTCTCCTCCTCAACGGGGCTCTGCAAAATGGGTGGACTAGTCAGATACTGCTTCAAGTGTTAAAATGCTCTTTCGCATTCATCCGGCCATTGGAACTGGGTCACATCCGCTTTCCTCAAAATTTTAAAAAATGAGAGGCACTTGTCCCCCATCCTGGAGACGAATCTGCTCAAAGAAACTATCCGCATGGTTAATATCTGAACATCTTTCAAGCACCGCGGCGAGGGCATTTGGACGATAGCTTCGATCTTTTCTGGATTAGCTTCAATCCCCCGCTGAGAAATCATAAACCCCAGGAATTTTCCAGACGCCACACCAAAGATGCATTTTTTGGGGTTCAGCTTCATCTGAAATTTATTGAGGATCTGGAAGACTTCTTTGAGATCTTCCACATGCTCAGCGGCCGTCTTACTTTTGACCACCATATCATCCACATAGGCCTCAACTGATCAACAGATTTGTTTCTTAAAAACTTCCATGACGAGCGGCTGATAAGTGGCCCTTGCATTCTTCAAGCCAAACGGCATTACTTGGTAGCAATACGTGCCCTGGTCAGTTATAAAAGCTGTCTTCTCTTCGTCTTCGAGACTCATTTGAATCTGATGGTAGCCTGAGAAAGCATCCAAGAAGCTGAGTAGCCCATACCCTGATGTAGAATCTACTAGCTGATCGATTTTGGGCATGGGAAACTGTCCTTTGGGCAGGCCTTGTTTAAGTCGGTGAAGTCGATGCACATTCTCCACTTTCCATTTTTCTTCTTCACAAGTACAACGTTCGCCAGCCATTCAGGGTACTTGACTTCCCGAATGAACCCCGCCTCAAGCAGTCTCTCTATCTCTTTCTCGATCACCTCCTGCCTCTCTTTGCTATGCCATCGCTTCTTCTGTCTAAGTAGCTTGTAGTCGTTTCGGATACCGAGAGAGTGTAATGTTACCGATCGAGAGATTTCAGGCATATCGCTCGGTACCCAAGCAAAGACCGATTTGTTTTCTACCAAGCAATCTGTGATTTCTTTGACTAGGCCCTTTTCAAGCTCGGAACCTAGATTTGTGAACTTGGAGCGGTCTGTTTCGTCCAATATGACCTGCTGCGTTTCTTCTACAGGATTCATCCTCTCCATTTCTTCATCAGCTCTTACGTCAAGAGAGCTTGTCAAGACTACCGCCCCGTCTAGTGTCCTTATTTCCGCTAAGTAGCACTCCCTAGCGATTCGCTGCTGACCCCTGACAACACCGATTCCATGGGACGTTGGAAACTTCATTGCTTGGTAATAGGTGGAGACAACTGCTCCGAGGGCGTTTTGAGTGGCTCGTCCGATTATCGCATTGTACGCCCCTACAAACTTCACAACCAGGAACTCAACGTCCCTCACTATCTGACACGGCTTTTGTTCGAATTTTACTTTCAAAAAGACTCGGGCAAATGGGTAGGCTAATGCTCCAGTTACCCCTTTGATAGGTCCTTCTATAGGCAGTAGTCGATCCTCCGGTATCTCCATCTGCTTGAAGGCATCATAATACAATAAGTCGACGGAGCTACTCGTATCGATCATTACCCGTTTCACCTCGTTACCATCCATGTTCAGATTGACTACGAGCGCGTCATCATGAGGACAACTAACACCATCTAGATCAGATTCATCGAATGGTATCATCCCATCGCTCTGCTTCTTTCTCTTGGCCGACAAGTTTTCACCGACCTGCCTGGCATACCTCTTTCTTCCTTTAACAGTGGACCCGCCTGTTGCACTACCACCAAAGATCATGTTAATAACCCTAGCCGGTTGGTCATCTTGTTGTCCGGTGTTTCTGTCGCCTCTTGCCCTGGACTGTCCTCTCGCTTCGCGTCAATCGTCAGTATTCCCATTCTGCCTCCCTCCATTCCTATCGTTTCGCCTCCAAGGCTATCACCAGTTGTCAGACCGACCGCTCTTATTCTCATTATCTCGATCGGCATTCCTTCCGTACTTCAAAAATCTACCTAGCCTTCCCCTTTGGATGGGGAGTTCGATTTCTTTTTTCAAGTCACATCAATCTTCCGTGTCATGACCGATGTCTCTATGGAAGCGGCAATATAAATCAGGGTCCCTCTTCTTGAGGGGAGTCTTCAACTTATTGGGTTCTCGGAGGGGTTCCCCATCTGCTCTCATGGCTGCCAATACTTCTGCATATCGCCTGTTGAGCGGGGTGAAGAGTTCTCGTCGATGTCTCTGTCAATCGGTCGGCTTTCTCCAGCTCGACTGATCCTTCTGACTCTTTTAGGAATCATCCGCTCTGCCACTCGGCCCACGGTCGTCTGCTCTACGTTTTGTGTTTTTCAACACTTCCTCGAGCTGGATATACTTGTCCGCCCGATTTCTTATCTCTTGAATGGACTTGGGCTGATCGAGGGCCAGTGACTTCTTAAACTCTTCATCCCTTGTGTTGCTCATTAGTGCCGCCAACATGGACGAGCAAGTGAGGTCAGGGACTTCGACAGCTTCATTATTAAACTAAGTGATGAACTCCTGCAAACTTTCGTTCCTTCCTTGGGTCAACTGCATCACTTCCAAGAGGTCTTCTGTGGCCGTTTACTTGTAGTAAATTGATTGAGGAATAACAGTTTAAAATTCTCGAAGCAAGTAATGCAATACGGGGGTAAACTATTAAACCATCGCCGGGCTCCTTCTTGAAAGGTGGTGCAAAATACCTTACATTGAATGGCGTCGGGGGCGCAATGTAGGTTCATCATCGACTGGAAGTGCTGCAGATAGTCTAGGGGATCAGTCTTTCTAGTATAATTTTCAGGCGTCGGTATTTTGGTGCCGACAGCTGGGAGGCTATCCAAGATTGCCGGGATGAAGGGAGAACTATATTGTGCTGATGGATGATCCGGACGGGAATTCATGGCCGCATTGATCCGATCGTCCACGATTTTTTCTAGGGCTTCAGCAGAATGGCGATCGGCCATCACACCAATCTGCCGTGCGGGTGTCTGCTGTTGTTCCTGTTGAGACTGTAGAATTTGACGAATCGATAAATCAGCCGCTTCCTCTATCTGTTTTCGGGTGAGGGAGGTTTGTTGTGGTGCAGGAGGATTTGCATCTAGGGAGTGCTGGAAGTGAGGGTGTGAATTGGTCTCGACGTTGTCCTCCAGGGCTACGCTTTGTTCTTCTTGATCTTGGTTCTAAGGTTGTGGTTGATCATTTGGGTGCGAATAGTGTATATGGGAATCGTGATGTGTTGGCGGGAAAGTGGCAGGTAATTGCAAACCTATTCGTTGTAGCGCAAGTGCCGCTACGACGGCTATATCAAGATTGAGTGCTGCCGCTTGACTGATCTGAGTGTTTCTGGCTGTGGTGCCCTGACATCGGACCCCACGGTGGACGCCAACTGGTTCTGCCTGATTCTGGTGGGGCTAAACGTTGCTGCTTGGATCCATGAAGTTGGTTGATCTTAGCTTCGAAGCACCTGCAAAACAATAAAGGCACACCGGGGGTTGACTTCCGGTAGGCCCCTCCGACGCTCAAGTTAGTCTTTGAGTAGGGGATTTGATAGCTAGAAAACAAAGAAAATTAGGGTTTTAATCTCGTACCTGTATCATGGGAAAATAGTACCTTATATATGGAATAGCTGCTAGGTTTAGGTCTTTACGTAGGTTTTTACGTATGCATGGAAGATTACTACCTGCAAATGAGCCGTGGACGTGTGGACCTGAACCTGAGCCTAGCACAGCCGACCTAACCAACCTTAATTTAGATAGATTATTTATAAAAAAAAAAGCTTTGAATTCAAGTTTTAGGAGACCGTCGAACCGAAATATCACGAAGCATCGGACAAATGTTGTTGATAAAAGTTGTGTACAGTGATTGCATTTAATGAATATTATACGAATATTTAATGCAAACGTTGAATATTTAATGCAAACGTTGAGGTGGTGTTGTTTATGACAAACGCGTTAAATGCATTTGTTGATGTTGTACGTATGGTTAAAAGAAAAAGTTGTTTTAAAAGGTTTAGCATGGCTTTGGTTAAAAGTTTTAAGAGAAAATGCATGATTTGAAAACCAATAATTTTAGATGGTCTTACGAAGACCAGGGTTAAAAATGAATGATACTTTTTCAATTTCAACGTTGAATGAAAACGTGAAGATACAAGATTACAATAAGATTTTTTCAATTTTTATTTATAAAAAATGATCAGAAAATTAAGTCACTTATAATTTATGAATAAATAAAATTTTCAATTTCGTATGATTTATGTGTCCAAAAAATATACTTAATATTTTATAATTTACTCAAAAGTTTGGACCAGAATGTAGCATGCTGTACGTGGGTAAACCAATACTGCACCAAAACACAGAATGACATTGGATGCTTTTTCATCATCAAGATATGCCTGTGAGTAAACCGGAAAGTTCTCATTGCTTCCAACGGGATCAGATCCTCTGTTCCTTTTCTTCCGTACATATTCTGTAATGTACCACTTTGTGTAAAGATATAATGTAGGTCACTGCCATGATGGACGTGACCTACATTTTTACCACTTTGTGTGGTATTCCTTTTCGTTTGGTCGGGAAAATTTTAACTGCAAATGAAGCTTTTTTACTTGAAAAAAATAAAGAAAAGAAATAAATATAAAAATGTTAGTTAATATTAAGTGAGCATTTTTAATAATTAAAATCTCTCATATAATTTATTAAATTAATTTTACTTAACATGAAAAGGAGATGCCATTTTTTTTGGTTAAACCATCCGGTATTCGGCATCACATGAGCAACCGACTAGTCCAGATTCGAGTCGGGTAGGACCCTTTCGGGCGGCAAAGCTCTCCCTCACGAGTATTTAAAGCGACTCCATTCCCAAGACTCGAACTCAAGACCTTGGTTAAGGATGGAGGAGCCCCTTGCCGCTCCACCACAGCCCTCGTGGGTATATTGCTCCTTAATTAAGTGTTCAACATCTTGACCTCATGATAGCCCTAGTTCTCTATTTATAGACTTGCCGACGAACTCCATTCCTACAATTGTGCGAGTTGGCTTATCTGTTAAGAAAATTAAAAGGGTCAATTCAATATCTTTTAAATTTACTTGAAATATTTCCAGTTTATCGATTCAAGTTATAGCTTTCGAGCTCGAGATCTCCATAAATGAAAGCAAGAAGTTTCATATTTATCATGTATCATTTGTTTTTTGTATGAACTCGGGAGGAAGAACGATTCCTTTCGAATCGACAATCACATGTTAATAGCTCCTTTATTAGCTTGGATCACATTGAGTAGAACTTGATCTCCGTTTCAATCTAATAGCTTAAAGTCTGACTTTAGTTGTTATTTCTTAGAAGTTTGATCAACCCAAATATCATAACTTAGTCTTTTTAGTGCTTCTTTGATTCTCTAAGTTCTAGCTCTTGTAATCAATATTATCAATTTCATATCGTATTAGTTGGTGTCAATCGTACTAATTAAAAAACTAAATTAAGTTTTAAAATTACTTAAATATCAAAATATTATGTACATAACTGTAATTCAATATTTTTACGAGTATACATCATAAAGGAAGTTTTGATTTGCTCCCTCTTTTAAGGATGACATTGGGTTAGATCAGGTCAAGCTTCCCTTTGCTTGAGGTCTACCCTAAAATAAAAATAGTGATGAACTCGACTTAAGACTTGATTATGGGAGACTAGAAACCCAATTGAGTTGGATTAGGACTAAAATTATTTATTTTTAATTTGTAATGACAAAATAACATCATTCAATTGAAAAAATTAATTAAAAAATAATTGGGCTTTAGTTCGGGTCGGGCTGGGCACTGAGTCTAAGCCTAGCCCAAGGCTATAAATTAAAAAAAATTAAATTCAAGTCGTTGATTGACCAGCTCGAATAAAGTTTGTTGATTTTAGATCGGGCAAGGCCCAGACTAAATTGCCAACTCTTCCTCTTTTTCCTTAATAAAACATACATCAAAGTTTATGTTACTCTAATTAAGCTTGTAACTAGTATCAAATCATACTAAGCTACTATATATCATCTTCTTAAGCTTACAGAGTAAAAGTATATGTAACAAGTAGGATAGATCTTATTATGTGTCCTAGATCGATCATGAAAGGGTTAAAAACGAAGGAAATGCAGAATACCTGATTTTGGTTTCATCCGATGCTCCGAAGCAATTTCTGAGGCCAAAATGAGCTCCAATCTTCCCTGGACCTTTGTGGAAGTCAATCACCGACACTCGGTTAATGCCTTTCTTCAGTTTTCTTAAGACGTAAGTGCTCTTAACGGGTCAGAGGATCCGTATACTTACGAATTATATAAGCAACTAAAGGAGACCTAAACCTTTATATATAGCTTCCATATCAGGCTTCTCCATCATAAGCTCGATATGGGTCCAATCCACACTAATTGGGATCTATTTTTCTTTCGAAATTTGACCCAATAATTCAGATCAACTATTGGGCCACTTTATTACCTTTGTTAGGATCGAATTACGTAACTTAACCGATAAGTTATTAAAAATCGAAAATACAATTAATAGTTGTCCAATTTATGGAGAAGGACAAAAATGTCCAACATTCTCTCCCTTGGACAAGCATTAATTGCAGTTGTAACTCAAGTTTAAAAATGATTTAAAATCGGTTAAGTCACGCTACTGTATTGGTACCAAATTTTAAAAATTAAAACATCCAAAGGTAATGAAAGTCCATCATTCCGTTCTGCAAGGCTTTCGATACCGAAAAATATCAAACACATGTGTCATGTGTGACACAGGTCTAATATAATCAGGAATATCTAATACCTCACTAACATTAATAGGAAAATGGAGTGTGGCAAACTAGAATGATACCTGTATAATCTAAAATGTATCATCTTCGTTTGTAGGTCTAGATTTCTTCAACTTTATGTTAAACTGCATGTAGTAAACTGCAGCAGAGAAATCCTGTTTTCTCTCACATAATGCTAAACAGTATTAAAGAAAACTTGTTTTCTCTCACTGAATGCTAAACAACATTAGAGAAAACCTTTATGTTCTCCGACTTTATGCTAAACTGCATTAGAGAACCTTTATGAGATTGAAAACTTATATCCCCCTATGTCATGTTAAATTCATGGATATCCATACTAAACTATACATGCCAAAATGGCATAGGCTTAAGGTCAATCTTTAACCTTTAAAACGCTTAAGATCAACACAAATCTTAAGGCTTTCATATATATTATGACTATACATAAAAACAGTTATTACTGAGGATAAAAAGATGATCATCTATATTAATAAATAATCATAATGTCATAATACATCAAAATGTACAAACTTTTAAGGAGCAAATACAAAAACTTTTAAGGAGCAAATACAATGATCCCTAATTACTGTTGTCTAAGGACTTTAACACACCCATACTAGATACATGTCTAACAAACACTAGTGGGCAAAGTCCTTTAGTCAATGGATTAGCTAACATCTCCTCAGTCTTGATGTGTTCCACTTCAACGTCACCCTTTCGAATCAACTCCTTTATGGTCAAATACTTGACCTCCAAATGCTTAGACCTGTGATATTCTTGTTGTTGTTATTGAACAACACTGCAGTAAGATTATTACAATACAATCGAATGTGTCTAACTATAGAATCTACCACAGGCAACTCAGAAATCAAGTTTCTGAGCCAAACCACTTGTGTAGCAGCTCCATAACATGCAACAAACTCTGTATGCATGGTCGAGGAAGTTACCAATGTTTGCTTGACACTTTTCCACGATACTGCACCATCTGCTAACATAAAAATGTACCCCGATGTGGATTTGTGATCATCCAAATACATAACAAAATTGGAGTCTATATACTCTGTAAGATTTAAATTGTTGACATTCCTGTATGTCAATGTATAATTCTTGGTATCCTTTAGGTATCTCAACACTCGCTTAACTGCATTCCAATGGTCCATACTTGAGTTAGCTAGATATCGACACAGCAGTCCAACAATAAATGCAATGTCCGGTCTAGTGCACACCTGGGCATAATCAGACTACCAATTGCACTAAAATACGAGACATTCCTCATAACCTCTCTCTCAAATTCATTCTTTGGACACTATGTCAAAGATAATCTCTCACTATGAGAGATAGGTGCTACAACAGGTTTACAGTCAGCCATATTAAAGCTCCGTAGCACTCGCTCAATGTACGCTCTTTGTGAGAGGCTCAATGAGTGTTGAGATCTGTCCCGGTGAATCTGCATACTGAGGATAAAAATACTTCTCCTAAATCCTTGATCTCAAAGTGTTTGGCCAAAAGTTGTTTTACCTCATGCAACATGGCTAAATCATTTGACGCGAGCAAAATATCATCCACGTACAACAATAAAAAGATAACTTTGCTCCCCCTGACCTTATAGTATAAGCATCTTTCAACTTTGTTTTTCACAAATCTGAATGAGGTCAAAACCTCATCAGACTTTAGGTACTATTGTCTGAAAGCTTATTTCAGATCATATATTGATTTAGTCAACTTACAATCTTTGTCAGTTGCATCTTGATCCTGAAATCCTTCAGGTTGCTCCATATAGACCTCTTCATAAAGGTTACCATTCAGGAAAGCGGTCTTAACGTCCATTTGATGTAGCTCCCTATCATAATGAGCTACTAATCTCATAATCACTCTAAATGCATCCTTCGAGGATGTAGGAGAGAAGGTAACATTGAAGTCAACTCCTTCTCTCTGAGTAAATCCCCTGGCAACCAAACACGCCTTAAACCGCACAACTTGACCCTGTGTGTCCTTTTTGGTCTTAAATAGCCACTTACAACTGTCAATGCAATGTTGAGGTAAATCAACAAGTTTCCATACCTTATTATACCTCATAGACTGCATCTCATCCTTCATTGCTTCTCACCACATATCCACATAGGGTCTAGAAATAACTTCTGTAAAAATATCTGGATCCACAACATATCCTATGTCATAATCTTGCTCACCCAAATAGACTATGTAGTCTAGTGAGATAGCAGGTCGCCTCTCTCTGGTGGATCTGCTCAACTGCATAGGTTCTTGTACCTCAGAAACCTCTTCCTGAACAGGTATAGGTTCCTGTGCCTACATAGGCATGGTACTTGGACCTACATCCACCAAACTTGACTGTATGAGAAGCAGATACGAAATAATCGTAGTATTCGTCCTGCTATCTCTTGAAGGATGTGAAGATCCTCCCTTATCATGCGATTCCACTATTCTGGCCCTCTCCTTCTCTGCAGTAAAATCTGTAGCCCTTTGAGTGTTCGGGATAACCTACCAAATAGCAACGAGTGGAACGAGATTGCAATTTGCTCTCATAAGGATTATACAACCTTACCTCAGCAGGGTAGCCCCACACATGAATGTGTGTAAAACTTGGCTTCCATCCTTTCCAGAGTTCAAAAGGTGTCTTTGGTACTGACTTACTTAAGACTCTATTCAAAAGATACAATGTCGTCTTGATAACTTCACCTCAAAGGTATTCGGATAGGTTAGTCCTGCTTTGCATTGACCTTATCATGTTCTTTAGGGTGTGATTGTGCCTTTCGGCCACACCATTTTGCTCAGGACTACCTAGCATAATGAACTGAGCCACTATTCCAACTGATTTCAAATACCTGACAAACGAACCATTTTCTTATCCTACAACCCCATGTTTGCCATAGTATTCCCCTCCCTTATCAGATCTGACTATTTTTATTGATTTTTTCAATCGGGTCTCAACCTCAGTCTTAAAGATCTTGAACTTATCAATAACTTTAGACTTTTCCTTAAGTAAGAACATATAGCCATAGCGAGAATAATCATCTATAAACGTCAGAAAATATCTAGCGTTACATAACGTAACTGTACAGGAACCACTAATGTCTGTATGTATGAGGTCCAATAAATCAGAAGTACAAATTGACCCCTTTTTCTTTATCTTGGTCAACTTACCCCTACAACAATCAATACATGTTTCTAGATCACTGAAATCCAGAGTTGGGAGAATGTTATCCTTTATCAATCTCTCAACCATCTCTCTGGAAATGTGACCAAGACGTTTATGTCACAACATGTACAATATTTCCTTTATGAAGGCTCTCTTTCGAGTAGCAGGTTCAGTAACGTAAGAAGAGGCATACATTTTGTTAGGAGTATGACACATTCTATATAATCCATAGGATAAGAAGGTAGTTCTGATATGTCTTGTATTGATAGAAATATTTACAATTAAAGTATCAAATACAAAACGGTAACCTTCTTTATCCAAAACTGATACAAAGATCAAGTTCTGTCTAAAAGGCGGTATATAAAACGTGTCTCGTTAAACTAATATATGCCCTTTTCTTGCAGAAGAAGCACCTCATACCCTTTAGGTCATGTGGCCCCTTAGCAATGTTGGACTGTTCAGTCTGAATCCTTAGAGAGGGTTTAGGTTTCTTACCCTTACCCTTAGGCTGTTGGGGCTTAGCCTTTCCTTTGCATTTAGCAGCTGCAAATATAACTGTATGAGGAGAACTCTTAATCTTCTCCTCCGCTGAAGCTCATCAGGAAATCAAGCCATTGATGTCCCAGGTCTCATCCTGAGAGATGTAGGAGGTAGCCAACATCTCAAACTCTCGAGGGAGAGTATTTAGTGCCTGATGCACTATGAGATTATCAGGAATTGGTACATCAAGCGCCTTCAACCTAGTCTGAATGTGTACCATCCTGATAATGTACTATTGAACGCCTCCTTCTCCTATATACTTTATGGAGAATAGTTCCTAAATTAAGGTGATCTGCTCCGCATAAGAAGACACCTTGTATTTCTGGGAAATGCTATCAATAAACTCCTTCTTTATGGTCGTATCCGGTAAACCACTCAACAGATGATCTGAGATTGACCTCTTGATGGTCAAATAGCACATCCTATTTGATCGCTCCTAGACTGTCATAGCTACCTTATCAGCTTCTGAGCTGATATCCATAAGTGGAGAAGGTCTCTGGATATGCATCGTCATACTGACGTCAGCCATCTCCATTGCAAACTGTACATCCTTCTTCCACTTCTTGAAATTGAAACCATTTAAGGTCTCAATTGTGACAACATTGTTGTTTACAAAAAAGGTGACTTCAAGATAGAAAAGACAACGTAAAAAATTAGTTTAAATGCTGGACAACAGCGATACTTAAAGCATTAAAGCAGTATCTCTATTGAGAATTCAATCACACATATTATGTAACACCTTTGGGCTGAATATATAATATATGTAATTAGATCCCCACATAAAAGCGATCAGAGTATAAACCATCAACTCTCATGACACTACCCCCTTTAGGTGAATAGATCATTTAAGCAACAACTTTCCTCCATCTAATGCCTTCATGAACATCTCAAAACCCTATGTAAGGTCAACACCTTTAGGTAGAATAACAAATATAAGGCCAGAGACATCCCCGAACATGTGAGCAAAACAATCCAAAATACTGACTTGCAAGGCTACTTTAGTGACTTCATTCTTATCAGTACCCTAGAAAGTCCACAAACACAAGGAATACATCTTTATATCATCCTCACATTCTATATGGGCATAATGTATGTAAAAATTGATTATAACTGTAAAAACTAGATTCACAATTAAATAATCACATATCAGTACTGAAAATATTATTTTTAAACTTTATTTGAGACTTTTTAAAAAATTCTCAATGAGAGTGCCTATTGTACTTTCTCGAATATCGAACCTACCGCACGAGACATAAAACTTTAAGTGTCTCTCTCATGTGCAGTTTGGAGTACAAAAATTCACTCAAAATTAGCTTTAAAAGACTTTAAAAACTTTTCCGGAATCTAATTAATGATTTTAAAAACTTTTCCGGAATCTAAAAGACTTTAAAATGTATTAAATCCAGAAAAATTGAAAAATCACTTTCAAAAATTCCTCGAACCCAGAAACTAACCCAAAAGGACTCGAGGTACCTTTACGAAAATTCTGAAAATTTTCCTTTTTTTGTGCTGACGTTAGCAGTATTGTAGAGTTGACGTCAGTGCATCACTGTGCGTTGACGTCAGCAGGCGTCGACCTGGGCGTGCATAAAGGCACGCGTGCAACAACGCGCCTAGATGTGTCTAACATGTGCTCGACACGTGTCACCCACAATCACATGCGCACTTACTGTATGGCTTGTGTGTTGCACGCAACATCACGTTGTCTTGATCACTGTCGTCCACGTGTCAGGCTCGATGCAACGCGTGCGACGCATACGCAGCATGCGCCATCTCTTTTGCACTCGTGAGAGAGTGCACCGCATGAGGTGCTGATAAGTGCATAATTGTCCAATATTTATGTTTTAATTATTCCTTTTTATCCCTCTTGCTGACTTAATTATTGGAATTTAATTTGATTAATATTTCCTTGTAGGGATTTAAGTCGACTTGCATTTTAATGGAGAAAATCAGCTTTTTGTTCAGCAAAAATTAAATTGAAGCTGGCACGTGTAACCAGGAGAGCAAATTAGCATCAGATGAGTAATAGGTCACACAACAGTGTGAAGAGGGCATTTTAAATTGTTAAAACCATCAACAAGGAGGACAAGCGTTAGAGCCAGCCAAAACGTGGGTAGGCATAGGTGATTCACGCATGAATGAAGTGACAATAAATTAAATCAATTGTTAAGTGGGACGACGCAACACAAGGGTGAGGTGGCACTGGAGGAGAAAGCAGCGTGGAAACAATTTCAATGGGCCAAGCACTAAACCATTTTATTTTAATTGTCGTAGGGCCCACTCTATTGAAGACCTAGGGTTTGGAAACGTATTTAAGCATAGAGTGACGGCAGCAAGGAGGGTCTTCTTTGGGGGAACTTTCGGATTACAACAGTCACGATAGCAAGTGGATTCGACACCCATCACATTGTTATTAAATCTTATTAACTGATATTCTGAATTAGTTGAAATCTATTCGTAAATACTTTATTTTATTATTGATTATTGATTTGAATTATTATGCAAAAGGATAATAGTTAAAATAAACTTACTTTTATAAGTCACCTTTTTAGTAGTCAATAAGATAGATTAATTTGAATGAAAATTGTATATTATTTGCACACATATAACTATTTTTTGTGTGAGCTTTTAAGCCTAAGAGCAAAAATACATAAATTTTTAAAATCTTTTATTCTTTCATGTGCATTATTATGCATGTTAAGGTTATATTTTGTTAAATTAGAAGTATAAAAGTGATAAAGGCCCTTAAATTCAAAAATTGTTCTGCCTATTTCTTTGATTATCACACCACCATATTTTATCTCTTAAGAGTAACCAATTTTGAGTCTTAGCCTTTTTTATTGATTATAACCAAATTATTAAGCTTTATCCTATTTTTCTTAAAGCTTTTTTTATTAATTTAAACCTTAAAAGTATTTACAATTACCTGATTGTTTGAAATATGAATTTTGAAATGGTCCAATACTTAATTTAATTTTGTTACATGATAATGCTATAAAAATTTGTCCCCAGCATAGAAGGAAAAAAGAGAAGTGCTTAAATTACGGTATCAATGGATTCATGTTATAAAGGACTTATATTATAAAAGACTAAGGAGCTGTTTGTTTCTGTTTTCTTTTTTGGTTTTCTGTTTTCGTTTTCGTAAAAAATGAAACAAAGCAGTAAA
>JAOTBA010000003.1:2006889-2017697 GCA_025629845.1 Erythroxylum squamatum | reverse complement strand
GTCTTCTTATGGCGTTAATTTCATCAATTCAAAGTCTCCTCTTTAATTCCACGTCAGCCCTTGAAGTCTCCAGCCCATTGTTGCTTGATTGTTCAATTGACGCCACTACTCTGCCTTTCCTCACATGTGACCTTATGCGTGACTCCCCTGGATTGTAACGCCCACCTATTGTTGTTTTCCTCTTAGTTTCCCATGTCACGCAAAGATTGTAATTTCCTACAAGGAAACATAAAATCAAGTTAAGTCCCAATAATTGAATCAACAAGAGGAGTAAAAGGGGATAATTAAAACATAAATATTGGACAAATACGCACTTATCAATAACTCTAATATCTTACTATGTTATTATGCTCCAATGTTCCTTTTTGTTTTAATAGCTTTTAATTCTTATTGCCAACGTATGCATTGTTTCTACTATATATATAGGAGTCATGCATCTCCTCAATATCACAGCTACCACCAAAAAACAACCATTCATTTTCTCTGTTTCTTCATCTCTATTGTATCTTTATTTGCTCCATCCAACATAAGCATTTTTCTCTAAATACAAACACTTATACATGTATTTTGTCTTACTCACAAATTTTATATTTGTCTGCCTTTCTTTTAGTCTCAAAGATAATTCCTACTCTACCCTTTGGAGTGCACCGAAGCTGTTGGAGAAGGTGTTAACCCTAGGGTCGGATCCCGTTGTCCTGTTGCATTGTAAAGGGAAAATTTTGACTTAGGATAGTGATTTTTCACGACGCCTTGCATTTCAGATAAGCCATTCCAATTTAATTATTATTACTATTTTCGCTAACAAAAATATAATGTTCATGGTGAATTATCTGATACTATAACCGGAAAAGTTCTATTTTAATATTAGTGTGTATTATCCAAGATTATATCTAATAAGTATTAATGTGTTAGTTAAATGATATTATATATGTTAATTTTGATGTTATTATATGATTATTTAATATAATTATTTTTATAAAATTTTAAGATATTGACACCGTGACTATTTTTAATATGTATTATATAGAAATTAGTTGTATTTATTAGTGCAATTGTGAATGTTTTGCATATAAAATAAAAGGAATATAATTTTTAGGCAATTACTGTATATTATTCAAATTTGTATTTTCTAAAAATTAGAGTGTGCAAAAACTTACGCGAATTATAAATATAGATTAGTAATATTGATCTATAGAAGTTTTTAGATAAATAAAAAATTATGCTCTTTAAATTACTTTAATTGAGTTTTATAATTTTAACAAGTTATAAATCTTAATCTGATTATAAAAATTGAATGGTTGGATCTTATGTTAGATGTTGATTTATTAAAGAATTGGCTAAATTTGTTTGGCCTCAATTTTTTTTTTCGCAATAAGTTCAGGAGTAACCAAAAAGTTATTAGTTTAATTACACACAATAAATAACGAAAAACTCGCATTTGATATCATTCGAAAACGCATTGAATAAATGATAAAAAATAAGTTAAAAAGCACCTTCTTCCTTTTTTTTTCTTTAACAAGTTAAAGTTAAAGGAAAAAAATGTAGGGGTAAATCTTACATACGTTAATTACTATTTCATAATTAAATATTTTTCATGTCTTCAAATTTCATTTTATCAATTAGAAAAAACTAAAATTTCATAAACTAGATTACGTTATAATAAAATAAAAATTTCAAGAGAAAATTTAATTTCACTTTTATTTTCATTTTAGTTTCTAGTTCTAGTTTTTGTTTTGCTTTTATATATTTTCCAAAATGAAGCTTACTTTTTAACTATTTAAACAGAAAATGAAATAAAATAGCTCTAGTACCCTATATAGACACACATATACATATATGTACAAAGGTTTCTTGTTTTCCTCTCACTCCTATCGTCAGGGTACTATACACACACACTCTCACTAAAAGTCAACAAACTATCAGTAACTTTTCAGTCACAAGAGAGTAACTTTATCAGTTATTCCAAGGCTCGTTCTCAACTAAGTTTTTATAAATTTTAGAAATTATAAGATAGAAGAAATATAAAAAAATAACGAAAACATTAATTACGTGCTTGGTTAGTTGGTATGAGAAGAAAAGAAATGGTAAGAAATGAAAAAAGAATGCTTGGTAATATATTATGATTGGATGAACAATATTTTTATATCAACTTTTGGGGTAGTATTGTATACCCCTCGATTATGAGAGAAATGAAAGTCATTATACTAAAACCTCCCCTCCCTCCCCCCAAAATCCTTGCATCTTCCCCTTCTTTTTTTATGACTCTCTGTCTCCCTCAAGCAACACCAGCTAATTGATGCATCTCGACTCCGTATCGACAGCATCCTTAAGCCACCTCCCTCCACACTGACAGCAGCCTCATGCCTTCTCTGTTAGGAACAGGCTATTTCACAAGTTAAGAAATACACTATTCTCATAAATATCCCTTTACTTCGCTCCCTATAACTTTGTTCTTAAATGTTCATTCTAGATTTCCATATCCATATTTCTTCAGTTAAATCTAAGAGATTTTGAGCCATCTGGTATAGATCCTTGTTCACTCACTGTGATTGAGGGGGACTAAAGGTGTTTTTTTTTAATTTTGTGTATTGGAGCTCTCTACTTGTTGTCTGAAACAATTTTGTGAATTGGGTTGTTGTTGTTTTACTGTTGTTGGTGTGTGCTACACTTGTTGATGCTTTCTTTTAGTGTTTGATTGAAAACAATTTCTGGCCTTTCTTTTGATGTTAATTTTTTTTATGGCCTTAATGTGCCATTATGTGCAAGTGGTTATTTATTGTGAAAAATGGAAAATAATAAAATTCTTGTTTGATTATAAGTTTACATTTGTGAGAAATTCCATATGTTGGAGTGGATACCTTATATTGTGTTTGACAAAATATACATATTTTGCAAAATGTTATTTTAGTATGCAATTCTCATAGAGCGATGACGTAGCGATGACGTTATGCATTCCAAATTTAATGATCATTTGTAGCTCAACAATCATGAGCCTGTAGGAAGTCAAGGAAACAGGGGCACTATATAAGCCATGATATTGCACAAGAAAAGGATGTATTTCAATAAATGTTTTAGGTGTTTTTTACCTAAACATGCAATTAATATATGTATTGTCTGGTTGGGAGGGCTTTGTACACAACGGTTGTGTGCTTCGAGATGCAATCTCAAAGCCTTATGGTCTACGAGTCCCTCGAGGTAAATTTGTGTTGCAATATCCAGTTTGGTTTCTCTTTGGTTTATGATGCTTAACTATAACTTATTGTTCAATTATGAAGGTTGTTATTACTTGTTTGACTCTAGATATTGCAATGCAAATGGATTTCTTACTTCATATTGAGGGCAACACTCGAATAGAGACATCAGAGGAATACTTCAATACGAAACATTCTAAAGCAAGGAATGTTATTGAGAGATGCTTTGGATTGTTGAAAGGAAGATGGAAGATCTTTGCATCCTTTTAATTTTTCTCAATTCAAACCCAAGTTCGCATTATAATGGCTTGTTGCCTTCTACGCAACTCGATTCACAAGTTCATGAGGTTTTATCCACAAGAGTCAATCACTGAAGATGAAGAGGGGAGTGAGGAATATGTGAGTGATGAAGATGATAAAATGCAATACATTGCACAAATTAGTCCAACTGATGAGTGGTTGAAATTCAGAAATAATATGGCAACCAATATGTATAATATATTGACAACTAAATCCAATGACAATGATGTGGATTAGTAATTTAAGATATGTTTGTTTCATGGGCTTATTAGAACATTGAAATGTTTTGATTTTGATCAATTTACTTGAATGGTGAACATCTCTGTTTGTTTAGTATTAGCAATATATAACTGAGTTATTGGATTACTTTTGAAATACACCAATTTGAACATCTCTATTTGGTTGACTCTGTGTAAGTGAGTTATTGGATTACGTCGTTGTATTCAGATTTTACAGCAAAGTTATTTTTGTTATATGTTATTTCCTTGATGACTCTTACATTGTCATATTTTTATTAGGAATAGCTATGGCTGCCCGTGGGAGGGGAAAGAACAAGCAATATTGGAAGGATGATGAGGTTGAAGCTTTGGTCGACGTTTTGTAAGAGCTAGCTTGCAATCCTTAATGAAAAGTAGATGAAGAACAATTACATGGTTCAAGTGCATAAGACGTTGCTAAACAAGATTCCCAATTTAGATAAGGAAGTCGATTCCCACATTGACTCTAAGATTAATTGGTTAAGAAACAATTACAATCCAATTTTTAAAATATGTATGCAAAGTGATTTTCAGTAGGATGATGTTGAGCATAAGATCAATTGTGAGAAACAATAGTTTGGTGAATGGTGCTTGGTAAGGATAGCTAACTCAAAAGTTGATTGGGCTCATATTTTAGTAGTTTCTTCTCTCATAATTATAATGTTTTCTTGTTATGAAGTTTTTTATCTTATGTTTCTTGTAATTCTTTTTTATAAAGTCACAAGAATGCAATTGGAATATGGAACTTTAATTCCTATATTTGTGCAAACTAGACATGGTGTGGGGTAAAGATAAAGCCACGAGATTCAAAGATGAGGATATAACTGAAGTAAGTACTAAGGCTAACTGCCCAAAGAATATGACATTGTTTTCTTCATCAAACTGTGAAGATGAACCTATTGTGGTCTTTGATACACAAGGATCCCCAACTATTCCTTCAAGCACCTATGTAATAAAAAAGAGAAAAAACCTCTCACCAAGAAAGGAAAGTTTTTACAAGAAAAAAAACTAGCAACACTTCAGGAAACTATTGACTTAAGGTTAGACAACTTTACTGTTAACTATTTGTCAACAAATGGCATCACAATATGCTATTGTTACAAATTCTTTGATTGTGGAGTCTAAATATGATTCCTTAACTAATGAGAAAATGCAAGAGCTCATCAATGAACTTCTCAATTTTGGCAAGTCTCAAACGGAATGTTGGTAAGGATGCTGTGTTATTCTATAATGATCCCGCTAATGTTCAGGTTTTTTCGCTTTACTAAGTCATTTAAAAAGGTCCTTTATGCTTGGGTTCCTCTATCCATCTTTTAGTCGATGAATCATACGAGGGAGCATATTAATAAGTTTGGTATATGAGCCTTTTAAAAGTAATATAAAATTAGGATGCAATTGATGTGCCTGACCAGGTTATTTTGTATTAGTTGGGAATTTTGTAGTTATGATGTAAACACAACTTGTAGTGTTAACCTGGTTATTTTGCATCGTTTGAAGGCTTTTGGTTAAGGTACTGTGTTTAGCCATGATATTTTACATCATTTGCATCAACAGGGGCAATGCAGATTGTATTAAACTCTACATTCTCTTATGGACATGATTGTTTACATTGAATCGAATGCTCTTTATTTTTGTTTCATGCACATTTTGAGAAAATGAATACAATTTATGGGTTCAACTATGTTACTTGATTTTACTGTAGCAATGAAATGGTGGATATTATGGTTATATCGATGAAGTGAGCAATATTTTGGATGATTAAATTGTATTTTGAGAACATTATGTGGCTGATGACATGTTGATGCAAGCAAATGCTAGAGCATTTTTTCTTCAAGAGCAATTAGAAAGGAAATACCACAATATACTTAATTTTAAACATTCTGTCATTATAAATGTGGTGCATAAATTAAATATAATTAATTAGAATATATTTAAATTTTGATGTTAAAACAAAAATTTAACAAATTTTTATTTCTTAAGATTTTTAACAAACCAATCACCATCAATAGTAATGGTAATCATTCTTTTGTCCTGACTAACCATTATAATTATAATGATTATATCCATTTTCATTCCTCACTATATTCATTATAAATCCTATTACCACTTCCCCAAGTAAACCAAACACACATTAAAAAAAGGATACAAAGTGGAAAGTGTGATGCTTAAGGCCAACAGGCCTACCTATTTGAAACTTTTATAGGCCATTGAATAGTACACAAGAAGATCGATCTAGGTCATTATTTGAACAAAGTTTAATCAGTACTCAACATTACAAGTCTAGCTTTATAGGGATCGGAGTTCACTAAGGGAGTCGAGTCGAGAGCATGGGTGGCCGGTAAGCTTTAATAATTATCATTGACATCATCCATTTATTTGAAAGGGGTTGGCCTAATAGTAGAAAAAGTGAGCTAAGCAAAGCCAGAGTCTTTTGATACATTTCCTAACTCTCAAAAGGTTGCTTCTGTTGGAAGTCCCTCCATTTAAGAAATCCTATATCAAAAGTGGAAGGAAGTCTTAAGTAGATTTCTCCCTATAAATAGACACTAAGAGGGAAGACTTAAGCATTCCAAGCAAAGTATCCAAAGCAATACAAGCTTAGTAAAATAGAAAGTGATATATATCTCGATTAAACTTTCAATCAAAGGTTATTCGTGGTCTGATTTAGTTGATATTTTATCAAAAATATTCCAAGGTTTTGGTGTTGAGGGCATTGTGGATCACAATTTTGTGTTTGATAATTTGACACTAGTATTCCTCTATTTGTGAGACATTTTTCACTCTCTTTGTACTTCCAGGAGTTTAATTTCTTGATTATTTTGATGTATTACCTCTAGTTTTTTCTAGAGAGATTTTGTTAAACCCATTATTTAAATAGTGGAGATATTCTGGACTATGATCCCATGGTTTTTACTTTTCATGTTGGGAATTTTTCCATGTAAAAATTTGGTGTGCATTTCTTTGATTTTATTTCGAAGTTTCTATGGTTTTCTCTATTTGGTGATTTCCTCACAAGTTTACAAAAGGCGGGAGAAATTTTATTATGCTACGTTGGTGTGTCTACCTCCCATCAAATTGGTATCATAGCATGGTTACTAAGTCAGCCATCCTTTGTAAACGATGGAAGTCAACACAAACAGAATGACCAGTCTAAACAGAGGCAACTTCCAAGTATGGGAGGAGAAGATGGAAAATCTTCTTTATGTGAAGGGATACCATGAAACGGTATTTGATATCATAAAACTCAAAGGCAAATCCTACACCAAATGGAGTCTATTATGTAGACAAGTATGCAGATTCATTAAAAATTGAGTGAATGAAAATGTCTGGAATTATATCTTCAGTGAGAAAGAAGCAGATAAATTATAGGCCAAACTCGAGAGCCTTTACGTTTGAAAGTTTGGTAACAATAAAATGTTCCTGATTAAACAACTTATGGACCTGAGATACCGAGATAGAACACTGATGATGGATCACTTGTATACTTATCAAGGGATCATTAATCTGATGGCCACCATGAGGCTCACTTACGATGATGAGTTGCTCATATTATAGCTTATGGGATCCTTATCAAGCTCCTAAGAGATGTTCAAAACAACACCTTCAATTCAATCCTTGAAGCTGTAGTCTCGATGGAAAAGGTTAAAAGTAGACTTTTGGAGGAGAAGTTTAGAAGAAAGACTCAAGGCTCATCTCCCGAGTTTGATGTCTTAATCAAGGGGATAAGGGTGAGAAGTAAAAGTAGAGGTCCAGGACAGAGGGGCAGATCCAGTAACAGGCCCAACGAATCTGTCAACATTAAATGCTTCTACTATGGTGGAAAAGGCCATATGTAGAAGAACTGTCAGAAGCTGAAAAGAGAAGGCAAGAGGAATCAGGAACTAGAGAAGAATGATGCCAACAGTCAAGATCGGATTACTGTCACCGAGGATCTACTTGTGATCTGTGATGTAGAGATTAGTATTTTGCGAGAAGAAAAGAGTTGGTTAATTGATAATGGCACCATAACTCACGCGATTGCTCAATGGGAACTATTTACATCTTACACATTCGGAGATTATAGGCGTGTGAAGATGAGAAATAATGGCTTCGTATAAGCCATTGGCATGGAGACATTTGCTTGGAGACCAATTATTGAATGAGATTAGTACTGAAAAATGTCAAACATATTTCAGATATCAGATTCAGTATCATATTTGTAGGAAAGCTGGAGGATGAAGGGTTTTGCAACACATTCCATAACAATCAATGGAAACTTACCAAAGGTGCCATGATTGTAGCCAAGGGTAAGAAGCACGAGACATTGTATAAGATGCAAGCCAACACTCCCAATAGCAGTATCAATGCTATGGAAGTTGTATATGCAACTGAGTTGTGGCACAAAAGACTTAGCTACATGAATGAGAAGGGCTTAGCAGTGTTAGCTAAGAGGAGGCATCTATTTGGTGTCAAAAGTACTTGTCTTAGAAAGTGTGCTCATTACCTAGCAGGAAAGCAGAATAAGGTTGCTTTCAAGAGTTCACCTCTTTATAGAAAACCAAATATACTTGATTTGATACATTCTGGTGTATACGGTCCGATTAAGACAAAGTCACTTAGTAGTGCTCTCTACTTCATGAATTTTATTGATGATCATTTAAGGAAGATCTGGGTTTATACCTTGAAGTTGAAGGATCAGGTGTTGGAGGTCTTCAAACAATTTCAAGCTTTAGTTGAAAGAGGGATAGGGAAGAAACTGAAATGCATTTGGAATGATAACAGGGGAGAGTATTCTGGTCCATTTAATCAGTATTGCAAAGCGCAAGGCATTTGACATCAGAAGACACCGCCAAAGGCATCACAATTGAATGGTTTGGAAAAAAGGATGAATAGAACTCTGGTGGAAAAAGTCGAATGCTTATTATCACAAGCAAAGCTGCCAAAACAATTTTGGGGTGAGGCATTGAATACAACAATGCATGTGGTGAATCTCTCACCCTTTGTTCCATTGTAGTTTGATGTGCTTGATAGAGTCTGGTCAGGGAAAGATGTCAGATATGATCATCTTCGTGTCTTTGGATGCAACGCATTTGTGCACATTCCCAAAGGCGAGAGATCCAAGCTTGATGTTAAGACAAAATAGTGAATCTTTTTAGGTTATGGCCTTAATGAGTTTGGTCAACAAAAAGCTTATCCAAAGAAGCGATGTTGTATTCGTGGAAGATGAGACCATCAAGGATATCCAAAATACAAGATACAACATGCAAATATATTGGTGACGTGCTTGATTTTGATTCAGTTAGCAAGGTACCAACATAGGAGAATGTTGAGGAGAATACTCGACAAGATGTAGCTAATGAGGATGTTCCATTACAAGTAGAAGCAGATGATGGCGATGATGACCAAGCACAGGAAGTAGAGGATCCAGCTTCACTTAGACAGTCTTATATAGACTAAAGACCTTATACTCGATACTCTCCAAATGAGTATGTGTTACTCACTGACGGGGAGAACCTGAGAGAGTTATGAAGAAGCCATGGAAGATGAACACAAGAAACAGTGGGTTGAAGCCATAGAAGAAGAGATGAAGTCACTCTATGAGAATCACAATTTTGACCTAGTAAAGCTCCCTAAAGGAAAAAGAGTTTTGAAGAATAGATGGGTGTTCAGGGTAAAACATGAAGAATACTCGTCACAGTCACGATACAAAGCCATGCTAGTGGTCAAGGGATTCAGTCAAAGAAGGAGTATTGATTTCGATGAAATATTCTCCCCAATGGTGAAGATGTCATCTATTTGAGTTATCCTCGACCTAGAAGCTAGTCTTGATCTAAAAGTCAAGCAAACGGATGTAATGACTACCTTCCTTCATTGTGATTTGGAGGAAGAGATCTATATGGAGCAACCAAAGGGTTTCAAAGCCAAGGGGAAAGAAGATTATAAGTGTAGGCTGAAGATGAGTCTTTATGGCTTAAAACAAGCACTGGGACAATAGTACAAGAAATTTGACTAGGTATGGGGGAGCAAGGCTATAAGAAAATGAATTCTGACCATTGTGTTTTCATACAAAAATTCTCTGAGGATGATTTCATTATTTTACTGCTCTATATTGATGGTACGTTGATTATTGACAAAAGTATTACCAGAATTGACAAGCTGAAGAAGTAGTTAGGCAACTCTTTTGCTATGAAAGACTTGGGGCCAACAAAGTAGGTCCTTGGTATAAATATTACTCAAGGCAAAAGTACAAAGAGGTTATATTTGTCTTAGGAGAAGTACATTCAGAAGGTGTTTCAAAGATTCAACATGGAAAATGCTAAAGTGGTCAGTTCCCCTCTTGCAACCCACTTTAATTTAAGCAGTAAACGGTCCTTCTATGGAAGCGGAGATGAGACATATGCAGAATATTCCTTACTCCTCAGTAGTAGGGAGTTTGATGTATGTCATGGTATGCACAAGGTCAGACATAGCTCATGTAGTTGGTATGGTCAGCAAATTTCTCTCAAATATAGGAAAAGAGCATTGGAATGTTATAAAGTGGATCATGAGATATCTCTGAGGTACTTTTGACTTGAGTCTCAGTTTTGGAAATGAAAAGCCTATATTAGTAAACTACATAAATTCAGATCCGGGAAGAGATGTTGATACCAGAAAGTCTACTTCAGAATACTTAATCACTTTTACAGGGGTAGTAGTATCATGGAAGTTAATATTGCAAAAGTGTATTGTGTTACATACCATTGAGATAGAGTATATTGCAAAAACGGAAGCATGTAAGGAGTTATTATGGATGAAGAGATACATCCAGGAACTTGGCTTCAAGCAAGAAAGATATGTCAAGTATTGTGACAATTGGAGTACCATCCATCTTGGTAAGATTCCAGCTCTCCATTTGAAATTAAAACATATCGAGATAAGATATCATTGGATGAGAGATGTTTTGTGTAGCGCCCCAAATTAGGGGTTAGAATATTAACGAAATTTAGTACTTTTTAAGCTTGCTATTTGAATATTGCTAAATTGTGCATAAGCATTTTGGCATGCATTCATGACATTTTCCGGGTAAATTGGTTTAATGAGA
>JAOTBA010000003.1:1974579-1985775 GCA_025629845.1 Erythroxylum squamatum | reverse complement strand
CGATCCCTTCACATGATTTGTAACTCCATGTCTCAATTTTATTTTGCCTCAAGAATTGACTCAATCGGATCTCTACAACTCCCGAATTTTTCAAAATACCGAACTATGTTCAGAAAATTATCTAACTCATGACCTTTAACCAATCCTATGACCTTGACTCAATCAATTTCTTTCTATTTCTTTTCAATTTCAAGGATTTTCCTTTGCTTTTTTTTACATAAATAATTTCCTAATAATTATCGATAATTACTCGTTTAATAGTCTTAACTTACAGAAAATTTCGGGGTCCAACAAAATGTACATGAGAAGAGTGCAGAAATTCATGAAAGATGAAGTTCATATATGCTCTGTTTTACTGTGGATACATAGGTGTTGTTCACTGTGTTTACGAAAATTTTTGGGGGTTTTAGAGATGATTTAAAATAAGTTTAGAGTTAAGGAAAAAGGTGATGTCGTGCTTTAAGAATGATAAAAAATGAAAGTTAGAGAAGAAAATAGAGATTGTATAGAAGATGAAAAAGTGCGGCAGTGAAGAAATTGCAGAAAAATAGTGATATGCGTGAGTGTGATTTTTGTTTTTGATGTTTATGTTTTAATCTGGATTTTGGATTTGTTTGTGGATGATTTGTGTTAAATGAGAGTCAAAAAGGGGGGAGATATAAGCTAGAAATGTTGGTTTAAGTGAAAGAAAAGAAGAAGAAGAAGAAATCTATAGTGTTTCAGAAGGAGGAAATTGGAAAAGCAAGATTGTGACTTTGGCGATCCATCTCGCGGGTCGCGATCGTGCAGAAGCACGATCGTGACATCGCATGATCGACTGGAATATAGGCACGATCGTGACTTTAAAGGTTTATAGAAAAGGAGACAATTTCAAACATCCTTCAGTATTTGGGCTATAACTTTTTCTCCCAAGCTCCAAATGACTTGATTCTTGAACCAACAAACTCGTAACACATTGTTCCTCATCTCCACCAAAATTTATGGCCATCTGAAATCATTATGAAAAGATTGATTGATAAATTTGGGACAAAAATGATGAAGTGTGCGAGAATTTGATAAATGGAGTATTTTCACTGAACATGTTTTAGTATTTTGGCTATATTTTGATCTGTAGATGTCCAAAAGGGGTTATTTTTTATTTACATTAAACTAGAGACATAAGGATACAAATTTCATAAAGGAATCTAATTTTAGTTCTGTCTCTAAGAATTCCATAATCTGATTTGAAGTGGAGTACAGAGCACTGTTATGGTTTAAGAACGGTCCAAAGTATTTTGAGTATAACTTTCGTAATACTGAATCAAATTGTATGATCTTGGAGTCATTAGAAACATAAGACATAGGGGAACAATTTTTTACGAGAAAGTGTTGCCAAAATACTTCATTTTCTTGGTCAAATTGATCATGTAATGTCAATATGAAAGTCTGTTTTTGGAAAAATCTGAAATGATCATTTGGGTTATGAAATTAGATTCAGAGTGTTTTGTTGAGGGATAAACCTTAAGTTCAAATGATAATTAAGTGAGTTTTGATATTTGAATGATATTGTGACGTGAATAATGGAAAGATACCCGAAAATGTCATTGAACATGCACTGTACATATTTCATATACATAATTGTGCAAAATTGTGATATGTGTATATTGCATGATATAGAGGAACATTTGGAACGTCAACATCCAGACGTTGTCGGGACTTCAAGGCAATAGCTTCAGGAGCAAACTGTGAGTAACCTAGACGGTCTCACTTAATTATTTGTTTCTTAAATTCTGTTTTGAATTATCTTATGAATGTGATTTGATTGTTTGATTTTGGACATTGAAGGTCCGAGGTTTTGATGCATGAATGTGATAATTGAAGTGCTTCTTGTATGTGAATGTGAAGAAATAAGTGTTACTCAACAATTTTGTTGAATGTCAAACTAAGTCCGATGATAAATGTGTTCTGAATGTGAATGTGAAACCATGTGATTGATTGAGAATATGAGAATGTGAAGCATTCCATTACATGAATGCATGAAAGATAAAGGCAGTTGTGACCGGAGTCGCCAGTATAAAGAGCTTAAAGGCAGCTGTGAATGTACCTGGTATCTACTAAGGGATATGGGACATTATTTGATACAGCTCGATATCCACTAAGGGATATGGGCTAGTAAAAACGCACTCAGTCACAACAACAATAATAATTGAAAGTAAGTCTCACAAACATTGCATACACATTTTAATACGTGTGTTTGACTGATTAAAATGTACAGTTGGTTTGTACTTGAATGAGAGTGTGATATGTGAATTATATGTTACGAATGTTGATGTGTTGCATGAATTGAGTGAATCATCGATGATGGTTACCTCATTAAGTTCACAAAACTCACCAAAATTGTAATGTTGATTTTTCAGGACCGAGAGAGGACTTTAGCTACTGAGAGACTATACAAGAAGCACAATTCTTGTACTTTTGTGAAGAAGAAATGGCTCAAAGGTCGGTCAGCTGGGACTGAAGGATTTAGTTAGACATTTTATATAATTCCTCTTTCATGTAGTATGTTTTGTATTAGGTTTTGATGATGTATATATTTCGAATGATATTGTAAAAGGTAAAATGTATATTCGGTTTTTAAGAAATGAAATGAGGAATTTGATCTTAAAATATTGTGTCTTTCTTTATGATGCCATAATTAAGATAGTGATATTAGTGCTCTAGCATGCCACTTTTGCGAGATACGTATTCGGATATCACTCAGGATGTCGGACACATGTCTTATGAGAGTGGAGTGCTACACTTTATTGCTATTTTTAATTGGATTTTTCTTACATACTCGTAATATTTCTTACGAATTAATTTCATTCCCTCCTATTTTTTTTATAATGACAAATGGGGAGAATAATTAATGATATACTTTGCATTTGTGATATATTTTCAGTATTGCCTTGATGATATATTTGTTTTGTGATGATATCTGTGATATGTTTTGATAACTACTGCTGAAATTTTCATTGAATTTGTGAAGTTTAATTATATATTATACAAATGATAGGCTCCCTCCTTTAAAAGTTAGGCTCCTTCTAATTATGATTGTGAGTAAGAACATTTAAAGTTTTCAAATATCTTTCGAAATCTTTTCTTATTATTTGAATTTTGAAAATATATCTATTATTGTTTGTCATCATCAAAAAGGGGAGATTGTTAGCTCAAGGTTTATGATTAACGATTTTGATGATAACTGTATAATATTTCAAAATTAAAAAATGGATTTATTTCCTTATATAGGTAACGATATAATTCCTGAAAGGAAATAAAATCATAGAATAATTGCTTTCTTTCTTACAGGAACGTTCTTTATAAACTTACCTTTTTAGAAATGGTTCCATGACATCCGAAAGGATCTTACTAATTTGAATAATTAGCTCCGGAAGTCTTGACAAACCGTCCTTCTTAACGTCTGAATATCAAAGATTTCAGCAGAGATAATATCGAAGATTAAACATCAGCTGGATATTGAAGATTAAGCAACGACTAGTTAAAGAAAATGCTACTTAAGGAAGAGACTTGGCATTTGCAAAATAGACACATATACAAGACTTGCGAAATATATTAGAGCATCAATATTCTTGAAAGTTATATCAAACTCTTTATTCTTTAGAAAGTGATATCACTCTATTAAGAGAAATTGTAAAATCCTTCATACATTTTTTTTGAGAGCTTGTAGAGGCTAGCAAATTGAAAAATATGTACTTGTAAGCTTGAAGTGGCTCATCAAATTCCTACTTTGGATTTTAGTGAAACAGGTTATAAGCCGAACCAGTATAAATCGACTGCATCATTCTTTCTCTCCTCTTAACTTTAAAATTTTCGAATTATATTATGTGTGTATTCATTTTAGCAAGAGGCTCCTTCACATTTATAATATGCTCCTTCTGTTTTCAACTTGCAAAAGGTTCCTTTTTATTTTAATAGGTGCATTCTGTTTTAAATTATTTTAATATGATTTATCGTTTAGCAGGCTCCTATCGTTTAACATGCTTCTATTGTCTGACAGGCTCCTATTGTTTTAATTTTTAAGAGGCCCTATCTTTATACGAATTGAAAGTAACTTGTAAAAATTTTCAAGTCACACACAATTCACCCCCCTCTTGCGTGTGTTTGCTTTATCAAAAACTAAATCAAATACCAGTATCGACACGGTATTTATAACATTGGTCCTAGTATGTTCACAACTTGCATTTCTTCATATTTATATTTCAAAATAAATTATAAAATTTATACTTAATGATAAATTTTAGATTAACAGTATTGTTGAAATATGCTATACTAAATTCTAACAATTTGTGTTAGATTTTCACCTTTTACATGTTTAAATTAAGAGTAAATTTTCTTTTTTATTTATACAATTTTTTTTAAAATAGCTTAAATTTTGAAATGTTTGTGATATAGCGATGAATTTCTATAAGTTGTTAGCTTTAGATACTCGATCTAGTAGCTTGTGCAAGGCACACTATGAGAAGATTGCAAATTACTAATGGAAAATTCCCTACAAAAAAAATCTTAGTAAATTAGTGACGGAAATTGCTTTCTGTAGGTAAATTTGTCAGGAAAAAAGGTAATTTGTGACAAAAAAATCATCTTTAAAAGTGGAAAGAATTTTACAGCTAAACTTTGCCGATGAAATTTAGCGACAAAATATTAAATGTCGTTGTAAAATAGGCACCAACAGTTCCCGGTAAAAATTGTGCATGAAATTTACTGACAAAAACAATTTCCGTAGGGAAATTACCTATGAAATATTTTTGTAGGAATTTCTATTGGGAAATTACTATGTGGTGATACGAAATTCGTAGGTAAATTCAAACGAAAGTGGTATTGTCGTTTAAATTGGAAGGAAAACAACATCTTTAAATTGGAAGGAAATGTTGTCATTTTCCTTCCAATTAAATCAACAAAATCGAAGCCCCCCTCCCCTTTCGTTTTGATCTTCGTCTTCTTCCCCTATGTTTTTTCCTTCTTCCATCTTTTTCGTTTGTCATCTATGAGGTTGTTCTTCCACCAACTGTTTCCATTGTCTTAGGTTTATCATTTGTTGAGGTTGATCGTCCATGCTCTGCTTTTGGGTTTATTTTTTCTGCTTCAATTTTTGTTGTTAAATGGTTTTATGTTCATTGGTTTTGTTACTATAGATTGAGTTGTCAGGGTTTATTTCGGTTGTTACTGTGGATTGGTTGAGGACAAATAGATGTGGGGTATTAATTGAATTGGTTTTAAAACATATGTGATCTGATTATTAGCATAAGAAAGATGATGAACGTATTTAGGAACTTTAGCTAACTATGATGTCTTCTTGCGTTCGTGATCTACCCAGTACTGATTGCATCTCCTTACTTTATTACGGTTGTACATTTTCATCCTTACTTTTTCATTTCCTTTTCTTATCCTTTTTCTGTTTGAAAGTAACAACTTTGAATTGCATCAAAAGACCCCATTAAAAAAGGAAAATCTTATATAGTTTTTTCAGTTTCAATAAGAAAATGTTGCCTCATTATTTACTACCAAACCAAAACCGAGAATTGGTTGCTTTCCTCTTTCTTAATTTTTTTTAATAAGAAAAGAGAAAGAGACATTAAAAAGTAACAATTGGTAGGAATAATCTAAAGGAAAAAATGAGAGGGTGAAGTTTCATAAATCATAATGCCATGCTCTTTTTCATTTTTCATTTCCCATTTTCAACATATTTTTCTCATCGTCATTCTTCGTAACCTACTAATGTGATCAAGAATCTAAGTACTTATTATAATTGCATCATTTCCTCTCTCCTCAAAAGGTTTTAGCCTTAAATCATTACGAAGAAGGTCTAGCTTATAAGTGTTCTCATTGATTCTTTTAATGAATTGAAATTGATCATCTCCTTTAGGCAAACACTTAAAGCTCCTTTAAATTAGGACCTTTCTTTTTTTTTTTTGTATGCACCCAAAATCAATCGTCAGGCATAAAAAATAAACACCTACTCCGTTTATTAACCTTTAGATAGTATTTTTCATTCTTATGTAGTAAACAAATTTCAAACAATCAAAGTTAAATTCGTTAGCATTGCAAGCACTCTTAATATTTCTTCCATTTGTACATAAGGTCACTTGCTTTTTTTTTATTTCTCGTGACATTCACTCCTCTTCTTTTGAATCTTTTTTCTCCCTTTTTTCTATTTGAACCCTATCCTTTAGAACTCTTGGTCTCAATTTTTTCTTTTCATGTTTTTTAGACTCTCTCACATCATTATACCTTGCCTTGATCTTTTTAAATTATTATTTCATTTCCTAAGAAAGAAAGATCACATTTTCCTTCTCTTCCTTAGGTGTTAAACCATCTTTAGAAGGCATACTTATAAGCTTCCTAAAGAAACACTAATTTATACATATTTTTTCTTAACTTATTTTACTTTAATGTTTCCTTTAATGTAAAGAAAAATAAATAATAAGATGATTGAAACAATTTTGATAACATCCTAGAAACAAGAAGACCTAACTAAGAATAAAAAGAAAGAGAGACTTAAGAATGAATACTAGAAGAAGATACCCTAACTAGGAATATTAAAAATGGAAAAAAGAAACCAAAATGGATAAACATTTGATTTAAAGCCTAGATCTGATGCCAACGTTTGAATATAGAGAACCATGAACCAAACATACAAAGGCTAGAACTCTACAAAGTAAAATCTTATAAGTTTTGGGTTAGTTTAGTAAAGTGTAAAGGATAAGAACCATCTCTTAATTGGGATTAAATTAAATAAATATCATAAATCACTACATCTTGTTGTTAAAGTTTGTTCCCTTTTATATATGATTTCATATGATTCATACTTAAGTTGAAAAACTAACAACTACTATTTTAACTAGGAACTCTAAAATACTAATACTACTTTAGTTGGAACCTTAATACACTACTTTGATAAAAACTCTAAGTAGTCATTAGGTTTGCATTAATGACTCTTAATTTACTTATTTCAATGCTTAGGAGCATATACATTGCTTAATCATTTACATTTAGAGCGTTATAAAAAGGAGAATTTGAGTTATATTTGGTTATACTCATATAGCAATTAACGAGAATTGTTAGGGAACATATTGTTAATGCTCCTTTTGATTTTAAACAATATCTGTATAGAATAGTATTGACAATTCATTCATTAAGTTTTAAAAAAGATCTAAAATTTATGGTGCAGGAAAAGTTTATAAGCAATAAGTCTACACTACATCAGCTCTTTTTGCACACCCATACTAAGAAACATGATGGTGTGACTTTCGTCAACACCTGATGCAGACAATTTAATGTATGTAAAATTTATACTTTAATATTAATTTGATAAATAATATTATTTTAAAATTATCACTTATTAACATAAACAATTATAAGGAAAGGAAAAAATACAAAAAAACATTGAACGATAGTCTCAGAATTGAAACTGTTGATGAGAGTCAGACAGATCTTAACGCAGTTGGTGGTAAGTCATGGAAGGATTTTAGGCTTAGGTTCTTTTGCAAACACATGTTATTCGCAATCTTCCACATCCAGCATAGCTAGATTTAGTAGGCGGTTCGCATCCAATGAGAGAGTCGTTCAACTTGATAGCACAATGGAGATGCTAGCAACTCAGTTGCAACAGTCAATGAAATACATAGCTCAGCTCCGTAATGAGATGGATGAGTTGAAACTTGAAAAGGAGAGGCAGCACCTCATCGTAGCAATCAGATCATCTACCTTCACCAACTACATAGCTTAGATTTATAATATTTTGGTACTTCAATGGATTTTATTTGATGTTTTGTTACTCTTATGTTTTTTATGAATTCTTAATTTACAGTTATTTTCAAAATACTTATTGTTGTACATTATAATTTTATATTATATTACCGATCAGAATAATTTTTACATTATATTATCAATCAAACTTATACTATTTAGAGAAATTAAACGTAAAAAATCAATAGATTATCAACAAAAAAATTTGGGTAAGAAGTGAGAAATGGTAGCTAAAATTACTATAGGTAAATTTTCTGACGAAATTACAATATCCGTAGTTAAATTACCTACGAATATTGTAATTTTGTCGGAAAATATAGCAATGGATATTGTAATTCTGTTGACAAATTTAGCGACAGAAATATTAATTCCGTTCGTAATTTTAGCGATAGAAATTGTAATTTCCTCTGTAAATTTACCTACAGAAATTGTGATACGTCGAAAAATTTAGCGACGAAATTAACCTTCAGGAAATTTTACCTATAACTGTTTCTCCAACAACCTTTTCCGTCGGTAATTTCTGTCACCAAATTTGTTTGCCTACAGAAAATCAATAATTTTCGTCACTAAAACAAATTTTTCTTGCGGTGGCGACGGCAGGTTCTGATCACGTCTTAATGGCAATTTGAAACTTTTTACTTTTAGGGTTAAGGTAGGTGGATCTACGTCAAAATTCAAAGTCGAAAAATTAGATCTGTTCGCTAGCTCAGCATGTGGTGTAGAATTTTCTATACAAGAAAGACAAACAGTCTATAATAATCTCAAGAAAATTAGAGCAAGCAGACATGGAAATGCCAACAATGAAGCTTGAAATCGTCTCCAGAAAAACAATCAAACCATCATCTTCTACACCTCAACATCTTCAAACATTTCAGCTTTCTTTTTGGGACAAACCCATACCAGTTCCTCCTGAATATGGCACTATAATTTTTTTCTACGAGACCAATGACTGCCTAAATGATGATGATGAAACCCTTTCAATGTTCTTCCAAAGGTCAAATACCCTACAGAAGTCACTCTCTCAAACACTCACTCACTACTATCCATTAGCAGGGAGACTCAAAGATGATGCAACAGCAGTTGACTGCTTTGATGAAGGGGCTTATTTTGTGGTGGCTCGCATTGATTGCCAGCTTTCTACCTTACTTAACCATCCCGATGCCGATTTCTTGAACCACTTCTGTCCTGCTTTGGATACAAACATCCTACCCTCAGGCTGTATGTTGGCTATTCAACTTACACTCTTCAACTGTGGAGGAATAGCCATTACTGTGAGCCCTTCACATAAACTCGTAGATGCAGCCTCATTGTGCACATTTGTCCAAAGCTGGGCATCAATGAATACAGCTCGGGAAGGCAGCAGCAAAGTAGTGACACCTATACCTATATTTCTGGAGCCACACTCCTCGCCACCCAGTGTTTTGCTTAACATGCCTAAGCTAACCGAAATACCAGGAGACTTCGTTAGAAGAATGTTTGTTGTCCCTGCGTCAAAAATAGCTCAACTCAGGACAAAAACAACCGGATCCTCAACACCCTCAGGACAGCAATACCTCAGTGATTCTGATTTGGTGTTGGCGTTAATTATGAAAAGTGCCATATTGACTTCAAGATCTTTGTCCGAGTCATCTTCAGGTTCATATCTGCTGTTTCAACTGGTGAATATGCGTAAAAGAGTGAGACCACCATTGCCAGCGAACACCATTGGAAATATAGCGCTGTATTATACAACAAAAATCGAGGAAAACCAGATTGAGTTGAATGAGTTAGCCGGTAAGTTCAGAAAAAGTTTGATTGAATTCTGCAATCTCCCGGACAACTCTATCCTCAACGAAGAACCCAAGTTCAGCATCAAAGGTAGCCCTTATTGCTGCACTAACTTATGTGGGTTTCCGTTGTATGAGATAGATTTTGGATGGGGTAAACCTTCATGGGTCACTTCAACAGTTTTAAAGTTCAGGAATATTATTGTGCTGCAGAAAACAAAGGAAGGTGATGGTCTAGAAGTTTGGATATCCATGGACGAAAGAGAGATGGCCGTATTTGAACAGGATCATGATATTATTGCATATGCATCCAACAATCCTAGTGTTCTTGCAGCATGTTCTCGCATGTGATTCATTACTCTAATTGTTTAAGTGAAAACGCTTTGGGGTCTTCTTTCCTTTAAAGTCAACTTGCTATAGGTACTCTGCTTCCTTGTTTGTGTACTGCTTGTGATCTTTGTTAAAGTAGACCGTTGTTCGTGATCATTTGATGTTTCAATTGTTTGAAACTCATGGATCTCGTTTTTGTAACCAGTAATTACGAAAGAATGGGAATTAAAAAAAAAGGAAAATGACAATGAAAAGTGGAATCGAAATATGAATGAAGTTTCCTGATTATACACATTTTATATGCAAGCGTTGGAAATGAGATTATAAAAGTTAGATTATGAAAGTTAATAATCATACCATTATTTGGTATCAAATATTAAGCATCGTAATGAAAATATTTTAAGTATGTTTGATTATTATGTGATTGGTTTTGTAAACAATTAATTAAATATTTTATATTATTATTAATTAATAAAATTTTTGTATTTAACAAATAAATAATTACAATTATTTTTAATAAGTCAATAAATTATTAATTTTTAAATAATTGAATATGATTTTTCTTATAAGAATAAACTTAAAAAATATGATAAAATTATTTTATGATATAAAAGTATTGAAATAAAATAAAATAATTATTAAATAAGTTAAATAAAGTAATGTCCAATGTTGAGAAGCAATCGGAATAACGAATAGAGAGTTTCAATTGAGATGACATACAAAGAAAAAAAGAGATTTGGTTGCACATGTTTATTTATTATTTATTATTCTTGATATTTGATTTCAGTTATACTGCATTTATCTCATAAATAAAAAGACTTCTTTTATGATTTGCAAACGTTATTATGTATATTTAAAATTTTATTCCGTATAAATTAAGAAAAAAGGTCACAACTTTGCAATTTTAAAAAAATGTTATAATATTAAATGTTCTGATATTAATTATTACACAATGAAAGTTATAGTTTTCAACTCATTAGCATATGTTCCAAGTTGTTATAGTATCATTTATATTTCTTTTAGCATATGCTATTAGTACATCCTTTTTCATACCGCAATACTATCGTCATTTTACGTTGAAAGTTGAGACACAACTACTGATATCATTACTTTCTTTTTTTATTAAATTCTTTTCTATTAAAACATAGATGTCATACTATAATTTTTCTTTCCATCACATTTAAAAAGTTACCACTTTAAGCTAACTGATGGCGTGTCAAACTAGCAAAAATAAATTTCTACTCTAGAACACTTAAGCGAGTAAAGTGGTGAATAGGGTCGAACCACAGAGACCAGTGAAGTAATTATTTATTTG
>JAOTBA010000003.1:1915691-1926804 GCA_025629845.1 Erythroxylum squamatum | reverse complement strand
TATTCACCAGGGCAAAAGGGTTTCAAGCTTTATGATCTAGATAATAATAAGATGATTGTTTCCCGAGATGTTACATTCCATGAAGATGTTTATCCTTTCACCACTAAGGAAGATTATGTTGTTATGGTTCCAAATAGCCAAATTCCTTTGCCCATCATAACTGATACGTCAAATGGTTTCATGGAGGAGGTTGCTGTTGGTGATAATCCTGTTGCTGTTGGTGATAATCCTGTTGAACATACACATACAGAACATGAAAATGATGATAATCAGTTGCAAACTAGTATCTGTCCCCTACCTTCGCCCACACCTGAAACAATACCCATTAGACATAGCACAAGATTGAGAAGACCTCCAAGTTGGATGAATGACTATGTGTCAAGTGTTGAACATGATATATCAAGCTACCAAAAACCCCTACATATCAATAACCTAACCAAATACACTCCTTCTACCTACCCCTACACTGTACCGAAACACTTGTCAAATGCACATATATGTTTTGTTGCCAATTTATCTGAAGTGCAGGAGCCAAAAACGTACCAGGAGGCAAGGGTCAATCCAGAATGGGTGAAAGCTATGCATGAAGAGATTGAGGCTTTAGAGAGGAACGAGACATGGGAAATCACTGAACTACCAGCGGGAAAGAAGCCTATAGGATGCAAGTGGGTATTCAAAGTGAAATTGAAGGAAGATGGGAAAATTGACAGATTCAAGGCAAGGTTGGTAGCAAAGGGTTACAATCAAGTTGAAGGAGTAGACTTTCATGAGAGTTTTTCGCCTGTGGCTAAGGTAGTGACTGTCAGGATTTTTTTTGCTGTTGCCGCATCCAAGTCATGGAATCTACACCAACTTGATATTAACAATGCATTCTTGCATGGTCATTTGGATGAGGAAGTTTTTATGGAGTTACCTGAAGGATATGACAAGGCTAAACCAACTCAAGTTTGCAAACTAAGAAAGTCATTGTATGGACTTCGTCAAGCCTCTAGGCAATGGAACACAGAAATGACGTCAAAATTGCAGGAGTATGGTTTTACACAGTCATCTCATGATAATTGCCTTTTTATTCTCTCTAAGTCCAATATATTTCTAGCTTTGCTAGTATATATCGATGATGTGCTGATTACAGGGAATTCCGAAGAGGAGATTGCAGCAGTGAAGTTTTTTTTGAATGATAAGTTTACTATCAAGGATCTTCACCATGCTAAATATTTCCTTGGTTTAGAAATCACAAGATCAAAGGATGGTATTTACGTCAACCAAAGGAAATATGCTTTAGATTTGATTCAAGATGCAGGGCTGATGGGAAGCAAGCCTACTGCTACACCGTTAATGAAAGGACACAAGATGAGCATTGATGATGGTCCAAAATTAGAAGATCCTTATTCATACCGACAGTTAGTAGGAAGGTTACTCTATTTGGGATACACAAGACCTGATTTGGCTCATGCTACACAGCAACTTAGCCAATACGTACATGATCCTAGACAGCTTCATTTGAAAAATGCTCTGCATGTTTTGAGATACCTCAAGAACAGTCCCTCCTTAGGACTGTATTTTCCAGCAAACAATTCATTGAAACTAGAAGCCTTTTGTGATGCAGATTGGGGCTCTTGTATTGATAGCAGAAAGTCATTAACAGGGTACTGCATTTTTCTAGGCAATTCACTTGTTAGCTGGAAAACGAAGAAGCAAACAACGGTGTCGAAGTCCTCAGCTGAAGCAGAATACAGGTCCATGGCATCGACAGTATGTGAATTGCAATGGATCTCATATATCCTGAGAGATTTCCAAATCCCAGCATCTACTCCTATACCTCTTCACTGTGACAATCAGGCTGCGTTGCACATTACAGCCAATCCAGTTTTCCATGAAAGAACAAAGCATCTGGATATAGACTGTCACGTTGTGAGGGAACAGTTTAAGGTAGGCTTCATTTCGCCGAAAAAGATTTCATCATCTCAGCAACTGGCAGACTCTTTCACGAAGATTCTTAGTGCTCCGTTGTTCAACAAGCTAATCTCCAAGTTAGGCCTTCGTGATTGTTACCAGGCCTTAACTTGAGGAGGGGATGTTGAAATATGAAGCCTTCGCCTATTTGTTACACATCAGTCTTTTTGTCGTTTTCTCCCATGGTGGTTACGATTACGATTCTTTATTTTATAGGTGTACATGTTCTAGATGGTTCTCATGATGAGGTGTAAATAACGAATGTTTTTTGTTTTTCTTTTCTTAGCAAAGCACAGGAACCTCGTGATCGTTTTTTGTATATATTGAATCTTTGTATTCCTTTACAAAGAGAAGAAAACTTTTCCAACATTACTGTTCCATTCTTTTAGTCTGTTCTACTCTGTTTTCATCTACGATAACAGAGCATTAAATCTGTCCATTATCTACCTATACTTAATCTGCTCAAATAACCCTCTTAAATAGTCTATGATAAGAGAATCGGTAATGGATAGGAAGCTAATTCTGGTAGGCCTCCTTAAGACAAAATTAAAAGCTCCAAATATTTAGAATGGACTGTTCTTTTTGGATACTCAGTGGAAGACAATTACTAATCATATACATCATTACACAAGTCGGATGATCTACTTTTCAAGACACTGGCTCAAGCAAATAATCTAGTAAATTAGATAAGTGCACCTTTTATTATCAACAACAAACAACAGACACTTAGTCAAGTTGATTTGCTATAATCAATTGATGTACTCTATTTTGAGGTTTCAACTTTTGTATAGCCTGATTAAGTGATTCATTGTAACGATGTTTTCTGGCTTTTACTAGTATTAGTATAATTCCTTTTATTTTTTCAGAAAAATTTTAATGAAAAATGATTAATATAAATTTTAATTAATTATGTGTGTGTGTGTGTTTTCTTTTTCTTTACTTAATGTTTATAAATTAAAAAGAACATTAATTATTTTAAATAAATCTATTTATAAAATTAAGATATAAAATATCTTTTCTAAGTGAATGTGCAAATCTTGGAACTAAATTAACTAGTTTATGTTAATAAGAAATTTAATTATAAAGCGCATCAAAAATTTAAAATTTTAGATTTAAATTTATATATATTTAAAAGAATTTCTAATAGAAGTATAATTTTATTTTTTGTTAATACGTAAACTATTTTTAATTGAATCAATTTCCTAATTTAAACTCAGAATATTTTTCAAGGAATTATTCAAGACATAAAGTACTTCCGAAAATTTATTCACGTCATAGAAAAAATAATAGCGACTGCGGATTTATATAATAAAGACAAAAATATAAGTAATTGCAATAAAAAGAGACGGTGGTACAGATCCTCAGTATGAGAGAAGTGTCTTTTAAATTTCTCGTTAAGCCTCCAACTTCCATGATAATGCCTTTCAGGCTGATACCTGTATATGTCCAAGTACGTCTAGCACTTCAGGACCATTATCGCAAGTCGACTTAAAACCTCTGCCTTCCGTAAAAAAATGAGCAAACCTGTTGAGTATGAATAAATTAGTCCACTTGTCTAAATAAGGCAACTCATTAGAATACAGTGCAGGGTTGCACGTATTAGTGTTAGTACTAAATGCTGCTGGTAAACTCTCTGACAAGGGCTCCCCTGTCAAGAATGATTGTGTTCCCCACCTGACATTTCAACACAAATCCAAAGTTCTCCATTCTCAATATGTAGCTCTTAGTTTACTCCATATCTAGTTGTTTATCTATGTTAGTCATATATAATTGTTTACGGTCATATCTAATTGTTTATCTGGTTGATTGTTTCTTTGCTAAAAATGGCTTCCCTGTCATCCAATAAATATGTAAATTGATAATCTTTCTTATGCTATACGAATCTCCACAAGTTGGCCCAAAGACTTTGGATCAATGTCTTCAGCAGAAGTGCTATACATTAAACTTTAGACAAACCTGACAAGAACTATTATGTCTGAGGCCAAGTAGCAAAAATCTGATGCTTCTCTCGAAGTGTAAAATCTTCTTCTATTAGGATTCCTGTTTTTGATGAATGCTTTCACATCACAATTAAAATCTGCGTTTGTACATTCATAATGTTTGCAACTGTTGATTATGGCTGGTGAGCCTGATATTTTGATCTATATGACTTGTATCAATTTATGGAAGCAGAAAACGAAAACTATGTTCGGGAGAGACAAGATTTCCATTAAATAGAACAATATAGTTGAACAAATGGTAATAGAATGTTACTATCAAAAATAATTTTTTTACTAATTAAAAATAAGTCGCGTATTTTTTAGTTTTTTTATGCCCTATCAATTTTATTGTTGTTAGGTAAAAAACATTTTGATTTCACCATTTGGATGTTTCATTTAAGACGGTGTCTAACATGGGTTGCCCTGCAAAACTTGCCTGAGTTCCCAAACAGTTTACTTGGTAAATATTATACAAGGCTAACTAATGATGATAAATTTCCAGTTCAGAAGCTTGAAATTGGATTAACTTTTAACTTAACTAGAGGTGCTTCATATTAAAAGAGATGCTAATGGGTCTTCAGGCTCAGAATACACGGTGGAAATTCAGTGGTCATTCACTTGCCAAGATGACAGGACTTTTGTGATAGAATTTTATGGGATGAAAACCAGCTTAGTCATGCTGTTTTGATGAACATATCCGATTATGGAAGAGTGAAGACAAAGCGGTGTAACACTTGATGCATACGCAAAAGGTCTTGTCTTTTTTCAGTCTATGAAAGATTCCGTCAGCATCTAATGTTCTATTAAATGCTTTTCTGATATTGTTAGTTATCCAATAAAACTAAGGAATTCCAAGATTTTGTGCCATCTTCTGTAAGAAAATGAATTACAAGTCTTATTTAGTTCAAGAACTGAAAATTTGTTAAGAAAATCCAAATTTAACCAAGTTTCAAAGTAATATAAGAACACAACTTAACATTGACTGTCATTTCTTTTGGCTCTTACAAAGCTCAGGAGACATGAATCTAGCACATAGAATCATCCATCATATCTAGCTTGTTCGATCATGAGCCAGTGACAAGACACAGATTGTAAGAGGTTAGATGTGATTTGATCTTATTCGAATATGACATGAAGGAGAAAGAACAGCATGAAGAAATGGCTCCATTATCCTCTAACAATTTGGCCCTCTTAATGGTGTACAAAATGGTAGCTTAGAATCAGAACATTTTGTACTTTTTTAAACGGTTGTGAGGAATACATTGCGTAAATGCCTGATTGCATCAACTAGAATCTTGTGCTTTTTTTTTTTTAGGTCTTAGATCAGGGTATCCACCAGCAAATCTAATGACTAATTTTCTCACTAGTTTATCGGCACCTCACGGGGTGGGAGAATCTTGTGCTTTAGGTGTGGGATAATCACTGTATAATATACTGCAACTGATATTTCGTATAATAAGTGCAACTGCACATTGAAATTGAGTGGAATCAACTTGTGACGTTACTTTCATCAGGTACCTCTTGATGTGCTGTTTAATGTGTGTTTCTTTGTTATTGCTCCTTTAACTCTAATGGATGACTCCATAAAGGATAAAGATATTCGCATCTTGTTTTAGGAACGTAAGCATATATATCTTGAAATGAATAAGGTCACTATCGGATCTGTGCTTCTATTTTATTTTCAAGTTAATCTTCCAAGCCATCCAAATGTACAGTGAAATGCTTAAAATTTGCGTATGGCAATTCTAGAAATAGCAATGAGTTATAAGCTTTTTTTATAGATATAAGATTAGCTTAACATTCCGTCAAATTCAGAATATCAAATTTGAAGGTTTAAGTTTTTCGGATTAAATTTAAGTTTTAAATTACTCATAGACAAATTCTAACTTAAATCAAATTAGATTAATATAAAATTTAAATTTTTTTAAAATTGAAATTTGGTTCGTGTCCAATTAAATAAAAAAACTTATTTATTAACTTTGATTAAATTTGGACTATTAAATAAATGTCAATAGTTTTGCATGCTATGAAGAAGTCCGGATCCTCTGTCCAATATTATGGTGTCTTATTCTGACCCGTGAATTTCAGCCATTCATTTATGTGAGACCCGCGTAAGTCTCGCATAAATTTACGCAGGACTCGTATAAATAAATACTTGAAATTTATGGGACAGAATAAGACACTATAACATTAGACAGAGAATCTTATCCCGCTACAAAGTGGAATACGGTTTATGGTGAGCAGCAATCACGGAATCGAAATTATTATAGGAACTAAGTGATTGTGCTTTGACGGCACCAGTAGCCATACCTATTTGTTGCTATTTGGTGGGCAAATATCTAAATCAAGTCCTTGAGGTCTTGGTAGGGTTTAACTAGTAGGGTACCGATTTATAAATTTTGTTCTACCTTATAAATTCTCTAAATAAACAAATAGCTAAATCCAAAGGGGTAACAAAGAATTGTTTGTGCTTTTCAAGTTCAAAAGATACATGATATTGGTTAACGAATCATGTTAATATGTCCTGCAAAGAGCAAAAGTCGAGTGCAATTATTTGCCATTTTATAATAAAAAGTTAATAACCACTACAAAAGTAAAAGAAGCTTAGAAAGATTTGCAACAAATTTGCATGCTAGACACTTAACATAAAATTCATTATTAGAGGCCACACTAAAGTTGCTAGCATCACTACAATTTTTATTTTAGACCAACAAGTTCTTAGCCCCATTCTTCTACGTATCTTTTCATTTGAAAATAGTCTCTTTATTAGTCACTAGTAAAATTGAGTATTATTAAGTCTCTCTAGACTTCGTGTATTAGCTAAGTCCCGTTAATATAGAAAAAATAAAGCCGTACAAGCTTACAAAACAAGAGGGATTACTCTTATCTATCTACCTTTGAAGGCAAAGTATTAAGAATAGAAAACCAAGGTAAGAATAAAACGCAGTAAGTTACACTATAAATGCGGTGAGAAACGTATATTTGAATTACATGCCAAGTGAAGGTTCTTCAACAAAATGAGTTCCCGAACTTCGGCGATAATCCTAGATAGCAAAGCCTCCTTTGAAGAGAATTTACTGGCAAGACGTCTCAGGTTGCGTTCTCTTCAAAGCGTGTAGATACAACTTTCCAGTACAAGAATATGAATCTAACTATCTGATTTTGAATAGATTGTTTGAGTTAAGATTTTCTGTGTAATGTCTATGAGAGAGTCCCTCGTATTAGACCATGAACATTTTCCAGCTTTAACTTGAGAATGCATACACAAACATTTAAATACCAGGGCAAAATTTGGGAATTGTCCAAATTTTGCTTCCAAGCTTCAAATAGGTGGCCTAGTTGGTGAATTTATGATTTCGAGCATTAATAATCTTGCATTTTATGCACACAAAAAAAGTCATAAAAGTTTATTATAAATTTATTCAATAGAGTAATTTAATTTTAAATTATTAATTGTAAAATTTATTGTATATAAATTTTAAATTTTATTTAAAAATATTAAAAATTATATGCTGTAAGTTATTTATTAAGAGAGAAAAAAATTTTAAAATGAAATCAATCAAAGAACTATCTTAAGATTGGGCTGTAGAAGCACATTAAACTCTAGAAACTATCAAAAGTTGATGAGAAATCATAAAGAATTTTGAGAAAAGAAAAAGGGTCAACCACTATTGGAAGTTGGAACAAACGAGAGAATGAGAATTAGACGTCAGCAGCTGAGAAGATTGACATGAAACAACTCCTTATAGAGGAGATTCTGCATTCTGTCATTTCAGTTTCATGAGGAAAACATCTGTTTACGTTTCAAAGATCCATAACTTTTTACTCTAACAAAATAAAAGTTGGAACAAAATATAAAGGAGGAAAATTAGTAAAATTTAACATTACAAAAAAGAAGAAGAAAAAGCTCTTTCCGTTTTACTCCCCTTGCATTGCATGGCCATCTTGTAAAACACTGTTATTTATAGTGTTACAGATCTCTATTTTCTCTTCATGGATAATTTAAGCTTTTGGTGCTTCCTTGGCTATCATAGGAGGCTGTGAAATTGGAACAGTAATAGCAATTGTGGGTATGGGCACACCGTTCTCTTGGTTTCTTTGCATCTCTATATCGTTTGCTTCACTTTCTTGGATTGTGGGCAATGCACGACAATTTTCTCCATTACACTTGATGGGTTCGGGGATTGTCTCAGCTTCTTTTTCTTTGTTTTCCTTGTGCTTTCCCCATAGAACCGAGTAGAGTCCAACCACAATTAGTGCAGCACCAAGAACACTGCAACGAACAGAGGAAAGTAATTCATTATCACTCTGTTCTGTCAAGAGACATAAGTTCGAAAATTTTAGCCGTTGTTAGCATTTTAAATTTGGAATATTTCTCAAATGAACATACCCTCCAAGGTAAATCTTCTCAGCAAGAATGAAAGATCCCATTATGGCCACTATGATCATCATCAAGGGGCTAAAAGCAGTGACAAAGACAGGCCCTGTTTTTTGCATGACAAGTCCTTGCACATAGTATGCAATACCTGACGAAACAATTCCCTGTACATGAAAATTACATTGATATTGTTAGCGCCTTCCACAAATTTGATTGATCAAGAATTATATAATATTGGATTTGGGGAGAGACTGATAGAGACTCACAGCATATGCAGCAGCAAGAAGGTTCATGTCCCAGCCAATGGTCCACGCAGAAGGCTTGTGTTCCATCACAAAGGTGACAGCAATGGACTGCAATGTGCCGATGAAGCACACAAGGGATGTAAGTGAAAGCTGAGCAGGGTATCTCCTGAGTGTCACTGCCTGTAATATAAAATAAACAGAGAGTTATTAAGAATTATGATATATTCATGGGAATTATTGTTACTTCTAATTCTTCTTTTATCAATTTGGTTTTCACCTGAAGAATGAAGAACGAAGCCCAAGCAAGAGTGGCAATTATGAGGAGAATTGATCCCTTTACCCAGTCTTTATCAGCTGAACCATTGGCCATAGAAGCAGAGGATGAATAAGTTTGGACGTGCTCAGACCATATCAAATTGATCACATGACCTTTGTACAATGTCATTAACATAGCTCCTGCCACAGTCACCACAGTTCCAATCACCTTTGCTTGGCATCTGACTTTCTTAATGTCCACTTTTTCCATTCTAAAACACAGAAAAACACATCTCCTTTTCAGTTCAGAACAAACAAAGAGTAGGGATGATGTTTGCTCATGAACTATGATCATTCATATACCTGCAGAGAACTGCCAATACAAACGTCATTGCAGGTAGCATGTTACTAATGGCACAAGAATAGGTAGGCGACGTGAACTTCAGCCCCGCGTAGTAGAAATTTTGATCAATCACAGGTCTGTCAGACCCAAAACTGATTAGTTTCTCTTCCTTGAACAAATTCTAACTCTAATTCAGGAAATAAACACTCACCCGAGAAGACCAAGGACAAAAATTTGCATGGAAATGGGAAAAGTAATCTTTGGCCTCACTTTCCTGCACATAAACCAACCAAATATACATGTTAACAAGACTAATCTTCTTTCTGGTATTGTTAGTACACTTTTTTCACTCATGCTTTATCAGTACCTCTCAAGAAAAATAGCGAAAGGGGCAATAGCAGCGGTGGCAAAGGCGTGCCTATAGACAACCAACACGTAATGACTCATCCCTCTGTTGAGAGAAACCTTGGTGATGATATTCATACCCGCGTAACCAAATTGCAGAGAAATCATGGCTATGTAAGGCTTAGAACTTTGGAGAAAACTCCCAAAACGTCCCAACTTTGCCTCCATCTTTTGCTTTCCTGCTTTAGAAGGTCTTAGCTAAAGCTGAGTAGTCCTTTAAGAAGAGAAGTTAGAAGAAAAGGACAAACAATGAAGGAGAGAAGCTGGAGCAAGTGAAGGAGGAAATGTAGGAGGAAGAACACTTCAAGTAATGCTTGTGTGTCTCCTAAGTAAAACCTGGTACCATGGTGGCCTATATATAGGCATGGAGTGTTTTGTTGGAGAGACTTTCAAGCATGCGAGAATCTCTCAATCACACGTGAGTGTTGCACTATCCTCCTGGATCAAATTGAATATCCTGATAAATTATCTATGCTTTATACTTCTCATGTCAAAAATTTGTCACCAAACGTGGCAGCTAATAGGGAGGAGTTTTACATATAGTGGCGGTCGATTTCCAAAGGTAGCAAAAGGGACTGGAGTTTGGTGCTTGCTGATGCCAAAAAAAAAAAAAGAGAGGAAATTTTGATAATGCTGGTGGTGGCGTTGGCGGTGGAAGATGGTGGCGTTGGCGGTTTTTTTCTTCTCTCTGCTTCATTGAAGTGCGGCGATTCGACGAATTTTATTGGAGCAGCTGGCTTAGTAAAGCTGATTATACATGAAGATTGATGATTGGTTTAATGATAAAAGAATTACAAGAGATTGAGACCGTGAAGATAAATTTTAATTTTTGTTATTGTAATAATGATTAAAAATTTTAATTGATTTAGTTGTAAAAATTTTAAAAAAATTTATTCAGTTTTTAACTTTTCGATTCGATTTATTTTAATATTTTTTATTATTAAAAATCAGTTAGTTTATTAATTAATCAATCAATTTTTATAAATTAATAAATTTTATAAACAAAAATAAATCAATTAATTTTTATTTAATAATCTCCTTTTTCAATTAAACTTTAAATTCTTCAATGAGTAAAGAAAATATTTTTCAATAATATTTCAAATTCTTTAATTTTATTTAATATTTAGCCAATTTTATGTCGGTACAATATCAGTAAAACCTCTTAAATCTTAAACTTATTATACTCTTTTAATGTAAATTATAGAGTAATAACTTTTTAATTATATATTTCAAATAAATTAATTGATAAAATCATAAATTTAAACTAAGTGATAAAATTTATCTAATTGATCATCAAAACTTTTTAGGCAATACACACTTAACTCTCTAATATTTGAATTATTTGAAAATTCTTGTAATAATTCAAATTCAAAACTCCTCCTAATATTTTTAGGTAAATTAAATGATGTATCTTTATTTTTATTTTTATTTTGAGGAAAATACGGTGAATATCATTGATTGTCAAATGAAAGAACATTCAAAATACTACTAGGTGGTTCTGTCCAAACCACCGAATCTGCAATGGAACGAGAGGCTCGAGCCAGTAAGTGAGCCA
>JAOTBA010000003.1:1881302-1901892 GCA_025629845.1 Erythroxylum squamatum | reverse complement strand
CCACAAAAGTTTTTTTTAAAATGGGTATTTGGCTGTAAAATAAAAAAGTACTTCTTTAATAGATATGACTTTTTTGACAACCAAAATACAATTTTTTAAGAAGCTCAAATTTAGAGCTTCTCAAAAAATCGCTTTAGTTTTTCAGATCAATTAATGAGCCTATTTTTTAGTTACTTTTGCCCTTATGTTTTACACATAATTCCCACAATACTCACAAACTCATCTTTCTTTTTATTATGTATTTAACTATTTACTCAAATTTGATATTTATTTTGAGATTTATATAATATTATTTGACTTTTTATATGTTTTAATATTCATTTTCGAAATTAGTTTTTTTTTTGTCTTTAGACCAGGATATCTACCAGCGGACCCAGTGACTAATCCCCTCGTTGGTTTGTAGGCACCTCACAGGGTGGTTTTCGATATTAGTTTACTTATGTTATAATCTATATAAAAGATTTGGTTAGACATATTTTCATTTATGTTTTATATTATTTAAAATTATATAATAATTAATATATTGTGCTTTCTATATTGTTTAATATACTTTAAATAATATTTATGTGTATATATAATTTTTATTATAAAATAAAATATAGTTAAAATTAAAATTGCTTTTTATTTTTATGTTGTCAAACAATCTATTGTATGAAGTTCTTTCAAAAAAGTTCTTTTTTAAATGAGAGTTAAACAGTCAACTGACATCTTAGAAAAATCTTCTCAAAAAAGATCTACTGATAAAAATTAGTGGTCTCTCTACGTTCTTGGTGGTCTTTATGCGTGAAGCAAAATTTATAATTTTAGGAATCAAGCATAAAACATTTCAGTATTTCACGAATAAAGAACTCGTACGCAGGTAATATTTAGATTAATTTAATAAAACATGTTATATTCATATCCACTTGACCACTTTCTTTTCCAACTTTTCAAGACCGTGTTCATGGTTTTTTTTTACTTCTTTAAAATTATATATCTAAAAAAAAATTAAAAAATCTCGTGATGTATGTAGTTGAATTCGTGATGTATATAGTTGAACATCTCAAAGTTTCAACTTCTTTACACTTATTGGACCTCTTAGACCTACCCACAAATATGTAATGATTTTGTTGCTTTTGCAACAACCATTAAAATGCATCTACGTTTCTCCACATCGATCCCAATTGATGAAATTAGCAGAATCCATCGAACTTGTCACTAAAACCATATAAAAGAAAAGGGATGGGATCTGGTTTTTCGTTTTTCTTTCCATTGGAGGGATTACCTTTGCTCCTCTTTGTTTAAACATCATTACCATTTGAAGATGAAAATCCAGTAAATTGAAAGAAGAAAGTGGAGAACGCATAATCCAATATTCTAAGTTTGTTTGCTTGTTTGTCTTTTTTTTCAAACGTTTGTTATAATCAAAGTGGTACTCTTTGTTGCATGAAAATCGCAAATGTCAATTTATAAAGTTGAGCTACATCATCATGAGAGTGTTTGATATTCAAAACTTTGCAAAATGGATCTTTCACTCGTCTTTGTCAATGGATATCTTTGCGATCGATAATTATTAATTATTTACAGATCTTTATAATTAAGGCACATCACAATTTATAGATATTAATTATAAGGGTCTGATTTCACCAATAATATATGCATTTTGACAACAATTAAGAACTTAATGTAAGCCATTAGACATTGTAATTAATCAAGAAAAATAAACGTCATAAATGATGTGGTAAGACCTTTCATATCTAATTAACGATCTGAATAAGATTAACACGATAATTAAAATAGTTAAACATGAGGATTAAGTGGTGAAATTGACATTATCAATGTCAGATTCCTCTTAGATATATGAACCAACAATTTCAATTTTTTCTCACCTAGAGACAGCAGGTATGTTGGCTGATCAAGTTTAGTGGAATCCATACACAGAACGACAAAAGTTAAATTAAACAAGACATATTGTTTCTTGATGCTACTCCTTACCAGAACAAAGTCGATAGACAAAGTAAAAGTATGTTAAAGAAGCATGTGTGATTGTGGAGTTGAAATTTCCACGCCGAAGCAAATACACAATATATCTCGCATCTTTACGATGGATTGCAACATGAAAAAGATGCAAAACCCTTTTTCTCAAACAGAGATTTCTTTTATGGCTAGACAGCAACTAGTGCCTACTTCGTTTCATGGTCCTAATGAGCACAACGCATGCAAGTGTCATCAGCGTTCCTAATTTATTATGTTGTTCAACACCAGACGGAAGTGGTCAGATTCTGCCATTGGCTGCAAATCACTATATAACAACGGCTATGGTTTTTGCATCTCACTTTAGTAATTTGCCATTTAAGTATTAATCAAATAATGTTTGGAAAACACACGTCTTCAACTTTTGTCAAGCATTTTCAGATTACTAATAGCGCTTCGTTTAGCGAAAACATCCTTATTATGCACGTTAATCTAGAAGAACCTTCAATAGCATGTATATAATCTAAGAGGAAAGTGGCAAACACGCATGTTCATCATTCACTTTGTGACCGACAATGAAAGACAGCTACGATTTTCCACATCCAAATTTAAGTTGACACAAAAAAAAAAAAACACGATAAGATCATGCCTTACTGCAAATGACGCCTTCTGGGGTTGATGGGACTTACCGACCCATTAGACTTCTGACGAAGCACATCATCTTTAAGCTTTTTTCTTCTTTTTGTCATTTCAAACGTTACGTAACTGTTATTTATTTGGTGTTTTTATAGGATTCTAGCTAGTATCAAAGTTCTAAATAATAATAAGTTTTGAATAAAAATGTCATATGGAAAAGAACACTAATGATTATTGTTGTTGCTGCATGCACTATGATGTTGAAAATCAGAGAAGCTCATATAGACTACTACGTCAGTATCGCATGGACCTTTTTTTTATTCAACTAGTGGATGAGGCATAGAAGCATTAGTCGTTTAGTAATACAAAATGATGCAATTTATTGGCGGTATGAATCACATTGGAAGATCACGAAGAATGCTTATTATTCATGTATTTCTGTACTGCAAATGCAAAGTTGTAAAGGTTCAAGAATGAGTCGTGGCATTGTGGCAAAGAAGTATCATTTCTTCCACATCTCTGAAAATTTATCGTCCTGATGGCCACATGTCATCAGAATTTTCTCTCCATATATGTACAAGTGTTAAAATTTTGATGTCACCGGTCTGAATTATTTTTGGTTTCTCAAAAATGCTTTGTAAGTTTGATTTGTAATACACAATATTGATTTGTAATACACAAAAATGCTTAAACGTATCTTAAGCTATTGCAATACACAATATTGATTTGTAAGTTTCAATCGAAACCATAATCTAATTCTAATTCTAGGTGACTAATTTATCTTTGAAGCGTTAAATTATTAAATAATTTATTCAAAATATATATTATTATATATATATTTATTCATTAGGTACCTGAAAAATAATTACTATAAATTTCACTTATATAAAAGAGAAAACACTCAGACCTTAATTAGACGACTCTTCAAAATAATGTCACAACGCTTAGTCTTCCAATGTCTGCATTTGGGTCGATTTATTTACAAGAGCATCCTAGGTTATGGGGTTGACGCAAACATTGGTGAGATTCACATGCTTTGATGAACTTGGATACATGCATTACATGCATGAGGCAATTTTCGAGGCATTAAGATTGTGCCCACCAGTGATTGCTGTATGACCGGGTTGGTTTAGGCAAAGGCCCCCGTCAATCAGGCTCAAGGTATTCGGTTCTGATTGAACTTGAAAAAAAATTTCAAACCCGATGAGTTGTGAGAAATCGAACAATCCGGCTTGAGGTCAACAAATTAAAATAAGTTTGATACAACTTTAGCTTGGTTTGAGCCTAAATTTTCTCGGCCTCAAGCTTAGACTTTGGAGGTCCAGGCTCGATCCATTGCCACCTGCATATGGCATGGGGAGGATAGAGAATCTGTGGGGAGAGAATTGCCGTGAGTTACCTGAAAGGTGGCTTGAGAATGGTTATATACAGGCAAAAGAGTTCATTTCAAGTTCTTTGCGCGAGAAGCTGGCCCAAGAATCTGTCTTGGAAAGGACTTAAGCATGCAGACAGAGAGTGCATTGCCTAAATGAAAACTCGATGTCTATATCCAACAAAGTCTCTTGTTTAATCACAGATCACTTCCTGCAAGTGAAACAAACAACATATGCTTCTACTTGATTTTTAAGTAACAAAAGCCAAATAGAATGATCAAAGATGACCAATTACAACATAAATTATAATAAAAACTATTGCAGTCACTAGATCACCATAACCATCCTGATAGTACCTACCATGTCTTACTCCTGACAGTTTTCTGTGGGCTTGACTATGGAGTTGTATCGATTGTTGTGTTGTAAGCAACCATCCAGTGATCAATGACATATTAAGAGAACAAGATACTTATGACGTCCAAGCCTTACTGCTTGCAAGAAAGGAAATCAAACTATGAGTGCCATAATAAGGTTAGCCTAAGAATGTATTCTTTTTTTTTTTTCCAAAGACTCCCCAATCCAAGGCCGTATATTCTAGTTAATTTATACAAAATGTGAGCACTCATAGTCCAATTTCTTCTCTCTTTGCATCGTTAAATTGCTCAATGATACGCATGCCAATAAGCTTCACCGCTTATAATGCCTCACGGAATTGCTTAGAATTCAGAAGCTGAAGGATTGAACCACCTGTAACTACAGATAAAAATAGTACAAGTTCCTCATGCTTGGAATAAATCAGTTCTTGCACTGGTTGGAGCACAATGATGTCTACTACCACTAGTTCTGTAAAAAGCTTGGAATCTGCAGTATCAGCCCTTGTGCCTGTAAAACCAAATCAATCATAAAAGCTTAACAAAAAAAAATTCAGGAAGTTAAAAAGGAAGCCATAACTCGTGGTGCTTAGTAAGTCAGTGTTCATTATTATTTCGATGTGAACCTAATTTCCATGGAAACCTCAAAAGAAATTTAGTTTCCATTTTCTTCCTATGGTTCGATTTTGTAGGTTCAACATATACGGAGATGGCTACAGGTAGAAATCTACAACTAGTTTTCAGTTTTAAGAGCAGGATATGTCAATCTAGAGTGTCTTTTTAAAGTACACAAATTCACTGAACGTTCAGCTTGTTTTACAAGTGATTCATATAAGCAGATGTTTGTGCAGACAGATGTTTTGTCTCTCTCATTATCAAGATTGTCTAATTCAATCTTCAATGCTCGCAGATTGCAATAGAATGACCACAAAGAATAATTTGAACATAGAAAGAAAATTTTCAAATTTCAAAACTTTTAACTAATTAGATTCCCAATCTAAAAATGTGAAAGCCAACCGGCAAGTTTCAACAGTTTCTTGAAGTTGTACATTCTTCATAGTAATTTAGATACCTGAAAACGATTGTTCCAGTGTAGCAATATACATGCATGATCATGGAGTTCACTTGTGGGATGACCCATTGGAATAAGCTGCATCAGGCTGCCCATTACTAGCAGCATCAGCACACTTCAGTCTCCGATAAAAGAGAACATATGCAGCAGGTGACCTTACTTCTTCTTCATTTATTAGTGATATGTGATTGTCATCAAAGTTATACCACCTATTCTCATCAAGGAGCTGCACATTAGACAGAATATTAGATGGTAATAAAAAAAAACCATGATTTTAGACTAGTATTACTATTTTTAGTTTTATTTCAGCATTCATGACCATGAAGTCACAATGAGTCCTACACTCACCTTGATATATGCAGTGTAGTGTCCACTCCCCATGCCACCATAATGGTTTGTTAAGGCATAGAGTTCATAGAGTTGACGTTGGGTGTTGTTTTTGTTGGCTACATATTTTGTCAAGTCAAAGTCATGAATGGGAAAGTTCACAAATGTTTCTAATTTATGCTTCATTGACCTACTGTACGAGAACCTCTTCAAATGGATGACTAAAACTTCAGGAAGCCTCCACAAGTCGAGCTTCTTGCTTGCTTGACGACGTTCTTTGCATTTTGGGCATAACCTGTCAAATTCAATACATTAGTCGCCTTATTGAAGTTGTTTCTGCTCCTTGCATTAGAAAAGAGTAGTTACTAGAGCTGTAGCTGATGCTAACACATAATTCATCCAAATGAAACAGGATTATTAGACTACAACACAAGAAAAGAAATGTAAAAGGAAATGTAGAAAGCTTCAAATGGGCAAGATAACCTGAACGTATGCAACTTCACAAAATGACAAAACAAGGCAATATATAAGTCAAGAAGGACAAGTCTGCTTTCTAGGAAGCAGTTGATAATGGGAACAATTGGACACTAACCACATATCTTCTGGTACCAAGGGCTCTTCTCGGAGAAACGCTTCCAAACAAGTGTAAAGGGAGAGAGGTTCAGTACGAGCTTTCTTATTCACAGGCCCATATTTGCATACTTCAGGTAAGCTTTCCAAGAAATGAGTGTCATACATCTTTAATAACTCTTGTGACCAATCAAGATATACTAATATCGAAGTCGATGAGGAAGAAACCTTAATGGCTTTCTCTTCTCCCAAGGTAAGGTCAACACACTCATTATTTTCATCAACAAGCTGAAGAGGTAGTTTCAATGATTCTGTGGCTTTTGAACTATTATTATTCTTGTTGACTGAATCTGTCAAAGGGTCACAGCATTTTTCAACAGACTTGCTGTCATGACAGGTATTTGATGGTGTCAGTGAGTCAATAATATCACCAGACTTAGCCCGTATCTCAGATTTCAGCAAAGGGGAAAGCATTGTCTGAACGACTGTTTGAATGTCACCTCTTGTAAGTTCATCACATGCAACCACTGAGACAAATGGAGTCCAGTTCGGATAGCATTCTGGTCCATTCTGGGTACCAATTGTTAGCCTGAAAAGTAAATTACATCAATATACAACAAGGCACATCAACTGGGTGTTGATGATGATGATGATGATACATCACGGCACATCATTTGCCCAAGAAGTAAATTAAATCAATATAAATCACGGCACATCATTATGCATATAACTATATTTTCCATTTTTCCTAAAGAGCTCGAACGTGTGCTGTGTATAGGCATGGGACCACATGCCAAACAAGCTATTACTTATTGGCATTTGCACATATCTATAACATACGTGCACAAATGGAGAAGAGAAACATCACAAAGAACCTAAACACCAAACTCCTATGAAACCCATACCAAAATGTCACATGGAGTAATTAGGACAAAATTATAAATTTACTGATACGCACGGCTCTTGCCAGCGATGGATCAATCTAAGCGGAAGTGTCTTCTTCCCTGACTTTGGAATCTTGTATGCAACAAGGTGATCATCATCTTTGATTGTAGACAATGAAATTAATGGGTCTTCTAAAAACTGTTGAAAAGTATGGTTCCGTACCTAGAAACAACAAAATCAGCTAAGATGATCCATCGAAAGCAATATTTATAAGCACATTATTCATAATGTTCAAACTAAAAACCTCAGCAAGTTTAAGCTCCTCATTGTTCTTCAAGGAACAAGAATTGCTGAGTGCTTGAATCAAGTCCCTGCACCTTCCTTGTTTTGGAACATTCAAGTTGCAAGCAAATGGGAGGGCGCTTCCATCGCAACTAAAAACTGTCACAGTCATAGATCGTGTAGTGGTGGACTGAAGCGGCAAAGAAAGATACATGAAGGGATCAAATGTCACGGAGATTTTGTTGCACACAGGGCAAACCAACGTTGACTTGTATTGTCCCTGCCCAAAAGTCAAATGGATTGAGGAGCATCTTCCAAATTTAAGCAGGAACAGATACAGGAACTACTGCAAATGGTATTCACACAACATATATAAGGAAAAATACACCAATCATTCGCGTCTAATAACCTAATGGAAAAGTATTAAGGTTCAAATATAAAGAGCTTCAAATAATAGCAAGGAATCTCCAAACAGTTGCACAAAGAGCTGGATTCACTGGAATTTATATACAATAGGTTGTTAACAACATTAGGTGAAATAAGCTTCCTTGGCAAGAAGTTAACAGTAAACTTTATGAAAAGGGATATTATTCATGGCTCCAGCTCTAAGATACAGAATCTATGCAGAGGTTAAAAAAGAAACGAAACCTAGAACAATAACTGAGCAATAAAAGATGCACAATAAATACACTGTGCAGTCCAATGACAGATTTTACTCCAAAAGGCCAAATTGCAGAAGTAACAATTATTTCGCAAGATAAAAGACATTCGATGTTTAAAATCATTCAGTGAACTAGATTACCTGCTTTAACAACTAAACAAAAGCATACTTAGCTCTAAGACAAGAAAATGAACATAAAGAGTAATGTTTATACCATAATTCAGCATGTGGTCTATTATAGTGAATAAAAACTTTTTAAAAAAAATCATGTCGGCAATCCTGAAATCAAGCCAAAGAATAAAAAACATAGTCAAGCAAAATATTGTTAATAGTAAATGTGTAACTTTTTAAGAAACACAAAATTTCTTCAACATATTCAAACAAGATCACCACTCACCATGCAGAAATAATAAATACAATGCCAATTTACTAACTCATGAATCAAATTCTGAGGTAAACAATTTTTATAATATGTAAAACTCACTTGGCACACATCAACAATTATCGAGTCATTGCGAGCAATGTGATTTGCCCAGTACTCATCAGCAACTTCTTCATCTGGGCGACCATCAGCATCTCTAGACTTAATATAAGGTTTATGCTTGACACGATTCAAATCTTCATGAAGACCATCTAGAAGAAATGCTAAAAGTTCCTGAAAACATTATAATAGGTACATGTAAGCCAACTTCAAGCAATTTACATATCTACAAACAATTGGATGATATTAAGAACCTGAGAATCATGCTGATTATATCCACTGAACTGTGGAGCAAAACGAGCAAGTTTTGCTTTAAATGGGCGAGGAGCAATTGACGTTCGTCCTGGTGCCCATAGCTTGCGGAGTAACTCACCAAATGCTAGGGCTAGCTCACCCTACAAAAAGGATTACATTCATTCAATAAACAAAAGGCAATAGAGATTCAGACATAGTCTACTAATTCCAGAACGGCTGCAACAACTTGCCATCACAAATTCAATTGCTTCCATAAACAAACAACGTTAAAATAAACCAACACTAAATAAAAGTTACTCTCAAAATTACTATGCACATCTCATAAAAGATTCACTCAAAGGGTAGATAGGTAAACTTCAAAAGTTGTATTCTGTAAGAAATATAATCTAACATTATGTCCCACAATGAATAATAGATAGAAGGCCTTTTTTTAACCAAAAGAATGATAAAGATGGCATCCAAAAGACAAATGCTGAACCTGCAGAAGTTCCTCAGGATCCAAGGATAAGAGAAACTCTTTTTGATTGGAGACAGAGACAGTGAGAAAAAGGTAACCAGCTTTAAAGTTATCCAAGATCATCAACCCTTATTCAAGCTCATTAAACTATGAAACTCTATTATGTAAATTGATGATAACCCGTTGGGACTAAGTCCAGTAAAAGTGCAGTGAACTATTCCACCGCAAAGTCTGCAAGCAACCACACTAAACTTTTCATACAGCGTGTTTAATTACTTTTTGCAATCATGATGACACAAAATTATGGCAAATGGCATTCACATCATTGCATCCCCAACTTACCACCATACCCAAGGGATTTTGCCAATTTATCTCTTGGTGATAATCCTCCCGAAAATATTTTGCAAACTCTGGTGTATGAACAAGACACTGTATTGCGCTATTCATAAAGCAAGTGTTCCCTAAGTTCAACAGCCCAATCAATCCACCAGAAGATCCCCTTGTGGTAACACCACTGCTCCCATATGTGTTATCCAACTCCCTACCCAAAGCTATTGGGTTCTGACCTTGTGAAAGCTCTGAACCACAGCTTTTTGAACCACCTGTGCTTGCAGATAGACCTCCTGCAATTGAGAAGCTTGACTTAGAAGGCTCTAAAAGAATAGAACTAGCTTCCTTCTTAGAAGATCCATTGTCTTGAATAGAACTCTTATAACCACTCAACGCAGTACCATTGACATTGTTTAGAACCTCCACCAGTATCTGTATATTTAATTGTAGAAGAAAAGAAAAGCCAACTGTTAAAAAGAGAAAAGGCATCATTTCTTGAATACTATGGCAGCAGCATTCATGAAGTAGATGCAAAGGGTTTTACACGATGCTAGATTATATATCTTATAGCAATGAGACAATAAAAACATTGTGATTTGGCACCATTAGTTTGAGGGTGATTATATGTCACTGAGGAGTCAAAGTTTGAGGGTACAAGCTTGTCCAAAGTGGAATGGAAAACAATGCTGAATGCAAAAATTGTGCAAGTAAAATGTAGCAGAAAGTATCAGAATGCATTAAACTACAATTTCAGGCCTCAGAAGCTAAGGTTAGAATGCCATCAATTCCATCTAGAATTTTTTTTCTTTCAAAAAGATAACTTCTTGACTCTCCCTGTTGTGTGAGAAGACATTTCTTTGCGAACATTACTTATTTTTTTGCAATGAAGAAGCTGCTATAGTGCAACAGAACTCAAGGTGTTGCCATGCAGGTTCAATACTTTGCTATTTGACTAGACAATGACTTCATAGAGCGTACCAATTATGAAGGAGATGTGGAATCCAAACTCAAATGGGCTACAACTAATACTGGATGTAAGAGTAACCAAAAAAGGTAAATATAAAGCAGAAGTGCTAACTCCCTAGTACTTATAAGGTACTGTAGAAAAATTGAGCATTCCAAATACGGTTTTGGTATTGCTTTTAAGAAGACCAAATAATTGTGGCAGTGGAAGGTAAAATCACTATGGTTTTCAGATGAGGTGGCAATTTCACTTATATTTGCACAACACAGTATGATTTGGAACCACATATAATTCTTGAAACTATCTTTTACGTGATACACATGCAATAGACATGTACATATTGTTCCAAAACACAGGGCAATCAATTTATCACTCACATCTTGATCCATCTGTATGTTGGCATCATCAAGTGTTCTATCCATGTCATTCATCAAAGCATGCTTTCGGTGTCCATAATAATCCCAAATGCATACCTGTCAAGAAACAATGTGGACATCAAAATAAGAAAAATAATGATTATTCAGAGGACATGCTGCAAAATACTAGAATTGCCAAATATATTTTGTTCAAAATATGAGATATTTGACCTTACTTGTTCTAAACTCAGATCAAAGATCTCACAGGCCTTTCTATGAAGCTCTCCAATTGTCTCCTGCCAAAATAAGTAGAACTTAGAGATCAGTCATTTCAGTTTCTACATAGCAATAAAACTTCAAGTTAGTGAATGAACTTTTATAGATTTTACTATTAAAAACTTGAACATGGCATTTGTAATCGCTAAATACAAGAGGTGAAAAATATTGTTTGTAACTACTGGAAATTTTGAACTACAGATTGATAATGCTTAACCAAAGGGAGCTTTCCGGTGCTTATGAACTAAGGATTCCATGTAAGAGATTTCAAGTTCAGATAACAGAAAAAGCTTCAGAGGATGAGCAAGGGCTACATATTGACATGTTTCATGGGCTAAGCAATGATCTAGGTTTCAAAGTTTTTCCAATCTATGACTATTATGGTGGCACTGCCTGTTGTGTATCAATTCTGAACATACTAATGAACCCAAAATAAAGATAAAAGGAGTAACAAAAAGTAAAAGCTAAAACTAATGTGAGCTGGTAGCAACACTATGTATACAATGGTCAAACTATTTTAGGTAAATATCCCGAATTTCATCACTTGAAAAAGTTATAAATGTGTTAGACCTGTCAATGCCACTGATGGTAATACTGTGATGGCGGGGGAACTGGTACTAAAAAGAGATGCCCATGGTCAGGCTGGTCTTCGGTGTCAATAGACTAGTAAATAAAGTGATAATGTACTGGGGTAAGGTGTCATGGGTGTAATGTACTTAATGTTTTTGGGGTATATATCTGCTAGTTTGTTTAACACGCAACAATAATGCGATTAAACGTAACCTAAGAGACCAAATACTCAAATGGCTCATCAAATATCTCACAACAGATACTATGCAGTCCCTATTACAGCATGCAGAGATAAAAAGATATGTGATGTCAAACATGTACCTTCTTGCTTATTCTTATAGTCCAGCGGTCACCCTTAGGCGTAACAAGAAGTTGAAGACGGAGAGGATAGACCTCAACTGCTAATTCAGTCTGCGAAAGACCAGAGCTAATCACTTTCCGTGCCAATGTTGGACCTCCTCCATACCTATATATAAGAACACAATGATTGCTACCTTTTAAACAACAGTTTATCAGAAGCCACAACTATAAATACAAAACCCAAATTTCCATTTTTGAGCTACTGGCTTCCTTTATCGGAGTTCTTCTTTATTAAAGGTCATGCCACTTGGTTCACCACCTACCAACCAAAGGTTCACTGACTTTGACGATTGGACCACTTGGAGAAACCCTCAATACAAGACATTTTCCCCAAGATTGACCATGTCTAAGCCAATGAAAGTTATATGATTGAATAGCTAAGATTGGACCTTAAAGCATGCAAAAGTACACAGCAACAGCTCACCAAGAAAGTCCCAATCAAATGCGGCATAACGTAATCTGACCCAGTCCTTAACCAACTATAAAGCATACAATCCTCTGTTGGAACTAGATCTTCAACATAAAAAGTAGACTAAGAAATGCTATAAACTTTGAAGCTTAAAGTCAACTAAAACAATTTGGGAATGCAGGTGTAGAAAATTCACAAGGGTTCAAAGCGTTCAAAAGATGATGCTCAGGATCATACCAAAACCGTATTACTTACCATGAGTGCAACTGGCTCCAAACCTCTTGTGGAAGCAGCACATAGTCACGTCCTTCTAAAAGACTATCCTGAATTTCAATGCTGATATTGGAGTCCTCTGATGTGCCATCATAAATTAAATCAGAATTATCAATACTAGCAGGCCTCTTTGAAGAACAAACAGGGTCAGAATGCTCTAAGGAGGAGGATCCATCATTTATGCCATTTTGCTGCTCTTGATTCACGTACTCGATCCAACTTTGCCACCATCTGTTCACCAATAAGTAAAATCATTTTTATGAACTCCCTGGCAAAACAAAGGGGAACAAAAAAGAGCGCCACAAAGACCATGTCTGCTGTATTCCAAAGTTAAATACTTAGCTTCCAAATCATTAGAAGTTCAAAGAACTAAAGAAAGTTGCTTGCTTTCCAGAAGAAAAAGAATCAAACCTGAAATTTAAGAACGATTTCTTAAAAAGTTAAAACAAAGCCAACAAATTTTCACACCAAACAGAAAAATAAAAAATTTCATCAAACTTTAGTTACCCAATTGGAGAATCTATATGGACCTATGGGGCTTGTTTACCTTTGCGTAATTAAGTAAAAGGAATCGCCTTCGCTACTATTAGTTTCGGCAGTCATCGCAATGTCTCTGATTAAAGCTCTCTCTTCCTCCGGCGACAGCTCCGAGCTCCTACTGTTACTGCACGTTGCAATCTCACCCATCTCCCCCCAACAACAGCTCTCTGTTTCTACCCAGATATTTTCTCAGATCTAAGAGGACGATAGGCTCAAAGACAAGATCTGGGTGGGTTTGTCGTAGTTTCCAGGATTTGATTTTCTCGGCGAGTGTTTTTTGTCTTTTCTTTTTTATCTTTTGTTCTTTTTTACCGGTAGAACATGAACCGCTGGTGTGTGGTTGGAGGGTTTACTGGAACTCCCCTAAACCCTCTCCACGGGACAAGGACACACAAAACATGACTTTCTTTCCCCTTTCTTTAATTCTTCAACTTTAGAATTTTGCTTCACATCGTATCACTAAATTAAGAGCATCCAAATCCAAATTTTTTTTATAGGAAGTTAAACCTAAATTACACAACTAGTCGACGGAAACAGATTTTCGAAGAATTCTCTAATAGAATTATGTGGTACCGATAGATGTAGTGTCAAAGTAAGTGACGATAAAGTTAGAAATGACAATATACTACAGATTTGATTTAAACTTTAGTAATATTATATTTTTAACAAATATAATATTTAATACACTAAAATTTTAGTATTTTAAAATTATTTTTAGAAGTAATAAATTATTGATTTTAATTTTTAATTGAAAACATATCTATTTATTCAACAGAATTAACAAAAAGAATCAATTTTTAAATTATTTTTACAATAAATTAAATTTTGTGTTTTTTGATTTATATTTAATTAAATAAACTATTGAATATAAAACCAAAAGAAGAAGGGCCTTAAGCTATAAGTTTCTGCACTTGGGACATCATTTGAAAACATGATAACTTATAGAACAACAATGTGATCTTACAAGTTACAACAAGTTTAAACTGATCCAGATGTACCATTCTCTAGTACCCTGCCATTCTTAGCAGCTTCATCTACAATGTCTTCATCATCTATTTTCTTAACCTCTTCCAAAGGTTTGTTTGTGTAAAACCAAGCACAGACTAAGTAATACCCCAAGTTTATGACTTGAATGCCAGTTACAAGCCAATAGTAGTAGTCTAGCTTCCCTCTATTCAGGTTTCTGTCAGGTAACCAGTTGTTCCTGTGGCCTGTATACTTGTGAATCAGTGAAACTATTAGAGTACTTAAGTAGTTACCTACAGAATTTGCTACCCAGTAGAGTCCTATGGCTATGCTTTTCATGCTTTCTGGTGATTGATCATAAAGGAACTCATACTGCCCAACAGTCTTGAACACTTCTGTTAATCCATGAAGGCAATACTGTGGAACTAGCCAGAACACACTCATGGGGATGATTGCTTTGGGTGAATCAAGTAAATTGTAGTGAGTGGCAACTGATTTTCTCTTGGTCTCAACTAGTGCGGCTATACTTGTTCCAATGATGCTTAAGAAGAGGCCTATCCCCATTCTTTGCAAGCACGTTATGCCCATGGGGTTTCCAGTGAAGCGACGAGAAATGGGAACGAAGGCACGATCATACAGTGCGAGTCCTGCCAGGAGTGTTAGGATGCTGAAAACAGACAAACTTGCTGGTGGGATTTGGAAGGAGTGAGATAGGTGACGGTTCAGGGTGCGAGCCTGCTGGATTTGGAAGCTGCTCTGATGTGAAGTGGCTGAAACAAGAATGACTCCTGCAGCCCAAATTGGCAGGATTCTGATGAAGGATTTTATCTCTTCAATTCTATGCACAGTTGCAAGTTTCCACAGATTTGGTGGGTTTGTTTCCTCCCCATTTTTCACTATTGCTGCCTTATCAAGCCACCTGCAATGTGTCAAAGCCTGCAATTCAGAAACTTTCCTACTTTTTCTTTCAGGTTGAATTTGAATCAAAAAGAAACAAAGCTAACCTGAACTGATCAGTGTGGAAAAGCTTTCCATGCACAGAAATAGGAGCATCAAGTTCTTGATTTTGGTACAATTGCCCTGCATCTCTCGGTATCAGACCTTTTCTTTTCCGTAAAGCTGCAACTATCACTTGAGCCAATCTGACAATTGGGCTACCTTCAGGCTTCACCTTCTTGTAAAGTGACGAACCGCATATAAATACAAAAAAAGCCACAGCCATGGCAATTGTTGGTATTGCTAGACCCCAAGTCCAACCGACATTGTCTTGGATATAAACAACAACAGTTACTGCTGTTAATCTGGCCACCCCCAAGCTAAAGTAGTACCAAGTGAAGAAATTCCAGCCTCTAGATTCAACACTTGCTTTGTCCATGGCAATTTGGTCAGCAGCAAAAGAAAGTACACAAGGCCTAATTCCCCCCAAGCCAATAGATATGAGTAGGAGACACAAGCACAGGATTCCAAGTTGGAATCCTGAAGCTTCCTTGCAGTTTACCACATTTAGGCATGGCGGCGGGTGTAGTGACTTTAGGACCGCAGTTATGGTAAGGCAAACCAATCCCTGCAATAAGACTCATAAAAGATCCATTACGTTTATATGAACTGCTCAAAGTTTACCTGAAAATTGAAACATATATGGAGATAAGAGATGGAAATTTACCATTTCATAGAAAAGGCAGCTCACAAAAATGGTCCAATATCTTCCAGCAAATGAGTCAGCAATCAGAGCTCCAATTATGGTTGTCAAACTGGCGGTTCCATCAAAATTGCTGACAATGTTGGAGGCCTTTACCAATGGCAACTCCAGCTTCTGTGTTAAGTACGATATCAGGTTAGCATGGAAGCCAACGGTGGAGAATCTGTCACATACTTCAGTTTCTGTCCAAGAAGACAAAGAAAGATGTGGTATAAACATAATTTCTGGTTTTGTCGTAAACATCTGCTTATGAAAATTAAGTGACTGGATTCTGCAGACATTGGAAATGGGATTTAGCAGAAAACAGCAAATCCTCGAATATTTGAATGTTGGAAAAAATTGTAGCTGCAGATGTAACTCATCCATATAAAAGCATCATAATTCCTAATCCTGACATTTTACCAGGAAGTCTTCTATATTCTCACTGAAAATCACATCACCAACAACAGCTCCAGATCGTATGAACACATTATTTGAAGATAGATTTTTCTTAGTGATTACCTAGAACACACAACAATACAATGGCTGGGAGACTCGAAGCTGACAACTACGTACTGAAACGCCACTAATCACCGGCTACATAATGTTTTCCTTAATTTACGACAAGGGTAATAAACTTAAATGTTCTATAATATATATATTCAGTCTAACATGCTGACATACAGCACTAAGTTACTATATATGTAGCAGTTTTGGCATCTAATCCTACATACTCTGCTTAGATTTGTGATAAGTTCGATGCCCACTAACAAGGCTCTGTCAATGATTGGCACTCACGTGTTCCTTCGCCAGAAAAAGGAGGAAGACTATCATTACTAACAAGAAGACATGAAACCTTTTCATAAAGTCATCTGACGACGTGTCAGAAAGACATGAAACCTTTTCATAAAGTCATCTGACGATATGTCATGTTTAAAGATATTAAACTAATTAAACCAAAAGGCATTATTTATTGAATAAGTGATTCTGAGACACCAACTTGTCTCCTTTGACTTGAAGGCAACGGTTAGACCGATTTCTTTCTATTAGAGTGTCCTATGTTGTCTAGACATGAAAATGTTAAAGGGTTTATAAGTGGTAAGGGGCTTACCACTTATAAACCCTTTAACATTTTCATGTCTAAACAATACGAAACACTCTAATACTTTCTTCGCAGCCTATCAATTATTTCATTCTTTAAGACTGTCTTCATGGATTGGTAAGCTTGTAAATCAGCCTGCCAACTTTGAAGCTTTTCTTTTCTTCACATATATCTATCTTTTTCTTTATTAGTTTCTAGACCAGGATGTATAGGCTCGAGCCCATCATACTCTAATCCTTCTTCAGAACCGGTGCGAAACGGTTAAATTCCTCCATGAACATCTCTAAGATTCAAACACTAGTTCTAGTTAAGCTGTAACTAGCTTAAAATCACGAGCTATCTCATATATTGCACATATCTATTAATTATATATAAGGTATTTTTCCGCTACTATTTCACATTGTAAGTAGCTGCCAAAAGAGCTGGTATAATAATACTATATATAGGTTTCTATTCCCTATGCAAAACATTCACTCCCGAACAAGCCCGTGAGCTAAGTCGGTGAAGTGATCTAACCTTTTCTCTTGTGAGATCATATATAGACAACAGAAGCCACATGCATCGATTCCTCTGCATACAAATGACTCTGATAATGGCGCTATAGCTTGTAGAACGGATAAAAGTTTTCAGAATAACATAATCTATATACATCAAAGGGCTCAAAGAAAGTAGAATTAAGTGATGTTATTAGCTTAAAACATGAAACAAAAGTTAAGAAAAAAAAAGAGAAGAAAAAGGGAAGTTACCAAGAATAAAGGGTACTGCTTTCATGCCTCCAACCTTCTTGTTTTTGCCATTTCCTATCTTCTTCTTCTCCTCCTCCTTCTCATCCTCCAGTTTGTCCTTTCTGGGTCTGGTTCTGTTCTGCAACTCGATATTTGGTTCCATCTCCTAACCTTGCTAGTGATACACTCTATCCTTGTGAGGAACTGAGAATAAGAATCAAAGGCAACTTATAGGAGATGGGTAGGACCCATGTTTCCACTCCATTGACATCTGGTTGGCATTTAAGTATGAATACACATGTACATAGACCATGTGTATGATCACTCTTTTTTCTTCTCTCACATCCACTAGTGTCCAGTGTTGGTATTCCATCTTTTGGTTTATTTTGGTTATACCAATGTTCTGGTCACATCATGTGTTTTACATCTAATCACTACATTATAAATATAATCTGTTCATGCAAATAGTTGAACCCAATATACCATTCCATATGCCTAGAAGTAGTGCGTATTTTATTATGTGTATGTAATTTCGAAACTTCGGATAGTTGGAAATTAAGAGAATTACAGATTTAAAAATAATTAATTAACAATATTTTTTATAGCTTACATAAAAATTAGCTTTTATATCACAATCTTTTTTTCTTGAATTTTTAATATCCTCATCAATTTTTAATCTAAAATTCAGAATAATTTTTTTTTTACTTAGGACCAAACTAAAAATATTTTAAAATTAATGTCATATTAGTAAAATTTTGTTTTAATATTATTTACAATGTTTTAAATTCAAATTAGATACATTAACAATTCTAATTCGAGTTTAAGAGAATCACACATTTAAGATTAATTTTTTTATAAACTATTTACTTCTCAGTATGATATGGAATTTGACACCCACCTTACACTTAAGATAACGCTATATATATATACACACAAAAACATCTATTGACTATCTTATCTATACAACAAGTTGAGATAATGTATTTAATGTTGCAACCTTTACATAAGTTGACGAAACTGAGTTTACTCTAGGTTTTCGATCGATATCAAGCTTTTCATATTGGTCAGATTCACATTGTTACTACTTATGACTTATATATGAGATGATATATTGGTGAGCTTCAAAACTATCAATTATTTTACTCAGATTGGTCTGATTTGGTGTTCTGTTGTATTTTAATCTTTTAATTAGGGCATTCTCTTTTCTAATGAAGCTTTTCCTATACCTTACTGTGTTTTCAGTTTTTGGTAGCTTTGCGTTGTTCTGGTTGGTCTTCGGTGGACAATTCTTCACAAGCTTTGCATTATTGTTGTTGGACAATGACTTGTAACTTCCATTGAGAGGACCCCAGTGGAGCTGGACCATTGACTTGCCTAGTGGAGCTAGAGAATACCGTACAAAAATAAAAAAGGTGGTGAGATATTCTACAATGGAATACGAAAAACAGAGAGTCCTAATGTTGTCGTGTAGATATAGAAAGTTCATATTCAAGTCTCTATAAGGTTTTCATCCTTATTAAACCGTTAAAATCACAAATCACTAAAGAGTGAACAACAAACTCTCCAGTTAAGGAAATATCAAAAATTATAAAACAAACTCTAAATGAGAAGAAAAGGCTCACAAAATCAGCAATAAAGAGTTTGTAGATAAGGAACCTGTTTGCGTACAGCAAGTATAGATAACATATATTTGATGTCAGACGACAGCTTCGGAATCCACGAAGAATCCGCACAATCATTCAGGCAACACATTTCTTGGAAGCAATTTATGTTTTCGGGTCAACTGAGGAAGGTGCATCCTCGTAACGTATTAGTTGATTGATGGTGTATTAACGTTTAGCAATCATACCAATTTTTTTAATACTAATGCAAACAAAACAAAAGGGATTACATTTGAAACTTGCAATGATTCCAATTCTTAGGACAACCACCAACCTGCTAGATTATTCAAGTAATAACATATGATAAACTTGTTATAAGAAATTAAGAATTGTCAGATAAATTATAAATATGTATAAGCAACTTACATTTCAAAAAGAATTCATCCAATAACTTCTAAAAATGATTGGTAGATTCAATTTTAATGATTTATTGCACTCAAAAGATAATAATTATAATTTTTATAAAAAATAATTCTCAAGAGCTAGTAAGATGATTAGTTATCAATTTAACATTAAAAAAACAACAATAATTAAATCAACACCTTACTAATCTCAATTTTGATAACAAGTTGTTGTGATAATCCCATCGTATCTAGCTAGCTAGCATATCAAACTCTCACTAGTCATTTATATTTTACTAATTATATGCATATTTATTTTTATTGTTGTAGTTGATACTAAATAATTGAGTGCTTTATGGTGAAAGCAATTAGTATAAATTAATTAATTATATCTTGTTTGATTAAATTGTTTCTAATGATGTTTAAAAATGTAAATATTGACAACAAGAAAATTGTTAGTAAGAATCAAATCTATCGACTTTTGAAGTCATGAGGGTACACGTAACACCCCACTCCCGCAGGACCCGAACCCAACATCGATGGTGATATCCGAGTTCGTGCCCCGCGAGGGTGGCGTGCCATCACTTAGTCGAAAACTCAGTATAAAAATTTGTTTTTTTCAAGCGTACGAAAATGCGCAAATCAAGAATCGCAACTTTGGGCCCACTTTTATTCAGAAACATTTTCATTTACAAGAGTTGCCAAATTTTTGTTTT
>JAOTBA010000003.1:1816929-1841827 GCA_025629845.1 Erythroxylum squamatum | reverse complement strand
AACTCTAACTGATACTTCCGACTTCTTCCGTCTGCTTTTTGTATCGTCTGTTTTTCGTAAAGCTTTCGTCTGCTTTTTATGCTTTGTCTGCTTTTCACTTCGCATAGCTTCCGTCTGCTTTTCGTAAAGCTTCCGTCTGCTTTTCACTCGCATAGCTTCCGTCTGCTTTTCGTAAAGCTTCCGTCTGCTTTTTATGCTTTGACTGCTTTTCACTTCTAGCTTCGTCTGCTTTTTATGCTTTGTCTGTTTTTCTTCCGTTCCGCATTGCGTCTGTTTTTCATTAACGGTATTTCGTCTGCTTTTCACTTTGTCTTCTTTTTGTTTGTCATCAAAATCATTCGATACGTAAAGTCTATTTAGACTTAACACTTAGTTCTCAGCTAAACAAGAAATGTAATGTTTACATTATTAAAGAAACTTTGAAGTATTAGATCAAATAGTGGGAGTATATTACGATGTGACCCGATTAGTGGTCGGATTCTATCTCGGATTTTATATAGATTAATAATATTATTAATGTAATTGAACAGTAACAGTTGGTCTATATTTCTTGTTTATCAATGAAATAAATTTTAATTGTTTATTTTGATTACTTGATATACATATTATATTAAAACTTATAGATATATAATTGATTTCTGCGTCACTAATTAGGATTATAGATATTTTTCTATCAAGTTTTTTGTAGCCATAAGAGAGTTAAAGAGAGAAAACTAATTTTAACTAAGAATACATTATTTTTATCTTTTTATGAAAATGATATCTTCTGTATCAACATTATACCTTAATGGTCTGTGACCATAATTAATTCAAGGTATTAGTTACCAATATAAACTTGGATTTTACAACTAGAGAGCTATTGGCACTGAACTGCACTACCATCCTAAAGGTAAAGATGCAGTGTCTGCTCACAAACAAATTTACCATGCATACAACAAAGTTCCAAAGACAATTCCGAAAATAAAGAAGAAAAAAAAGTAGAAAAGATGTCCAATTCCATATCCTACGGATTAAATTAGACATTTAGGACACCGAATTTCCAGGCGTGTTTTGTCGCCATCTTTGCATAAATCCTTAGCGTGCCTCTTAGGACTTTAGTTGAAGTTTTTAAGGAAGATGATACTTATAAAAGATGCTCATACCGACATGTTGACATTAAAAAAAAGATAAAAGACAAAGCAAGACATTCGCTGTCTGTTTTATATAAATCACTTTTGTGTTAAGTTGTTTCACTCATTCACGCAATATTTTGATATTCGGTTAATTCCCAATCTTCTTACGTAATTTAATAATTTTCAAGTGACATCTGGAAAAAGAAAGAAGCGTAAAAGACAAAAAGAGATGAGAAGAGACACCAGATGTCCAAAAGCCAACTGGGCCTACGTAGTTTCTACTTTCCGGTCTACGCTTAACTAACGTTGTACCGTACCAGACAAAATACCACTTCGGTCTAATGTCGAGCGTTAAATGGCAGCTCCTTTCAGTTGGTTTCTTTCTGAGAAATATGTGAAGCTTTTGGTCTGTAATTTTTGGCATTTAAAGCCTGTTTTTTTTCCCTTCATCTTTCATCTATTAGTCTCACGCAACTCTTTCCCCTTTTTTTTTTCTCCAACGAATAGACTCTGTCACAACTGCTAAAGATCGTATCTTTATGTGTCAAATCTTAGTTTATGGTGAAGACAATGGTTCTATAGTTTACTGACATCTCCTTGATTTTGTATCGTTTTCCCACAGTGATCCTCCAAGAGATTTCTGGGTCTAGAAGAGTGCTGGTTTTGCAGCAATGGGAAACCGGCTTATCTGCATGTCGAAGAAGGATACTGGAGGGAACAATGGATCAAGAAGCAAGAGGATGGGAAAGTCACAGAGGAAGCTGTTGGCAGAGGAAGAGTTATTGCATAGACAAGCAATGTCTATGGCTCTTCATCAGCATCAATTGTCCCAAAGATTTGATGGATCCATGTCCAGGAGGATTGGCTCCACCAGCTCTCGTAGACGGAATCTCTCAGATCCTTTTTCCAATGGCAAACAGGTAATTCACTTGGTTTTGATTGAGACATTTCTTAGCTTTTCCCATTATGATTAGTCATCTGTCATTGTTAATATTGTTATTTTTGCAAAGTTGGTATATCTATTTACTGATTTTCACCTAAGAAACTGATGATTGGATCCGTGATAGAAAGCGTGTAATAATGAGATTTCAATTATGTTTCCAATCAACGTTGGTCAATTGTGAAGTTCTAAAGGATACACGTGTCCTTGAAGAATGAATCATTGCTTTCCGCTGTCTAAATACTAGAAAAGTGCATCTAGAAAAGTGAGGGAGCTACTCCTACTCCATTGTTTTGAAGAGACAAGCTTTAGCCTTTTACTCTCTAGTGGGAATTGTGAAGGATTTGGAGTTCTGTTTTTGCTATAAAACGGTGAAACTAGAGCCACTAGCTACTGGCCTTGACTATTCGACTCATGGTTGTCGAGAATAGAGGCTCTTCAAGATACGTTAATTACTCAAGTATGTGGATGAGAATGCACGGCCACATGAGGTCTAGGCAAAGTTTCACTAGATTAAATCACCTCTGACGGTTGAATTTTAATTAAACCGAGGAATGCAAAATCAGTGAGAAGAGGTCAGAATCCTCAATGTTGATGCAACTCTTAGTTTTACAGACATTTCAGCTTCTTCACATGAAAGTTCTATAGCTCATTCGTTCAAGACCATTAAGTGAAAGCCTGAAAGGTGGACTCTTGCAGAGTAAAGGTGGACTTTTGCAGAGAGACTTAAAATTGGGCTCTTGTTATCACTTAGTTTTTCTGTTTCTAGAAAGATTTGAAAAAGAAATTGGCCACATAATTTACTCACGGGAATAATAAGGGAAACTCTTACCTGATAAATGATCCTTCTAAGTATCCAACAAAACAACGTGATGCTTTGCTGATCATCTGCAATGGTTATACCCACTTTTTCTCTTCCTATTTAGTCACTTTTTTCTGCTTGTCATGGCCCTTGCTTCCTCATTAGCATTAACCTTCTCTCCACTGACTGGTTTATCCTTGTAAGGCCCTTTTAATGTGTTAATAAACTGATGTATATTTTTACTGTTTCGACTTTGTGACTTTTATGCAGGTCCCAGACTTTCTGGAGAATATCAAATCAAAAAGTTTTGTTCTGGTTCATGGAGGTGGCTTTGGAGCATGGTGTTGGTATAAAACTATTTCTCTTTTAGAGGAAGTCGGACTAATTACCACTGCCATAGATCTTAGAGGGTCTGGTATTGACCGTACAGACACAAATACTGTCACAACATTGGCAGAATACTCAAAACCACTCGTTAGTTGTTTGGAAAACCTTCCTGAGGATGAAAAGGTACAGTATAACAGTGACATTACCATTTTGAAGCACTCTACAAGTTTGTACTTGGTATAATTCTGCATGTATATACTTTTTTCAGGTTATTTTGGTTGGTCATAGTACTGGTGGTGCATGCGTTTCTTATGCACTAGAGCATTTCCCAGAAAAGATATCAAAAGCTATTTTTCTATGTGCCGCAATGGTGTCTGATGGTCAAAGGCCTTTCGACGTGTTTGTTGAAGAGGTATATATCATCATATTTCTATCAGTCATATCTATGAAATACTGACTCAGTTAACAATCTGAGAAAGCTGAGCCTCATTCCTTGCAAAAATGTTTATTCAAGAAGTTAAAAAAGTTATCATCGGATTATAGTCAAATGCTTTCAAGTTCTTTGATGGTTTTGCATTGCAATTGAACGGGTACCCTTTTTGGTCTTGTTGCTCATATAATACAAATCCCAATAGTTGTTAAGCATGGGTTGTATAATCTTTATTTTGTTAGCAAATTAAAGGAAGTCAGTAGAAAGCCCTGTTCCAATAAGAAGTCAATCGAAAGTTTTCGTTGATGGTGAATTATCGTTTAGATGTTGTAGCATAAAGGGAAATGATCATTCCTAAGGTCGGCCACACTTAGAAACCAGTATCTTCAAGGCAATCTCAATCACAGAATATGACCATGTACAGTGGCAATCTTTGTGTTATTAAAGGACATCTGAAAATCACTTTTATGCCTAGATCATGCAGTCATGATACTTGTTTATTGTCATAAAGATACAGTTGCCCTCATGGAAGTGATGCAATCCGTCATGGATGTCAGGGGAAGATTCCTAGAGATGCTGTAGCAGACCACAATATGATACTAAGTGGTGCCTGCTCTCTTAAATATTATGTTTTTGTTTCTTTGATATTTCAATTTCATATCATAGGGAACAAATTTCGTGTATACTTGCTTGAAACTATCATTAAGTTCCCAGAAATATAGATCGTTTCCTTGAGTTCTGTTTTTTGACTGGAAAAGTTCACATTGCAGCTTGGATCTGCTGAACGTTTTTTGCAAGAGTCACAGTTTTTGATGTATGGGAATGGTAAAGATAAATCTCCTACAGGATTTATGTTTGAGAAACAACACATGAAAGGAGTATATTTCAACCAATCGCCTACCAAGGTATGCTAGATTGAAGCAAATTGGACTATTTGAACATCGTTGGTTTGCACTGCTTTTCTACTTTCCATTAGATAGAGCAGCTGCATGCATGTCAATGACCTGACGAGAATTCTGAATTTGTTTAAGCACAATATTGAGGAGGAGATCTATAGGAACCTAAGAAGCACGGACACGGACACGGACACGGACACGGACACGGACACGGACACGGACACGGACACGGACACAGACACGGGGACACACCAATTTCTAAAATTTGGTGGACACAGACACGACATATATATATATATATATTATAAAATTTAAAATTAAGAAAAAAATTCAGAATTTATAATATAATATATATTGATTGATGTATTTTAAGACTTCCAACGTCTTGATAGTTCATACATATTTGATACTTTATAAGTCTCTTTCAAAAAATATGGAGCATATATTCTATAAAGTATATATTCTATTAAACAATGTCTGAGCGGTCTCCAAACATATTCTAGTTATGTCCACCATTTGTTTGTGGGTATCCGACACGCGGACACGGCTGTATTTTGCCGTGTCCGTGGTACATAGGGTACGAGAGAGACATAAAGAGCTTTCGACGATTTGGATTCTCTTATTACCATTTTCTTTTGGTGTCCACCGATCCCATCGTCCAATAATGTGACCAGGTTCAGTTTTCTGGCAACTTGGTGATTTTCGCTCATCTCTCTGATGGTCCCCTCTTGTATAGCAAAAGGAACATTTTCTGTGAATAGGAATACGAAAGATAGAATTGGGGTGGCATTGATCTGTTAGATGGTTCACTATATATATGGGTAGTGGGTAAGAGTGTTTAACCAGAGAGGAACAAAATGAAGAGAAAGATGAGGCAGGCAGCTGTCCCCTTAAGTTCCTCTGAACACTTCACTGGGGCTATTTTATGAACCTACTGAAGTGTTTGGGGGAACTCTGGGTGCCATCTGACAATGTTTGTGCCTGGCCTAGCTGCTGGTATATGCTATATATCAAGTCCTTTTTGCCGTATCTGCAGTTATATATCCATGCATGTCTCCTTACTCATCTGTTAAGGCACAAGCTAGAAGGTACTGTTTTGCTGAGTCTGTGGTTTTCCCTGTCATAAACAGAAAGAAAGTAGGGGAGAATCATTTTAGGATATGAAATATTGTACCCTTTTTGTCTACGGTTGTTATGCTTACTCTGTCATTAGATTATCGTAAAGATTGATTGTCAGAGCGGATAAGATTTTAGGAGTTAATTTAACAACTTGAATTAGTTAGACAAGAAAATTAGAGTGGAACTTGTTTCAAAAAGCTGTAACTTTGTTGCTTGGTTGTTTGTCAGCTTCCTCACCCCATTCCTTCTAGTGGACTTTCAGTTATGCACATTCATGGGCTGTTTTTGTTAATGTCTGAACTGTAACTGAAGGTTGTTTTGTATTGGTCTATGATAACAAAAGGGGTTTCAAATCTTACGTGCATGCTTACCATAAAATTTGAACCTGCTGAAGAATTTTAAGATTTCAGTTTCCACTAGTTAAAAGTTTTCTCTTGAATCTGGATATGAACTTACAAACTCTCTCAACCGTGTACTCAACTTACCAAAGCTCAACCTTCAAAAACAGAAACTTGGAAAGAGAAGAAATAAAAGGTCAAAATGAGGTAAGCTTGTATTGAAGACCATTAATAATGTGCCTAAAACTGTGTGCTGAAGTTAGTCAGCTAATGACTACAAGTATGGTGTATATCGTGGACTCAACTACTTCGGTGGTCAGTGACATCTTTGGCAAGCCTCTTACTACCTTCATAGCTAGGCATGGTACCACCGTCCTATAGCGTATAGAAGTCAAAATTCTTCTGCACGTTACTTTAAAATCACAAAAACTGTATATTCATTAATCTCAAGTGCATCTTGGCTTCTTGAATCATATCTTGTTAAAGAGTCTCATAGGCATTGCCTAATCAAAATGGCTTATGTTAAACCCCAAACTTTTTTGGGCCTTATCAGACTTCTGCTCGTAGTTTTATGCCTTTTCTCATTTACCGATGATGCCAATGCAATTGTAAGTACATCTGCTATAGTATTCTTCTTTTTTGTATTTTTTTTAATTTTCTTATGTTGGTCTAACTGGGATTAGGTTGAACCGATATATCCTATTGTATATATAATCGTAGACTGAACTAAGTCCTTTTCCGACGACTTGGCAAAAGAGAAGGTCAAAATCCTTCATATACTGTGTTTAAATTTTAATGGAGATTTCACGTTTTGCCAGTTTAAGCACTTGGTTTTAGTTGCAAGCATATTTTATTCTAGAACTTCAACATAACCATGTTTCAGTGGCTAAATCACGGGGCTGATATAAGCAATTCAAGGCGCGCCACTGGAGAGGTGCTGATCAATCGGTCGACGGTTAGAAAACTGAAGTTGAAGTGGACCTTTTTAGCCGGTAAGGACATATCTGCAACTCCTGCAATAGCTGACGGAGTTGTTTACTTTCCTTCATGGAACGGATTCCTCTATGCACTGAATGCATTCGATGGTTCCCTAATATGGAAGCAGAACCTTAGCCAAATAACAGGACTAAATGGGACAGGAGTTACGGTTAACACAACAGTTTCAAGAGCAACTCCGACAATTGCCAATGATCTCCTTATTGTTGGAATATATGGTCCAGCCTATGTGATAGCTGTGACTCGATTAACTGGCGGACTCGTGTGGTCTACTCAGTTAGACCCCCGCCGTCTAGCTGTGATCTCGCAATCTGGAACATTTTTCTTGGGGTAAATCTCTTACAAGTTTGGTTCATGTCAATCAAGTACACACCTGACTTGGGATAACATGGAATTAAGTTGTTCCTTACAAATATTGCGATTTAGGGGTAGCAGTAACAATGAACCTTAACTTAAGGGACGTGCAAATGAAATCTCTCTTCTTAGATAAATATTCATCTGCGAACTTCTTAATGATTTTGGGCGTATCAGCTCATGGATCAGTTTGTCTTCATAAGTTTGAATTAACTTATGTTAAATAGGTCTTGCTTGATTGGTGTGTCTTCACTTGAAGAAATATTACCTGCTCAACAATGTTGCACATTCAGAGGCAGTTTTGTGAAGCTAGATGTTCGAACTGGTGCAATTATGTGGCGAACCTATATGATTCCTGATAATGGTGGAAGATTAGGAGGCTACTCAGGAGCTGCCATATGGGGAAGCAGTCCTTCAATTGATGTAATTAGACGGCTAGTGTATATCGGGACTGGAAATCTCTACAGGGCTCCGCCAGAGGTCGAGGCTTGTCAAGCGAGGCAAAACAACCAGACAACGAAGCCGACCCACCCCGATCAATGTATTGGACCAGACGTCCACTTCGACTCCATTCTGGCTATCAATATTGATACAGGAATCATTGCATGGTCCATGCAACTGGGAGGTTATGATGTTTTTTATTTTGCTTGTTTGGTTCCCAACAATCCTGATTGCCCCCCAGGTCCTAACTTAGATGCAGACTTTGGAGAGGCTCCGATGCTTCTCAGCATATTTATGAATGGAAGAATACGTGATATTGTGGTGGCCGTTCAAAAGAGCGGCTATGCTTGGGCTCTAGACCGTGATAATGGTGCTATAGTCTGGCTCAAGGTAACCCACAAGTGATGAACTAAATTTTACTCAGAACTTTATATAGCTAGCGCAAACGAAGTTGCAATTTCAGACTATAGTTGTGATTGCAGTTGTGCAGGCATGATTGCACCTATAACTAATTGGGAAATTACCAAAACTGTTACAAATATGAAAGAAAATTTTGAAGAACTCATAAGGTAACTATTGTTTGAGTATACAGCGTGCAGGGCCGGGTGGCTTGGAGGGAGGAGGGCAATGGGGTGCAGCCAACGACGGTCGGACAGTGTATACAAACATTGTCAATAGCAATCGAGAAAGTTTCAGGCTTGCACCGTCTAACCTGACAACAACTGCAGGAGCTTGGGTGGCCCTGGAAGCAAATTCAGGGCAAATACTGTGGTCAACAGCGAACCCCAGCAACGACACGTCCCATGGACCTGTCTCGGTAGTGAATGATCTACTTTTTGCTGGTTCAGTGGCTCCTAATGGTCCTCTATACGCAATGGACACTAGAACTGGGGAAATCCTCTGGTCGTACAACACCGGAGCCACAATATACGGTGGTGTTTCGGCTAGTTACGGTTGCATTTATCTCGGTAATGGTTATACGGTGGGGGTTGCAAGGTTCCATCCAACATGGACCCCTGGAACTTCACTATATGCCTTCTGCATAAGCTTGTAACAAATTTAAGGTTCGCTTTCCGAGTATAGTAGGGAGCTTACTAGTATCCCTACTGAATAAAACAAAAGACTAAATGGCTCTTTCCTTCCATTTAATTATAAAAAAAATGACAATAATAAGGTTAGGTTAAGAGAATGAGCATCTCAATGTTAATCTTATACTCGTATAGTATTTGTATAAATAAAGGAAAGCCTTTTGGAAGATTTTCTTGTGACATTATCAATTAACTGGTTAAGTATAATATATAAATTATAAGTTGGGTATCTCAAATTGACATACCGACAAATATTTTAAGAAAAAGAATTCTTTGTAATTGAGATATATCTCATCAACTATAATTAATGTTTTAATTATAATAAACTTTTTTTTTTGAAAATTAAAATTAACAAAAAGTTGCAAGAATGTAAATTATAATTATTTTGTACCAATTATAATTAAATTAACTTTCAAATATGATTTGTATTCCTGTGGAGTATATATTATCCACACAAAAAGCTAAATTGGAACGTTGAAAGCTTCATATTTGGTGGAAGTATTACCCTGTTCTTCATGAACACAATTTGATTTTATGTTCTTATAAAATGGGGAAAAAAAAGATTTGAGGAAGAAAATCCGTATTTGATGGATGATATGATCTCACACAAGACAAATCAAATGCACACTCGATTTTTGTGCATAAAAACCAATATTTTGCAAGTTATAGAGCTAAAAAATTTAAAAGGAATGTCAAAATTCGGTGGCAACTTTCATCAGTCCTAGTAATTTAAATTCAATACAAGAAATTCTTTTTTTTTTCTAAACTAGGGTATCTACTGGCGAATCCAATAACTAATCCCTCGCACCGGTGAACCTAATGATTAATTCCCTCGCTGGTTTGTAGGTACCTCGTAAGTTGGGACAATTGGCCCAAGGATTTAAGGCTGCTTCATATTCAAAGCCAAAAATTGAACTCCTAACCTTTGGTTAAGGATGAATAAGTCCCTTCCATTCAACCACATTCCTTAGGTTCAATACAAGAAATTCTACTTTCATATAAATCCTTTAAACCCAAGAAATATCTACATATTTGTGACTTAAAATTGTGACACACCTACTATACTATAACTCAGAACTCTCTTTAGAAATTCTAAATTGTTGCTTTTCCCTGTTGTCATGAGACCGCCCTTTGGTTATTAGTACAATACGTTCTAGTCTTAGAATTAACTAATGTTTGTGTTTTCTGATCAACATGGAAGAACTTGGAGAAGATAAATAACATATAGGAAGTATGAATTCAATCAGAAGATGCGAAGACACCCAAAGAGTCATTGGATACTCTAGTAATGGTATTCGTGTAGACAAATAATGCCAATCTCTAATAGCTGGAGAATGAGTTCTTGTCTATTAGATAACACCAAATTTCAGTACGCAAATACTTTGGTGAATAAAGTACCAAGTTGGATATGAAAAACAAAATTACCAAGATTATTAATAACTTGAGACCAAGTTTTATGGAATAATTACCTCAATTTTTGGTTAGGTCACACAGTGTCCAGTAGGCTCTTGAAAAAGATATGTCCTGAGTCTCAGCAAATGGTAACTAGACTGTTATCTTCACCAATCAAGGTCAAGGAAGGTATGGACTTGTGGGAACAAGAGGTGGCCAAACCAGTAAAGAGCTATGAGATAAGAAAGACAAGAGCAAAACTCACCACCAAATGCTCCACAAAGAAGAGGCTCTCAACAAAGAGGAGCTAAACGTCATGATAGAAAGATTCAAAGCTAGGAGATTAGGTTCTACAAATGCCACACGAAGGTTAACCACACTCGGGACGTTAGTCAAAATGTGCTAAAGAGAACATGATGACTTCGTCTACTTTGATAATGAATGGGATTTTAAAGTCTTATTTTTAATCAAAGAGTATGAGTTGTCCGCCAATTACTTACTAGAAATTGGATAGTGCGAGCAAGATATGTTTACCGCCAATCTAATAGGGCGGCGGATTAGCTCGCCCACTATGCCGGTTCACTTGAACTTGGTATTCATCATTTTCTACACCCGCCTGTGGGTTGTTTATCCATTTTATTCGAGGATATATCGGAGGTTTCATTTCCCCGACTTGTTATGTAATCCTGTACACCTCCCTTCCGATTAAAAAAAAAAAAAGAACAAAACCATAAATCCAAAACATCAAGTTACGTAGGAGGACAAAATGGGAAGTATCTGAGGACTGAGAGTCGCTGCGTGTGAGATATTACTGACATCAACACCTCCTAGTCAATCCATTCACCCCTACAAAATGGCAAAGAGTTGAAGCAGTTTGGTCTCACAAACTTCACAACAGTTCAGGGTTTTTTCTTTTTCTTTTCTTTTGTGGGGTCTAATTAATCACGTTGCAACTATGGAAGCTTTAAGCACTAAAGCAGCCTACTCGATTATCTTGACGTTGGCAATGATAACTCCTCTCTGCGGTGATGATATATAAAGTGGTGTTTCGGAGCAAAGTCAGGGACTCTATTCTGGTGCACTTTGGACCTAAAAGGCAAACACCTTGTCTTCAACGTGTATTATAATGACGAAGATTATCTTTGTAATTGCACAGGCGATGAATGCTTTTGGGTTGCTTTGGAAAATGGAGTTTGGTTGTGAAACGGTCCTAAAAAGGATTTCGATCTAAGTACCCTTGGAATACATGAAATGTATACCATCAACTTCATCATCATCTGCGAGTACGAGACTCCATTTTGAATAAATAACCGAACATATTTGTTGTCTGGTTTTGGTTGGTGAAGTTTATCATCCTAATCTGTTTGGAAATTCTGTCTCATATATAAGATTGAGATGAATTATATAGAAATATATATTTATCTTGCATTGAAAAGGAACATAAAGATGAAAAGGGTCAGGAGAAGTTACATAATGTCACCAAGTAAGTGATTTAATTTTTAGAATAGTTATTTACAATAATTCATATTTTTGCTATCACAGAACCCTAATTGTGCACAAGCCACGGATCATCTCATTGTGACATTAAGATGTAAGACATTTTTGTCCTTAGGGACAATTTTGTCCATGTCTCATAAAGTTGGACTAACATTAATTGCAATTTTGGTTTTTAAATTAATTAACTGTTAAGTTACGTCATTCGATCCAGATAAAGATAATAAAGTGACCAAATAAATGATCTAGATTCATGGGTCAAAGTTCGGACGAAAAATGGGTCCTGATTAGTATGGACCGGGTCCATATTGACCTTATGATAGGAAAGCCCGATATGGAAGCTATATAAAAGTTAAGGTCTCCTGCAGTTACTCAGCTGGTTCAGGAGCATAAAGTTTTCTGACCCGTTAAGAGAGCTCGTGAATTGAGGAAACTGTAGAAAGACCTAGCCCGTGAGTCTGTGATCATTTTCTACTAAGGGTCCCGGAAGATTCGGAGACGTTTGGAGCTCGGAATCGGCATTGGAAACAGAGATGGAACCGAAATCCAGGTATTCCGCATTACCTTTATGTTTAATCCTTTCATGTAGATCCCGAGTAAGTAATAAGGCTCCCACTACGTACTAACATAAAAATAAGATAACAAAGAAAATTATGTTGCACGGATTGAATGAGTTACCGATTTTACACTCTTGCCACTTCAAACATTACTGAAGTAAACGTTCTCGAGAGACTGTTCCAACTACTCTAATTAGTGTGTCGCTTGACCATTACTCCCTGTAGTTAGAGTAAAAAAGAAAATCATGTTTGATTACCTAATTCAACCTAAACCAATTTAACTTAGTTTGAAATTAATAGATTAAATTAGTTTAAATAGACTAAATATTCAAACTTAATCAAATTCAATAAGTATTCAAAATTAATTGAATTTAAATTTAAATTTTCTAGCACTAATTATAAAAATTAAGTTGAATTGACTCAAAATTAGTTAATCTAATCCAATACCCTGCCATCCATTTTGATTGTCTCGAAATCAAGGTTTTAAAAACCGGACCGGACCGTCCAGTCCGATCGGAAAAAGTTTGGAACGGTCAGTGGTCTGGTTCGGTTTCACCTAATAACCTCTCTGCATAAAAACCGTCCGGTTCAACCTTGTTCCGTCAAACCGAACAGTCCGGTCCGGTCCGGTCCGGTCTGATTTTTAAACCTTGCAAAATTTCTTTTCTTCTTTCATCAAAACTTTTCGCATTTATAGAATTGTTGTTTACTTAATTAATAAGCCAAATTCATCAAAGTTATTGGTTTATAATATTTATTTCTGTTTAGATGCTTTGTATTCCTAAATAAGAGAGGAAGAAGAGAACTATACTATGATCACACTGAAAACCAAATGATGCCATCACTTATTACATTATAAGTGCCTACAAGCATAATATAATTTTCTTACATTAATATCATAATTTTGCGAGAAACATTATATAAATCGTGTTGCCACCCATGAAATGCTCCAGTCACATATTTCTTTTTAACATCTCCTATTTTATTTGAGTTGAAAATAATTATCTCTCTTACTTCTGGTTACACGCAACACCTCCACCAATACTCATTTTGAAGTACATTGATGAAACTTACAAACATAAACATAATAAACTCCGAATTATTATCTGAATTATAGTTTCACAAAATATTCGTTGCTTATAAATAAATATGAAAGAAATAGACATACCTGGTTAGTTATACATGTATTAATGCTAATCTCTAGATCTTGGTTAATATTTTTTCTATAGGCAAAAGGTGCAAATTTAACTAATATTTCATAAAATTACAAGTTAATTTCTAATATTTTGAGGCATTTAAATGAATTCTAACATTTGCAAACTGTTCAAATTTGACCGCAAAAATTTAAATAGAGTAAAGCCTTGTCAAGACGATTTATGAAGAAAATGCATTTGTCACAACGAATGAATTAAGAACATCTACTGATGGTCAGTTCATATCTTATTTTGATCATATTTAAGTTAAAATTATACTGTATTACAAGTTTACAATTGAGAATAATTTAATACATTACTAATTTGTAATTTATTTTAATATAGTTGAAGAAGTTGATACAAATACTTTAGATGAAAGCGTAGTTTATGAATCTTTAAGTAACGTTGGAGAATTTGGAGCTTTGACGATGATGAGATATAATCTCCTTCAGAAATAAAATTTTGATTTTATTGTTATTTTAAGTTTTATATTAAACTCATATTTATTTACTATTAGTTCATTATATAATAATAGACATTGGTATATTTTTTATTTCAATAAAATATTTTATTGTTACATATTCTTATAAGTTTTACTTCTTATTTATTATATACCGGTTTTATAGGCCTAATTCTCATGTATCAATTTGTCTTGCTCTTTAACATTTTTCTTAGACTAGATGTACATATCAACTCATCAATTGCTCAATTGTAATAATAAATTTCCAATTCAGTAATTATAATCCATCAATTCATGTTATTGGTAAATTAAAATGTAAAACATTGGGAATGCACATTCATATCACATTCATTTTAGTTCCATATCCCGAAATATGTCAATTGAGTGCATATACTATCTTGCAATGTTTTCTAAATCATGATTAATATGTATATACGAATATTATGCATGTGAATGAAATGCACGTCTTAAATTCTTAAATGAAATAACTCATGTGACTCAATCTAATAGTTTAATCTCTTAACAATTTTAGGAGGTAAGATATTACAGTTACTAGGGTATCTTGAGTCCCTGAGATGCCTTGTGTCGATGGCTAGGTATAGGAGTAGTATGAGAGTATTCTGAATCCTTTGAATATCCTATGTCGATGGTTAGATATCATAGTATTATTGGATGTACCATATTAGATTGAGGGATTGAGATACCCTGTGCTAACATTTACACATTTGATTGCTTTTTTTGCTTAGTGAGTGATTATAATGAGTAGAAATGAGCTGTCAGAGTGTATTTTAGTATTATGTGTATATTTTATCAGTTTAATATTTTCACCATATATTGAGTTATTTAATTTTAAGGGTACGATCCAGTTACCTTACTGAGTAGGCAGCTCACCTTTTTTTGCCATATTTTTAGGAGATAGAGAGATTCTCGATAACTCCAGTACATATGATTGATAGTGTAGATCTAGATAGGGCAAACAGATTAAATTTAGTATAATTGTTTTATTGTACATAATTTTGAATTTGACAGTGTGGAATAGTTATGCATGTACAGAAAATTTTTGTGACTAATGAATATTATTTTTGAGACTAATAAAAATTTTGATAATCAATTATGTAATTGGGAAATTTTTGGCCAAATTGTTGTTTAATAAGTTTGGAGTGTCACATTTTATTTATGGGTTAATTGATTTATGTTCTTTTTCCCATATATTGTTGCTAAAAGATGTTTAAAATTGATTGTAATTTTGCATGTAGTTTCTATTTCAAAAGATGTGAAGAGAAAAATTGTATGTCATATTTTCTTAAAGCTCTATCCAGCTGATCTTAAGCAATCTCTTTTGGGAAAATTTTGAAGAGTTAAAACTTTTCCTTTTTTTTACCTAGTATTTTCTATTCATTTTGAATTTAATCTCAATTTTGTCTATGTTAGTTTTGGATTTGAGATTTTGATTTGAAAATTTTCTATTTTCTTGGTAGAGAATTCTAGGAGAATAGCAATTTCTCAGTTACATGCTTGGGTAAAATTTTATAATAAAGCTTTTAGGATAATGGTTGGTGGAATTTGAATGTGATTTTTCTTGTTTGAGTTTGTAAAACCACACTTGTTTGTTCTCTTGTTCACAATGTCCATATTTTAACTGTTTATTGATAAGAAAGATAACATCTCCTAATTTTCTATCCAAAACTTGAGATTTTTTTTCACTCTATAGGATTATGTTCAATCTCTTATTCATCTGTGTGAATATCTCCCTCGTCGAGTGACTTTTAATCCAACGCATGACCTTTATTCCCTTTGGTATTCCCATATATTAATTGTAATTATTGGTTTTGAGGAACCTATGCATTTTATTGTATATATACTCTATAAAATTGTTGAACTTTTTGTATGCCAATTTGAGTGCTTCTGTGATTGAGAGATTGAATTTCTTCTAAGCGTAACCTTTTTTCTTTGTCAAATGTTAGCGGATAAGCACACATAATAAGTTAATAAATAAAATGTTGTAATTGTAAAGGTCACAATAGTTAGGAAATCATATATAAGATAAGATTTACCAGAAAGATGAGCATATTAGATTAAAAAAATTAAATCACTATCTAGAAAGCGTTTTGCAAAATTCATAAGTAATTTTTGTTCTTTATCAGTGATACAAGCATATTTCAATTTTTTCATAAATAAAATTTTCTTATATTAGTATTATGGCAAAATTTACTTGTATTATGAAAATTATGAGCTTTATCTCTTGATTTATTAATGAATACTTATTTTGATTATTATGCAAAAATTATTAGCTAGTTTGAAATTCATATTCTTATCCAATAGATATAAATTATCCTTATGAATTAAATTAAAACAATAGTAGTCACAGATTCTTACAAGTAAATTTCATATAATTTTTCTTTTGAGAATTTTGACAAAGAAGTTTACTAATATTTGAAAATCACAAAAGATAAGTGCTAAATTTATTTTACCCTATAATTTGTCTTGTGAAAAAATTTACTGATATTTAAAAAACACAAAATGATAAGTGTTAAATTTATTTCAACCGTGTTTTGTTTGTTTTTCCCTCTACCTCTATTTTCAAATCATATTTGACTGACGTTTTGCTTTAAACATCTATGTTACTTTGTTCAGATTCTATAAATAAGATTAAGTGTTAAAGTAAAATAAAACAAAGCCTATTGAAATTATGAAAAGTAGAGGGAAGGGATAAGAATCACATAAATCATTTTGTTTAAGGGCTGTCTTTATGCTGTGTAATAAGTGTAAATTGGATCATGCTTTAGGGCATAGTTTGATATGTGTTTAGTTGTTAATTCGCTCATTGAGTATGTGTTTAGGTTAGAATTGTGTTAGTTTGTTAATTATTTATGTTTTAAGTGTTTTATGGGTTAGTACAAGTTTTTGAGCTTAAATATTATGTTTTTGAGATACCTTGATGTGTTTGCTAATATTTTAGGGTCAATATCGAAGAACAGAAGAGTTTCAGAGGGAACTCGTGCCATAACACAGGCCTACAATCATGGCAGACATGCCACGATCATGATAGAAGGCTCAAATGTGAGCCACGATCGTGGCCTGTATCGGGCAGACGCGCAGACAAGGGACTTTTTGGACTTTTCGGACTCTGAAAAAATCCTAGGGTTACCCAAAACATAAAAGAATATGTAAAGAACAACAAGTGAAGAGAAAAGGGAGCTTTACATTCAACCACTCTTGGAAACCCTAAAGAGAGAGAAAAGAAGAGGAGGAATAAGGAGGAAGAAGAAGTGGATCTAGATGTCGTTGCTCCTTGGATCAGGTGATATCCTGACGCCCCTGCCTTCTCAATTTGTCCAACCTAAGTTCCTTTTTCTCTTCATTTCCTTTTTCATTTAAATGTATAAAGTTGAGATGGATTGTATGGAAATGAACTTCGGGTTGTTGATAATATTCTGAACTCTCATTTAAGATTTTACTTTGAGTTAATGTTGATTTAGTTATTTTTTTATTTATTGGTTTGGGTGTTGTGATTGATTAATGTATTTTTATGTTTCAGTAACAAACCAAGAGGGTGAGCCGGATAAAAATGATTAGATCAGACTAATGAGAGTTGGGCAATCTAATTAACCACTTAATCAATCTAGTCGGTAATTTCATGGAGAGAGATCCCGTGCGAGACCCGATTGTTTATTAGAGAGCTTTAGAACTAGCTAAAATTACGAGTAATTTGTGAATTGAGAGATTGCAAGTTTCATAATTCGATTAGGCTTACAATTTAGGGTTTAATGGTTATAACTCGAGAGAGAGTAATCAACCCTACGACCGTCTATAATCGACACCCCGTAAACACATAAATGGCTAGATTAACATTAATGATATGTAAAATCCCCTCTCTCATAACTTGATTAACTCTCTTGACGAATTTCCGTTGTGACTTATGTGACTACTTAGCTTAATTATGTTTTGTTGAAATTTCTGCTTTACAATTCTTGAATCAATTTCTCTTATTTACTTTCCGTATTCACTTGTACAGTTTTTATTTCTTTTTATTCTTTTCTTTGAGACTTAGACGACTTAGGATTAAACTAGTACCCTCATCGTGGGATCAACCCTTCAATACTACAAAGTACGACCCGTGCACTTACGGATTATTGAGGGTTTTATAAATTGTAAAACTTGCTCAACACTATGTAAAGTAATAAACATAAAATTAGTTGTGATAATCTGTTGAAAAACTAAGGGAATTGTGTTTTTTAGGTCATAAGTCAACGAAACCCATATAATAAACATCGAGAATCTAAATAACAAATTGTTAGACAATGACAATCTAATCCTACAATCCCTTACATAAAATGAAACAAACCCACCTAGAAATGGAAGGAAGTCTTCTTGTTTGTATGATCCAATTAAAAAATTATGAACTTCTACATATGTTGGTGGTTTGGTAAGGAGTAATGACATAGAAGTAGTGGATGTTCTCCCTAACAGAGTATCCTTCATTGGTGGTAGCATATCCCTTTTTAATGACTGGCTATCTTGAAATAGGATGAAGGATTAAGTATGGCTTCAATTACGTCAATGATAGCAATGATAAAAGTTTCATTTTGTTTGTCTTACAGACACTTAGGTTATGTCAATTTGGTATACGTGGTTGAAAATAGGAGAAGGTGGCTAGGGTTTCTTTTTTAAAATAAGAAGATGATGCGTGTTTAGTTACTATAACTCAAGTAATAACTATTATTTGGACATAAGAATAAGAAAATTTATTATGCGCCTAATATATATATATATATATATATATATTGTCTTCTTAATTTAAGTACATTAAATAGTACACTCGCGCGCGCACACACTCACACTCACACTCACACTCAAACATATTGTTGAGTTTGGTTTATTTAGTGACTTGAACCTTTGACTGTATTAAAGGTAGAACTCTTAACCATTTGTTTACATATTACAACTTGTGTTAATTTGAAGTAGGTATATTATACGTTTTATAAACATTAAAATATTATGTTAAAATAGGTTTTGGATTTAAATGAATTATGTTATGGGCTTAAATATTTTAATGAGTAAAAACACAAGTTAAGACTTGTAGATCAATAGATAAATTATTTTTTTAAAAATGAGTTTCTAAATATATTGAGATTTTGAATAAATTTAATGATACTTAGATATAAGTTTTTAAATGAATTATAAAATTAAAATTGATTAGTTCAATATTAAATAAAAATAAGTTTCTAATTAGATTTAAATTAGTATATTCATAAGTTGAATATTAGAAATGAGTTTATAATTAAACAATATATATAATTAGAAATAAGTTTATAATTAAATTGAAAATATTACTGCAATAATAGTCTCTAATTGAATTAAATTAATTAAATCAAACATTAAGTTTAATAATTCAAAAGGAATCATTTTTTCATGCTTTTTCAAGCGTTTTAGCTTTATTGATATGGTCATATTATGAGATAGCTTTCAACATTTTTTTCAAAATTATTGAATATTTTTTCCTCGAATTCTTTTAAGGAAAATGGTTTTAATGAGAACCTCAATTTTAATTTGAACTCCAATATAGTAAAATCGTATAAATTTTATAAAGGCATAATTAGATCAATATGATAAGCTGCCTGATATAGACTTAATGTTACGTGTTATATTGGTGAATAACATGATAAAATGTCTCATCTTTACTAGTTATTAAGGTTTCTCCACTCCCATGAACAAAAATGTAGCACTTTTGCAAACGCTTATGCCCCAACACAGGGATTTGTCAATTAGAGTGTCGAATACTCCATCGAATCATATATCACACATATACTTAGGTAGTGCAAACTTTCTTTAATGAATATTAGAGAAGAGAAGTATCTAGAGGTTTTAGTTTTAGTGGCCTACCATTATAGAGCAAATAACATATATGAATTTCAATCATCTAAATACCAATTGACTCAATTTCCCATATATTTCATTGAATTGTATTTTTGTAGGATTCATTAAATTTTAGTAAAAAAGTATTAGTCACTTTTTATTTGATGTTTAATGATATTTGCATAACATTAGTTGTTTGTATCAACTGTTACATTTTGAATATTATTGTATTTATTAAAATACATTGTTCTTTCAATTTTGATTGTTATATTGAGATATTTGTAAATAAATACACCTAAATAGAGTGATTAATCGTTGATAAACTATTATATAGATGATCATTGGAAACTTAGTGATCTTTTAATTCCATAGATAATTGTGAAAACAATTAATGTTTCTATTTAGAAGATTGCATCAAATTCATTGAAATTGATAATAATCACATATTAAATGTATCATTATGGAAATATGCTTTTTAGGAGAATAACTATTGTATCGAAAAAATTTGTTATATAATTCATTGAAGGTGAAAACTTTAATGGCGACAATTTAAAATTTTAAAAGTATAGAAATCTAATATGTATTGGAAGAGCAAAAGGATCTGATCTCATTATATGGGATTAAGATAGTCTTTAAGAAAGATACTATGATTCAACATAGGAAAACTATGAGGCATTGGCTTATACAATATATATGATAACATTATGCTAAAGATTAAGAGGCATGACCTTGTTAAGGACATATGATTTGTAGTAGTAACATGTTATAATGGCATTCCAATGACCATATTATGATCACTCATTATTATGTTTGACACACACACACACACACACACACACCATAGTAAATAAACAAATCATAGATAAGAATATGAGATAGGAGAATTCAATGCTTAGGCATGTGAAGCTAATGTCAAACATAGTGAATCAAGAGATGTTACTCATAACTTATCTTATACTAAGCTAATGTAAGTTGTTACATATTTTTGCCTCTATGTTAAGAGCATATCAAAATGCACTTAACTTATAATGTGACTATTACGATGATATAGGATGCTATGAGGCACCTATTGATAAATATCTTGAGGCTTCTGAGCCATATACTAAGACATATATGGTTAAGTTATGCTCATAAAGAGTGAAAATCTAATAAGAGGAAGCAACATGATAAGTTAAAATAAAAAGTCAAAAGAAAGCCTTCCACAATTCTCAATATGCTAAGAAGAACGAAGGCCAAATAAAATGGGAAAGGAAAAGGTCCTTCTATTGAGAAAAATTATTGGTTAGGTCATGTTTTATTTAGCCTTTGATTTGATATTAATTTTCACAATAGCATAAAGGACAATTTTCTACAGGATCTGTGTACATGAAAAATGACCATGCCTTAGAGATTGTTGGGATTGGCACCATCAAGTTGAAGATGTATGATGGTACAGTTCACATTATTCAAAATGTGTGACATATGAAGGGCTTGAAAAAGAATTTATTGTCTTTAGGACAATTGGATGAAACTGGGTGTAAGAGCTCCATTCAAAATGGAGTTATAAAGGTGATTAAAGGAGCAATTGTAGTAATGAAGTTAAAAAGGATAACTGCAAACTTATATAAGTTTATATAAGAGACGTACATGGAAGCAAATGCATCGGTTAGTTATGCAGAAAACGCAACAAAATTATGGCACCATAAACTTGGCCATTTGTCAAAACAAGGGTTAAAAATTCTTGCTGAGCAGAAACTACTCCCTAATCTCACAAAGGTATCATTACCCTTCTGTGAGCACTGCATTACAAGTAAGCAGTATAGACTAAAATTTAATGCATCGAATTTTAAAAGTAAAGATATTCTAAAATTGATTCACTCTGATGTATAACAAACATCAGTTATGTCTCTGAGTGGAGCAAGGTACTTTGTGACCTTTATTGATGATTACTCCAGATGTTGGGTGTATCCTATCAAGAGAAAGGGAGATGTATTTCAAACCTTCACAATATTTAAATCACAAATTGGGCTAGAGACGGGGAAGAAAATCAAGTGCCTCAAGACTGATAATGGTGGAGAATATACTGGTGATGAGTTCATTGATTTTCGTAATTAAGAAGGCATCAAGCGTCAATTCATGGTGCCTCGCACTCCTCAACAAAATGGAGTGACAGAGCGAATAAACAAAACTCTAATTAAAAGAACCAGAGCCATGTTGAGAACTGCAAGTATGGCAAAGTCTTTCTGGGCAGAAGCAGTGAAGACCGCCTGCTATGTGATTAATCGATGACCAATAAGATCGATTGATCTGAAGACACCAATAGAGATGTGGACCGGTAAACCAACAAACTATTCTCAGTTACACATATTTAGAAGTCTTATGTTTGTAGTGTATAATACCCAAGATATCACAAAACTAGATCTAATATTTAGAAAATGTAGATTTATGTGGTATGCTGATGGAGTTAAGGGGTATCAACTGTAGGGTCTCACTACCCACAAGTTCGTTTTTAGCAGACATGCAATATTTACAGAAGATAAACTGCAAGAGAAAGATCAAAATAGCATATCTGAAGAAAATTATGAAGTTGTAATGATTGAGGAAGAAAGGAAGGCCGAGCAAAAAGATTCTACTGAAGCTATATCAGATCATAAGGAGCAAGAACCAGTTGAATATAAAAATATAGAAGTTCGATTGTCAACCCGTGATAGGAGAATCCCAACCCGATAGTCTGATTATATTATGGAGGGCAATGTTGCATACTGTCTCCTAACAGAAGATGGAGAACTATCAACATTCTGAGAAGCAACAAATAACTCAGATGCATCACTTTAGATGACAGCAATGCAAGAAGAATATAAGCTCTTTATAAGAATAAGACATGGAAGCTTGTGCCACTACCACAAGGGAGAAAGCCCATTGGCAACAAATGGGTGTACAAGATCAAACGTAATAATGATGATCAGGTGGAGCAGTATCGTGCAAGGTTGGTTGTAAAAGGATATGCTCAAAAAGAAGAGCAATTAGATGTAAAGACTGTGTTTCTTCATGGAGATCCTGAAGAAGAAATTTACATGCATTAACCAGAAGGTTTTGAAGAACCAAGGAAAGAGAACTTGGTTTGTAGTTTGAACAAATATTTGTACGGTTTAAAACAGGCACCAAGATGTTGGTACAAAAGATTTGATTCCTTTATAATGAGTCTTGGATTCAACAAATTTAGTGTAGACCCTTGTGTATATTTTAATAGGTTTGGTAATAACGATTTCATTGTATTATTGTTGTATGTTGACAAAATGTTGGTTACAAGCCCCAACGAAGATTGTATTCAAGATTTAAAGGCTCAGTTAGCTGGGGAGTTTGAAATGAAGGATTTAGGACTAGCAAATAAGATTCTAGGGATGCAAATTTACCGAGACAGAAATAACAGGAAGATTTGGCTTTCTCAGAAGAATTATTTAAAGAAAATCTTGCAACGCTTCAATATGAAAGATTGTAAGATAATCTCTACCCCTCTTCTTGTTAATGTTAAGTTATCCTCAAGTAAAAACCCTAGCAATGAAGCAGAGAGGAAGGAGATGTCTCGAGTATCGTATGCATCAGTTGTGGGAAGTTTAATGTTTGCTATGATTTGCACAAGACCAAACATTGCACATACAGTGGGAGTGGTTAGCTGTTACATGGCAAATCTTGATCAAAAACACTGGTGCATTGTAAAGAGGATCCTGAGATATATTAAAGGGACTTCAGAAGCTGCTTTACGGTATTAAAGATATGAATTTATTATCAAAGGATATGTTGATTCTGATTTTGCAGGAAACCTTGATAGAAGAAAATCCACTACAGGTTATGTGTTTATAGTTGTAATAGGTGTCTAAACTATAGACAGTTATAGCACTATCTACAACAGAAACTGAGTATATGACAACTACACAAGCTTGCAAGGAATCAATCTGGATAAAAGGGTTTTTTGGAGGAGCTTGGGCACCGACAAGAGAAAATTCCTTTGTGTTGTGATAGTAAGAGTGCCTTGTATATTGCAAAGAATCCAGCTTTTCATTCCAGAACTAAACACATAGGAGTTTAATATCATTTGGTTCGTGAAGCGGTGGAAGATGGAAGTGTTGACATGCAGAAAATTCATACAAAGAAGAACCTAGCAGATGCACTAATAAAGCCAATCAACACTAGCATAAATCCTTGTATGGCTTGGCAGAGACATACAGTAGAGAAATGACAAGATAGAAAGAACGGTGTGGAGATTGATAGGTTCTCAATCAAATCTCTAAGTGAGAGATTGTTAGTTTTATACCCCACATCAGAAGTGGGTGAGAGTATAAACTTCATTTAAAGCTATATAAAGAGACATATGCTTAAGGTTTTAAACATCCCAAAATCTAATGTGAATGTGAGATCTTCCTCTTGTAATCTTTGTTTTCTATAGTGGAAAGTTTTATATTCTTGCCTGCAGCTTTTTCCTAAATTCGTTAAGGTTTTTTCACGTTAAATCTTGTGTATCCCTTTTTACCTCAATTTCTTTTATTGGTGTATTTACTTTATTCGCATAGAGTCTATCTCCTATCAGGGTTTTCTAGTCAAGGTCCTAGTATGGAGTTGCTCTAATCCTGTTAGCCCCGAAATTTTTTTTATAATTAAGCATGATTAGATTACTTAAGTAATTTGAGTTAGCATTAATTAATTAGCGTATGACATTAAATGAGTTAGATAGCATATAATTAAAAAGGAATTAATGAGTTAGGTAATATGAATTAACGTTAGTAAATGTGTTAGTTGGCATTAAAGATCAAGTGGACTTTGGGCCTTGGGCTTGAGTAAATTAAGTTAAGAACATAAGAAGGATGGGATAGAAAGTTATTGGGCCATTGGGCTTATGAGTTAAGTAGTAGGAGAGGAAGTATAAGAAGAAGGGAAGAATAAGTTGGGCTTGGACTTGTTGGACTTAAGTTGTAGTATAAAAGAGATGAATTAAATGAAGATAGTAGGAAAGGAAGAAGAAGTCACGAAAATTAGAGAGAGGGAGGAGAGTTGTCGTAAAAATGGAGGAAAGAAGAAGAGAAGGAAGCTTTGCTAGGGTTTGAGTTACCAAGTGATCAAGAAGGATTT
>JAOTBA010000003.1:1794191-1808594 GCA_025629845.1 Erythroxylum squamatum | reverse complement strand
GGTAATTCGGGTAAAGCCGAACAAAATTTCGGGTAATTCGGGTCGGGTAAGCTCGGGTAAGAAAAAGTTCGGGTTCGAGCCGGGTAAAATGAAAAAAAATTCGGGTAATTCGGGCCGGGCCCGAGTAGTGAAATTTCGGCCCGAATTATTCAAATGCTCACCCCTACTAAAGTTGAACTAGTATCCTTGCATAACCCCTAAAAGATTGAGTATATGAGATAATTTATTTTTAATACAACAATAACATTTCAATAAAATTTTTGATAAAATGCGAAATCTGAAAAAATTTAGAAGTATGATAACTTATTTCTAGAGAGCCAAAATTTTCAAAAATAAATAGGTAAGCTTCCCATATATGACCATCTTATTTAATTATATAGGAGGCTGCAATTAATTTTTCACTAACCATGCTAGATTTTGGTCATGCTTAATTTAGTAATACAACTAATCAAATCTAATTCTGAAATTTTCCATATAAAAATTGGGTTCTAACTTCTAAGATTGAATTGAACAAAACATTTTCTTTATAATCAGATTGCAAATTGTTGAAATTTTGTTCTTTTTTTGCATCTCTTTGCTTTCCCTTTTCATTACAACATGCAAGTAAACGACTTACTCTGTCCCCAACGATCTTCTCTCTAACATTAATTATATGCTGTTTGTTCCTTTTGTTTTTTGTTTTTTTTGGTGTGTGTTTGAATTACTTTAGACAAGATTAGAGTCGACTCCCTAGCTTTTAGTACGAGTTTTGTTTGTCTGAGCCCACATCGGTTCAAGAATTGCACTACAAATTGAAAATTGGTACTTGACTTGATATTCTGCAGAAGAGAACTGGCTAGATACCCATTAAAAAGGCAGTTCTGCACTTCTATATAGAAATCATCAAGTTGTCACAAGCTTGATATAAGAAAGGAACAAATGTGGTAAAAACCCTTTAATTGTACTTGAATCCTTTCTCTTAATTCTATCATTCTATATTTACAAATAAGATGGTATACCAGAATTTTAAATTTTTATATGTTTCAATTCAAAATTTTATTTTTTGCTTTAGAAAAATAAACCATCCATAAAAAAATTCAAGATAGATCTATTTAATTTCAAGTTAAATTTTTATTTTTTCTTTAGTTATTATAATTATATGTATACTCTAACCATTTTATCTAAAATTGGTCCTCTTTTTAATTTTGCTTTTGTTAGAGTCAGTATTTTTTTGACATTTTTAGTGCGGTATTTTTGCATACATTGATGCCTCTATACCTACTGCTTCTCTCCATTGGAGTAGACATAAATTTTGTAGGCTATCAAGCCTTTTTATGAACTCTTTCTACAAGTCATTGCTTTCAAAGATTTTCTAGTCCAATACATTGTAACATACATAAGCCAGTCTATGTATGTCTCTCTAACAATTGTTTTCTATACGTTGGAAAAGGACTATTCTGCAATTAGTCAATAGAAATCGCTTCTATGGAGTTGTATAACTTTATTAGGTGAAAATTTTATGGAAATCTCACCTTCTTGTTAATGATTTTGGCATCAATGTCATAAATCAGATTGTAACATTTGTCAGTATTCCAGGTCATCTGGCCTATCCCCATCGAGTACTAATGCTTCAAATTTCATGCATGGGAATCTCTCCTCTTTCTGTTTCTGCTAAAGTCCATTTATTGCTATATGTCATCTAGTGAAAAGTAATTTCATTGTTTAAAGTGGGCATGGATGTTATTGTTTTAAAGTATATATGAACTCTCAAATCCATTTCACACTCACAAGAAAATCATGGATTCTCTGGAACCTAAACAAACCACCACTGAATTGACAAACACTCACAATCTCAATGTGGAAAACAGTGGGGTAGATCTAGCTCTGAATCTAGGTTTATCAATTGGTGAAGATGAGAATAAGCCCCGCTTTGAGATGATGGTTAAATCTATCAGTATGTTCCCTGACGTGGACATGTTCAATTTCCATGTTGATCAGGTATAAATCTCTGCCTGTGCTCTTCCGGACTTTTAAGCTTTTGTTGTAGGTTAGTTGGATATACCAGTTTCCCAAATTTGTTGTGATTTTTTAAGATTTTTTATTTTTATATTGTTTGTAAAAATTACTGTTCTAAGTTCTTAATCAAGACCAAAAAATTGCTTCTAAAGTTTCTTTTTTCTTTTTAAGAAGAAGAAGAAAAGGAGCACTCTTAATTTTGCAGTACCATCCATTTCCTTGTTACTAATAAAAGAGATTATGAGATAGTTTAAGTGACATAGGGATTATCTTTGCTCAGTTAAAAAAATATTGTTTGTTCCTAATTTATGTAATCTAAATCAAGTAATCATGCAAAAAGATTTATGCTTCTTCTTTAGTGATTATGTAGTTGATCTATTGATATATGATTGATCTATCATTTACAAAAGATGGTTTAACTTCATCTGATCCATCATTTCTATATCAAACGTTCAAATGATATGTTTGATCAATTTCATCGTGATGCACAGAATCAATCATTTTTTATGTCGATGCCTATATGGTCTCCAAATTAGTCTTATAGACATCTTCCACCATCATTTTGAAGCGAAAGGTTAGTTGATTGATTAATTGAAATTTATGATCATAAATGAAATTTAATTTGATCCTACATCTTTTTCATATTACTAATTTATAATCATTGTTATTATCTTCTTCATTATGAACGAAGATTGATTCTGTACCATTTGATTAGCTAATTACCTCATTTGATTGCATAGATCCATTGTAACCACTTCAGATTCATAATCTAACATTTATGATAAGATGTTAATCTTAAGTTGCATTTCTAACCTTTTGCATGCACTTCGAAACTTAAAAAGTTCCACAACATGATCAGTGTTGGATAAATAGCTTCCTGATCTTGCTTGATTAACAGCTCCTACTATTATTCTTAGTGTATCTAATTCTGAATGATAATATAAAATCTTAAGCTAAGAGGAAAGACATTCAGAACTAATCATCGGAAAAAGAAACTAATGATACTATGTACGCAGATTCATAATTTTCATAGAACAGCAAACGAAAGAGGCAATGATGTTGGCTTTAAGATGTCGTTTGGAGAAGATAATGTTTTTTATTACGAGTTCCTTGACGAGAACAAAACTGCACCAAACGATATGCGAGGAAATATTGCTAACTTGAACCAGTATGCAATGTTTGGGAGCTTCTACGGAGCACAAAACTTGGGTGATCCTAACCAAACTGATCATCAGCTGGTGTCTGATAACCATTTTTTCGTGGGTTATGTTTCTGGAGAGTTGAAACCAAGCTTCATGAATGTGATTGTTGATCTCAACCTTAGCTTGGCACCACCAGTAACAACCATGAACAACCATTATGTTCATCAGCATCCTGCTGTAACCAAACTGAGATCTAAGATTGCGAGGGAACAATTTGAGTTTAACAAAAGGTGTGCAAACCATCTTTGCAACACCAATGTCACACCATTGTGGCGTAGAGGTCCTCTTGGTCGCAGGGTAAGTTTTCTTTTTCTGAGATCGTTAGAGTTCAACTTGATGCTTTGCACCTTTTTTTAAAGTTTGGTTAAATAATTTTTATTTTACTAAAGTAATTATATATTATATAATTAATATTTTTATACAATTATATTATATTTTTATTTAATAAACCTAGTTTCTTATTAATTATTAAAAAAGTTATATTCTTCAACTCATAGTCTCAATAAGATTCATGTAAAAATGTTGTTTATATAATTTTATAAAGAATTTATATTAAATTAGCAAATAGAATTTTCTATATACATGGAGTTTAATTTTACGATGTAAATCTTTCTTATAATTTAAAAAAATTTAGAAAAACTCATAATCTTTAAAACTATTTAAAAATCTTTTTAATTTTAATGTTTCATAAAAAAACTTATTTTAATACTTTAGTTTAAAAAATAACAACAAAACACAGATAGTATAAAAATAAGACATGAACTAATTAAATATCACTAATATAGTAATTCAATTCAGTAATTAAATTCGACTTAAATCAATTAAATTCAAACTAAATTAATAATTTAAGATAGTTATAATAAATTATTAGTTTGTATCAAATTTAATTAATTTAGTTCAATTTTAAGAGTTAGATTTAATCATCATATAAATAAATTTAATTGGTATAGGTGTAATGATCATGCTCTGTATATTTCGTTATTATTTTTTAACTGAAGTCAAAGAAAAGAGGTTTTTCCAAAACATTTAAAATTAAATGAAGCTTTTCAAAAATTTAAAAATTAAAGAATTTTTCAAACATTTCTTAAACTGCAGGACATATATATGTATTTTACCTTTAATTTTTTCATATTAAATGACATTTTCAGTCTCTATTAATTTCATACCAAAATGAAAAGAGATTGATCATATGATGCATAATTATATTTTATATATCAATTTAAAATAGGTCAATTTTGAAATAATTTTATGAATTGTGAATTTAAATTGTTTTATAATAATTTTAATTTATTATACAAATACATTCAAATAAAACGAACAAATTCCAAACTAAATTTCTAACTTTCTCATATATTCACAATATGAGAGTTTGATAAATTGCTTATCAACTTCTTTTCTCTTGTAATATCCCTCTTGAAAAATTATAAAAAAAAATCAAAATTAATTTTAATTTTAATTTTTAAAAAATAAAATTAATAAAAATAAAATTACCAATAATCATCTAACAATAAATAAATGAACATATAAAGAATATTTGAAGTTTAATTTATTCTTAAAATATATATATTAATTTTTAATTTCATATCATTTATTAATTGCTATAATAAAGTTTTAATATTGTAAAGGAAATTGTTTTAATAACTTTCTTAGAAGTATATTTTTATTTATTAATTATCTTCTACTGAACATACAACTATGAATAAATAAATGGAATTGAGACTATTCCAAATTTATTATTATTATTTATCGCGTTAACGGGATGATTACAAAAACGTTTGATTTATTTATCAAATATAAATATTTAATGGAGAATAGTTTTTCAATAACTAAATTTAATATATACTTTTTTAAAATTAGAGTCGTGGCAAATTATGATGCTTGCCACTCTTTTATATCACATTATATATATATATATAATATGATTTTGATTATTGTGTTTAGACACTGTGCAATGCTTGTGGAATTAAGTATAGGAAGGAAGAGGACAGGAAGAGAATCCAGGAAGTAAGGGAGAATAATGCTGCAACTGGCTAACTATAACCAAACCAAGTTCTTCTACTTCCTTTTTAAGATGCTGTAGTTCTTGTTATTGCAAGACTTTGTTAATTGCACCAAAAAAAATAGACTTTGTTAAATTTATTTCAAAACATTTGTGTTTTAACATATTCTCAATCAAAGATGGAACTCGGATTGGTTTTTTAATATGTTTGCTTCTTGTTATGACTTATGAGATATTCTCTATTGCAGTTAATCGTTTCTTGAACATAAAACTAGTTGATCGCGATTTGTTGCCCACTTGGCAGTGATGATAGCAATAAACCAAAATCAAATCAAATCAAACTCAAATTTCAGTCATGTTTTTCTTTATCTAAAATTTGTAACGAATGAGATCGTATCAATAGTTCTAATAATACTATGAAGCTTAGGACAAGTACCTAAAACTATCATCAACCAAGTCTTGTCATCAAGGAACTGTTTATGCCTTCATTTACCTGCTAAATCTGCGAAGTACTGGATACAAGATCACCAAGAGCTGACAACAAAGTTCCTTGACCTCCATACGGCATAATTTGTGTTTTCTTTTTCTTCTTTTTTTAGGTCTATCACCAATACGACGGCCAAATGCTAAGGAAATCAAGCAAGCCACAACATCTAATCCTACAAGCTTATCAGAAATCCAAAATAACACTAAGGACAAGGTTCAATGAGTTGAATCATTACACTCGGCTACTAATGTTTAAGATCCACAAAAAAAATTAGGAACCAACTACAACTGGAACTAAAGGTTTGCAGCAAAAGTCCTGAACAGCTCTATTAAAAGCAAGTAGTTCACTAGAGGTGTAGAGAAATCTCTAAATAGAACATGAATACAGTTGCCATCCATCTCAAATTTAATTGTTCTGCAAGTAATCAAAGCTCAGCGGTTGCTGACAAAATGGAGCCTGCATAAAAGCCAGCAAAGGTATATTTGTTACGATAATTTAAACAGTTTCAAGATGCATAAAGCCAAATAATTTGGCAAAGATGGAGACTTCTGAGAAGTACATTCATAATTTCAGGCAAAATGTATACCTGGAAAACAGAATGTCTAAACTGCTCATAAGAGTGAGCATACATCATTGCAGCAGCTGGCCATTGCAGATAAGTAGAATCTCTTGCCGTCTGATTTGATCTTGTGGCACAGAATGGACTCATAATTGGACTTGCAGCAGGCCCATAGCTGAGAGGTGTTTGAGCCCCTGCAATCTGCCCCAATGGAGGAAAACCAGCATCATACTGAACAAATGGACCTTGAACCTTCTGCATATTGAATGGTGTTACGCTAAAGTTTTGATTAGGACGACTCCTTACATACCTGCAACAGTTCAAAAAGAAGTTGAATTTGACGAGTAAAGATCAACTTTAAAATCACCAAAATCCAATAATTTGCAATGTCAACAGTAACATACTCTTAATAAAGTCCTCGAACACCACACATGACTACCAATTTGACAAAAATTTACATACCTTTCATAGCTCCGGTCATAATCTGGATCAGTTCGATCCTTCTCTCTGTCTCTGAAAATGGCAACTCGAGAAGTACCATCTCTCATACTGATATTTTTCTCTGCATCTATAAGAATGTTTCTGTAATCTTCATTCTCAACTTTTCCCAAATTAATATTTTTCCTGTCAATAGGAACTTGATGGACTGCATCATCAGAGTTGGGACTGCCAGGGCTGCTGAAGATGCGTGCTCGTGCCCTATCATACTCTTCCTTCCTCTCTTCCACACTCCTTACAGAACTTTGTTTGATCCCAGACTCATTGGACTCATTTGCAGACCCTTTGTTAGGCCGAGGTCTAATAACAATCTTAACCTGCTCAGGTTTTTCGCCTTCCAATTGTTTTGTGGGAATTTCAGATAAGCGGACTGCAGGATATCTTCTTTCCATTGTTTTCTTAACCAAGATTTTATTAACCATACCATCGATACCATTATCCTGTACCATAGTAACAAGTCCATAGTGTTGTGCAACACGGTGAGCTGCAAGTCGCAGATAAGAGGTAGGGAAATGCTGAAATTCAAATTGTTGTTGATCAGGATTTTGCAAGAACCTCTGGATGTCAAGCTCCATCCGCAAAACTGGTCCCAAAAGTATGCATAAAAAACAAAACGTCAGCGATAGAGAAAAGAAAACCAAGACTCAACACAAATTCCATATAATTACGAGAAAAAAAGAAAAGGACTTCCGCATTAAACAATCATCAGATCACTAATTCACCTGTGAAGCCACAACTAAAAACAAAAGAGTTTCCAGAATAGCTAAAATCATCAAGAACCACATATACACAAGAACACGCCACATAAGGTCTATAAACTTTCAACAATCAGCAGATAACAATAAAAGGTGAATTAGTCAAACCAGAACCGACAACTGACTAGGTGATTCCAAGCAAAACGTATCCGTTCCACAAAATTCATCAATATGAAATAATGCAAGGCACCTATATTGGTCAACTGCAAATTTGATTACGAAACGTACTGCTACAGTTCCCTAGACGCATTATGCCCAAAAAGTAAATCGGGAAGATCAAGAGCTTGACCTCAGATCTATATAGCATTCCACACGATACATACTGTTGCATATTTAAGACAATTAGACAAAGAAGGAATTTGTGTTAGCATCAAAAAGAAAAGAACTTGCAAGCAAGTCTGGGCTAGTTCATACATGTTTTTTTAACCTAAATCCAAATTAACAAATAAAGTTCAAAACCTATTGCTCTTTTCAACAATTCCCATATCAACGATTAGCTCCAAAATCACAAACCCAGATCTGAAATAAATCACCAATCCTAACCCAGAAATCAATGCCATCAAAATTCTAAAATTCAAAAAATTTACCAAACCTGAATCCCCAGAAACCCAAAAACCAAAAAACCAAACCCATTAAAAAGAACTCAGAATTCACAATCAACCCATCAAAGAAAAATAATAAAGTAAAAAAAAACGATACTTACTAGTGAGACGGTGACGAGGGTTCTGTAGAGCCTCAACCAGGAAGGGATCGACCGTTGACTCATCAACGACAACTGCTGCTTGGTGGGTTGACTCCATTGTTGACCTTAACCCTTATTCTCTCTTCCCTATGCAGAATTCTCCTTCACAAATCTCTCCTTTTGCTCTGCAACTGTCTCCTCCTTCAAGATTCCTCCTTGTAATATCTTCTTCCCCGAAGAGAGAGTGAAAGGGAAGACAGAAGATAGTGAGAGGAAGGGTCACGAAGCAAAAGGTGTCATCTTGTTTAACAGACACAGAGATAGAAAACCCTTGTTAAGCTTTTTCTTGGGTCTTATCTATCTTTTCTCCTTTTTTTTCCTGCGAGAAAAAGCAGGCAGAGCCTAAAGTCCCACCAAAAGAGGAGAGACTCTTGAAACACGAGGGTTGTGATTTTATAATGAAGCCAAAATCAAAACCTTATTTGGATTTTTTTAAAAAAAAAATATTCAACGTTATTTTACAACTGGCGGACAAAATGTCCAACCTAACTTGACATGAAATTAGTGTCCAATATTTCTTTAATAATCCTGCGGGAGCGTTCACACCAAAACATCGGTACGACCATGATGGATAAGATTTAAAGAGGGACATTTTTAAGTTCAACGAAATAAATTCTAAATTGATAAACAAAATAAACTCTCAAATTCAAGTATTAATTAACTGAAATCTAACTATCAAGTCAAACTAAATTCGACTTTAGACACAAAAATTTATCTTCAAATTCGGGCTGAAAATCTAACTAATGTCGAATTATGCTTAGTTAAATATATATTTTTAATTTTAAAAAACAAAAAGGTATCATTTATTTTAAAATTTTGGGTTTAGTCTAAAATTTTGAAAATGATAATCCCAAATTCAATCTCAAGCTCAATCAACTTAAGTTGAGCCCATTGACTTTGGACCAGGCTGAGACAAATTTTACCAAAACTATGACCTTGTTTAGCAATCAGCTGATTACATTAGTTGTTAGCTAATGTATGATTATATCAGCTGATTTAACCAACGGGTTGCATTAGCTATTTATCATTTGATATTAATTAACTGTTTAGTATTAGTTGTTTACGTGTAAATTGACTTATGAGGACGTGACTTTAAAAAAAATTATAAAAGTATGACTATTATATATTTTTGTAATTCGTTGAATATTCTTATAGTAATTTCGATTTTAGACATTTAATTCTACAAAAATTAAGTTTATAACTCTAACAAAAAACATTGAACATATAATAATAATAATAACAATAACAAAATCCAAATCTCATCTCTAATTTTATACCTTGTGTTATCTGCAAACTTACTCGATAAATAATATCTTGCTTATCAATTTAAGCTACCATATAGACGTTTTGATAAATTTATAGATAACAATTGTAGTTAATCCCATATATTTTAGATAAGTTGAAATAAATTTAAGAGCATAATTGTCTTTCAGTAAAATTTTTATTTTTATTTTTTTTTGACAATGTCAGTAAAATTTTTATTAGCTGATAGGTTGAAAAGCTACTCCCAAGTAGCTTTTCAAAAAATAACTGGTTGAGTTGAATCAGCCAACCCAACTAGTTCCTAACCAAACAAGCATATTAACTGTTGGACTAATACTCTTTAAACATATCTTACATAACTCTGCATATGGAAATGTCAGCACCATTCACAGCTTCAAGCATCCATCATAACAGCACAACTTGGTCAACAAAATTGTATAAAAGGTTAACATTGTGAAGTCTACAACCGAATAAGCTGCAGAAAGTCTAAATTGAAGGAAATTATACTCTAACCAGTAAGAACATATAGAGGTTGGGGATAATAACCATTAGAGAACATATGGAGGATACAGACTGCTGTAGAGAACGGTTAATTTATTATCCTTATATACAAAACTGGGAGTTGGATTTGGTTTTCAATTCCAACTGCTTCCGAATCTCATGTAGTCACAAGGTGAGGACCGGCGCGTGGAAGGACACACGAGTAAGTAACGTACTTCACACTGTCTACGAGCACGACGACAAAAATCCTCGAAAGTGACTTTGGTGTGATCATGCCATCAACTTCACTATCGCCAGCCTCCCTGGGATCAACAAGTACAGAGACAACCACAGAAGATGCTGATTTATTGCTTCGCAGGTTTTCGCTCTGAGAACTACGTCCAACTTGTTCTGCTGTGATATTGAGATCAGAACTCGAGAGATGTAGTGGAAGACCCCGTAGTATCCTTCTATGCTTTCCTTTTTTAAAATGTGTACCATTCTGCTGTTTCTCTGCTGTTCTGTTGATCACTGATGAAGCAGGAACAATGGCTCCTGGAGATGGTGATGCGTCAAACTGAAACACCTCATTGCACATGCCAGAACTCAACATTGGACCTGGGTATAAGAATGATTCTTGAAAGTTAACTTCAAGCTTAGTATCTAAAATCAGCTATGCAAATCCTATTTTTAATTCTTTGTTTGAGTTAACAGGAGATGAGTGCTGGGAACTAAAAGAATCAGGAGTGCGATATTGCTAGTGATTTTCAATGTTGGGACAAATGTTTGACAATCCCATCTTTAATTCATTAAGAGGCGTATTTCAACATGAGATCAGAACCTGAATTGGAAAACAATTCAAGAGAATAACTAGAATATTATCACACAAAGTTTCATACAGATGATGGTACAATCGACCAAAAACATTCTTTCAAGAAGCCAACTTGAACTGAGTCGATAATGCCACCACTTAATCGTTCAGAAACCAAACAAATGTACAATTGATGCTTGTTATGCATGCTCCCTAATAAAAGAAAATTTTGAAATTTTATGAACAAAAAGGAGGGGAAACCTATTCCACGTAAATCTAAAATTCAAAACATCACCAGTTGTTCAAATACATAACCTAATCCTAGGTAAAAAAGCTTCATCCAAGCTATGTGTTCCCAAGCACTAAAGCATTTCAGTTGCTAACGGCTAACCTAATTCTAAATATAAAAGCTTCATCCAATCTATGTGTTCCCAAGTACTAAAGTATTTCAGTTGCTAAACAATTTGAAAACCAATCTACTTTACCATTTCTATTTAAGAAGAGATACATCTAGTTAATGTTACATTCTACTTTTTATCTTTCACATAGCCATTTCTAAAATTTTTACATATCATAAAATAAGCTGTCATTAACATGTAAAAGTCACTGAACAGGTGATTCAGAAATGTCATAAGGGCAGCAACTACCTGCAAGGCCTTCATGGAACCACTGTTGTAGTTTTCCATTAGCTGCAGATGACTTCAAATGGTCGTGCAAAGTATCAGTAGACCCAGAAGAGAGGGCTCTCTGTCTCTGATATTGCTGAGAATGTCTACGGCTGCCACCGTTTCTCCCAACATTGGGGATAACCAGTGCCAGAGACATATCGTTCTTGGCAGTCAAACCAGTTTTCTTAGTTTTCATCTCAGGAGCCTCACGAGAGGCCATGGCCTTCTCACTTGCCAAAACTGAATGAATTATCAAGTTCCCATCAATCTTCACAAGCTTATCATTCCTTGGGACATACAGAGACGCAACAAGAGGCTCGCTATTATTACCCTTACCAACAGATTCACCCGATCGAGGTAAATGTTCCGACCCTCCTTTCACTTCCATATTATATTCTGAACATCCCTTCTCACCCCTTTCACAGTGCTTTCTATTACTAATATCAAAATTCCTATTACCAAATTCATGCGACGTATTCAAATGTCCACGAACAGTCAAAATCCTCCCTCTATGTTGATGATATATGTTCCCATTTCCAAAATCCACTTGATGAACATTATTCTCCTTATACCCTCCAAATCTAACATCAACAATTGGCAGCAACCCACCAAAAAGCAAAACAAAAAACAACAAACCCAGAAAACTAACACTAGCAACTTTCTTAGTCTTACCTTCACCTTTCTTACTCTCAACCTTTTTACCTTTAGACACGGGAACAGACTGTTGCTGCTTCAATCTCGGGATTGGAACCAAAGGCACATGAGACCCGTGTGGCTTAACAACATAAGGAGGACAAGGCGCCCATGGATAAGCCATCGGAGCATACATGGGCGGCGGGCACACCCCACTGCTGCCCGCCAATTGCTGTCTCAAAGTCGCATTCTCAGCGACAACAAATGAAATTTTGCTATTCAATTCCGTTATAGTGGAATGCATTCCCCTCACCTTCTCTTCCAGCTCCTCCACGTAATGCTTCTTCCTCTGGCGAGAAAGCTGCGCGCTTTCGCGGTTCCGCATCAACCTCGCTCTCCTTTTCTCATCCTCTTCACCCACAAATACACAACTACTCTGCTGCTCTGTGTTCGCAAACTTCACTTTCTGATTCCTCTGTTCCTCATTGATCTCTTCCTCTTTTTTCCTCTTCAAAAGGCTATCCTTAGAACTCATATTCGATTCCTCCACTTTAAACTTTTGATCCCCGACGAAATTGCTCGATTCAGGCGAATCCGGGTTCGTGGATTCGGATAAACCTGAAGGCCCGCCGTCTCTCGATCCCTGAGACGACAACGGCGAGGAAACATTCCTAACCGGGGCGGCATCAGAGCTCCAGGCATCCGAATCACATCCCCCGGATCCTGAAACCGTGAAATTGAGGTAATTAACTACATCAGAGACGTGATCCCCGGAAACCCCCGAGCTCCCAGAGTCCGGAGACGATGAATTCCGACCATCGGGGACATAACCATTCGAAAGGGAATTGAAGAAGGGCTCATTCTCAGAAGGGAAGTCTAGGTTCTCGAGATCATCGAAGGAGATATCAAAATCGTAGTTTTCGTCAAAAACCAATGGCAGATCGGAGAGGAAGTCGTGCGAGGGATCTAACAGGGGATCGCCGGGAGGAATAGGGAGTGAATGGAACCCCTCGGGATGTCCGGAGTTGCCGTTATTCAACATCTCCAATATCACGTCTCCACGAAAATTAGGGCCTAGAGATTCAAACTGAAAATGTTTTCGAAATTGAAATCCAGAGTCATGTAGGGTTAAGAGCGGAGAAGAAGAGACTGACTGAGAAGACTCTTTACTTGTAAAACGGTTTTGGACGGTGAAACTCACGCGCCTAACTTTTAATTAGAGCACTAATTAAAGCTAATTATCATAATCTCCTAACCTTCTGACCTTGCTTATCTAATTTGGTAAGATTCAAGGAAAAGCAGTCCACAAGAGCCAATCAGCGCGTGGAATGCACTTATCCACGTGGCTGCTAGTTATGTGGGTCCCATTGGAGGTATAACTGCTTGACAATGGGGCGCGTGTATAAGGCGAGTGGGAGTAGGAAATCCAATATCCAAGCTAACTTAAACGACGGGCGTCTCTGGAAAGTTCGCAGCAGGTTGGCTCTGGATTTTGGAATCCCGTAGTCGTCAAGCAAGTTTCTTTTTCTTTTATTTATTCATTTTTAATTACTTATTTTTATGTTAATTTTTCTTTTCTTAATTAATAAATTCAGGCGATACAAACATTGATATTTTATAAAAGGATTCATAGGTTTTTAATTAAAATTTATATCAAATTTTTAATGTTTTAGAGTATTTAAAAAAAATTAATTATAAAGAAAAATTTTAAATTTTATGTAACTTGATAATATTAATCCAAAATTTTTGGAAATATAAATAAAAGATTTGAAATTTAAATTTTTCACAAAAATAATTCAAACATCCTACTTTAATAGATTCAATGTTTAAAAATTTTAATAAAATACGATATATAATAAATAAATAATAAAATACTTTGTTAAAATATTAGTATCTAGTAATATATAATTAATTAATAATGATTCAAATTCTTTTTTAATAATTCATATTTTTATATAGAAAATTTTAAGATAATTATTTATGATAACTAATTAATAAATAAAAATTGAAGAATTATTAAAATAAATTAAATTTAAATCATTCATTAAATAAAGTCATTAATTAATATCCTATTTAATGAAATATTAGAAATAATTAATTAATTAATTAATATCCCTTCTTCTTCGAAATTCTTCATTTCAGTTGCACCACAAATGCTGCAGCCGACACTATAAACTATATCACTTGAAAAGAGAAAGTAAGAAAAATATCTCATTTTTTGTTATATCTCGTACCCAGCTTACAATGGGAATTTATAATACAATTGTGCAAGAAACTAGGAGGTAAATTAGGAAGAAACAGAGGAGAAGAA
>JAOTBA010000003.1:1779174-1792673 GCA_025629845.1 Erythroxylum squamatum | reverse complement strand
TTTCATATTCTAATCATAGCAAAATTCTAACTCCTATCACACATGTACTTTCATAAACATGTATTATTTCAACTAGGATATATTTTGAGGCCTTACAAACATAGGATCAAAGCGACTTTTGCTACATTTGACGTAACTAGACCCATCAATGGTTACATATGCTAATATAACCAAATGACATGAATCAAGCATGGATATGTAGTATGGAAATTATAAGCAGTATGATCTTAGCATGCTTATTTCCAATTGGTCCAACCTTATGCTTTAATGAGATCAATCTTAAATAAGTTCAGAGACAAAATAAACCAAATATCTTAAAGCTGTAAATAACCTCGAACAAATTAACAAAAAATTGTATCCAAAATGATAATGAAAAATGTCTAATCTAAAAAAAACTACAATACAAACTCCCACTGAAACTATATATCCTGAAAAGATACAACACCCATATGAACAGTGTACTCATGAAAGACCTTGCATTTAGTAAGCGGATCTACAATCATGAAGTTTGATCCAATGTGTTGTATAAACAACTGTCCACTCTAAACTCTCTCTTTAACAATTAGGAACTTGATGTTGATGTCTTTCGACTTTGTCGAGCTCCTATTATTATTGGAATATAACATTGCCGAGTTATTGTCACAAAATAACTAAAGTGATCTTTCAATAGAGTCCACAATGCGCAGCCCAGTGACAAAATTTCGTAGCCATATCCCGTGGTTGGATGCCTTATAACATGCTATAAACTCTGCTGCCATGGTGAAAGAAGCTATAAGTGTCTGCTTAGCACTCTTTCAGGAAATAGCTCCTCTAGCAAATAGGTAGATATAACCCGAAGTGGATCTACTACTATCTTGGCATCCAACAAAATCGGAATCAGAATAACCAATTATCTCCAACTTATCCGATTTTTTGTATATGAGCATATAATCTTTCGTTCTCTGCAAGTACCACATGAGCCGTTTGGTTGCTTTTCAGTGATCCAATCTCGGGTTACTTAAATATCTCCCTAGCATTCCAACAATGTACGCAATATCCAGACACGTACAAACCTGAGTATACATTAGACTTCCTACAACCGAAGCATAAGGAATCTTCCGCATGTCCTTAGCTTCAAAGTCATTCTTGGGGCATTGACTTAAACTGAACTTATCTCCTTAGACACAGGGGTATCACCTGGTTTACAATCCTGCATGCCAAACCTTTTAAGTATCTTTTCGATATAACTCTTTTGTTACAATCCAAGAATACCTCGAGAGTGTTCCCAATGTATCTGAATCCCTTAAACTAAAGAGGCGTCACCAAGATCTTTCATTTCAAATTTCTTTGACATAAATCTCTTGGTTTCGTGTAATAAGCCTATATCATTACTGGCAAACAATATGTCATTGACATATAAAACCAGAAAAATGTACTTAGTCCCACTGAACTTATGGTATATACAATCATCAGTCGAGTTCATCTCAAAACTGAACAAGATGACAACTTGGTGAAATTTGTAACACCATTGACGAGATGTCTGCTTTAGTCCATAGATGGATTTCTTTAGTTTGCAAACCATTTGCTTTGCATCTTTTGACACAAAGTTTTCTGGCTGCACCATATAAATCGTCTCATCAATGTCACCATTGAGAAACGTTGTCTTAACATCCATTCGATGTAACTCAAAACTAAATTTGTCACTAATGTCATTATTATCCTGAAAGAGTCTTTCAAAGAAACTAGAGAGAAAGTCTCTTTATAATCAATGTCTTCTTTCTGTATAAAGCCCTTTGCGATAAGACGAGCCTTGTGCCTTTCTACATTGCCTTTTGAATCCTTCTTAGTCTTAAATATCTATTTGCATCCAATAGGTTTCGCACCTTCAGGCAATGGTACAAGGTTCCAAATATCATTGTCCTTCATGGACTTTATCTCTTCATTCATAACATCAATTCACTTTTGAGAGTTAGAAGTTTCCATGACTTGACGGAAGTTGATTGGATCATCTTGTACCATACTAATGTCAACTTCATGTTCTTGAAGAAATACAACATAATCATTTAGAATTGCACTTCTTCTCTCCTTGGTGGATCTCCCTAATGGCATAGGTTCTTGAAATTGTAGAGTTTGTTCTTCTAAAACAAGTTGTTGAACTTGGGGAGGAGTTTCCATGATATTGTCTTGATCTAGGATTGCTTCTTGAATAATGTCAGGAATGGAAACCTGCCCTGATCATTATCAATAGCAATTAGAGGAATTTCAACGTGTTCCTTTTAAAAATAAAGTCCTTAATCCTTTCTACCCCGCAAACTCAACATTCTAAAAAAAATCGGACATTTTCCCTCTAAAAAATTGTCTTAATTGTAGGATCATAAAACTTACAACCCTTGGATCTTTCAAAATATTCAATAAAGTAATAACTGATAATCCTTGAGTCTAATTTCTTTTCATTTGGCCTATAAGGCCTTGTCTCAACGACATCCTCAAATATGCAAGTATTTTAACGTAGACTTCTTGCCCGTCCAAAGCTCATAAGAGGTTTTGGGACAGATCCTGCTAATTGGTAAAGCTAACACAGACCAATGGAATGGACTTTGGCTACTTGGGTCCAAGCTATAAACCATATCTATATATGTTTTGAAATTACTTGTTCTTTAGCGTCCGCTATAAACTATATCTATATAGGTTTTGATCGTTTTAATATTTAATCTTAAGTGACATTAATAAGTCATGAGATAGTCTATTAGCTATAAAATTAATGGTAGATTATATTATTTTTGTATAAATGAAATATTTTAATATTTTATCACTACTTTTAAAATTTTGGGTTTAACATTGTAAAACTAAGATAAATTTCAAATATTTTTGTAATTTTCATTTTAAAAATTATAAATAATTTAACTAAATTAACAAATATTCAACAAAATTATATTTTCTCTGTTTAAATATCAAGTTAATATTGTCATATGATTTTTATTTATTTAAACTAATTTATAATTATAATTATTATGCCACCGACCAACTGCTTAATTTTCAATAACCATCACAAATGAAAAAACATGAACCCCATCGTCGTTAAGAATTTGAAATAATTGAAAAACCCTTCGTCTCTTTTTTCCAACAATTTTAAAACTGAATTGAATGGACCGAATTTAATCAAAATAAGTACAATCACAGGTCCAAATGCACTACCCCACCATCCTAATATACCCCATAAATCCCTGGATGAGTCCTCCAGTGGCTGTATTTTACGAGACAACAATCAAATTAGTATGAATGTGATTTAATGTTTTCAGACGAGATTAATTTTAATTTACATGCGTAAATATGTAACTGCACTTACTTGCATGAGAATGGGGAATTTGGATCAGGAATGTATGGACGTGATTGGCTATACGGTGTGCCTGGAACAAAGATTGGAGAGGGTGGTGGGTTATCAATGACTGGTGTTGGGGGACTACCACCGCCAGTTGGAGTAGGAGGATAATAGCTGCCGCCACCACTCGCAGGAGTTGATGGTGTCGTAGGCACGCTTGGTGTACCGAAACTTCCACATGGTGGATTACGGTCTGGTGGTGGGTTCGCAGTTACCAGGAGATGGGGTTAATGGTGTGGGGTGGTGGCTTCCGTGAGAAGGTGGATTACCGCCGTAGCTACCTCCTCTGGACCCGTGTGATAGCGTAGTTCCATGCGGAGGGCTTCGGTTTGAACCCTGTCATTTAAAAGATCAAAGACATAAACAACTGTTGTCAATTACCATGTCTTTGTATGTTAGGGAGCTAGTTCACAGGTATTCAAGATAGTCCATGACACGAAGTTACGAAAGAGAAACATTTTTAGTTTCTTCACTACAACGTATTACGTGCACAACAAACTTGCAAAAATTACCAACTGGCATGACTACTTAAACCAAGTTCAATTGTGTGCTGTATATGCATTACTGTGTGTGTGAGTTAAGGACAGTACAGAGGGAGACGGAGAGACCAGAAGGCGGACTTCTTGCGTGTGGGTCTGGTGAGTAGCAGTTCTTCTAATCTTTGAAGATATTTGCCATCATAGGGACGACAACCATGTTATGAAAGAATAAAATGAGCTCAAGCTTAGACCAGATTATAGCTAGACACCATTTTGTGAACTGCTCAACAGACTTTTTACCTGTTCTTTGAGCACATCTGCTCATCAAATTAATCCCGTGAGTGAGATTTATGAATCCTGTGATTAAGAGAGAAAAACCTAAGATACATGGGATTACAAGAAGAAACTCAAATCATTTATTTCCTGATGGAATATATGTACTCCGTTTGTTCATATCATCAACGCTTCTGGTTCTTCAGTGAATGATTCTAGTTATGGCGTCAAGTTTCCTTCCTGTAACGTAAGCCATCTGGTTCTTATTATCACCGTCGTCATCCCAACATAAACCACCAAAACCTAGTTGCAGACTTGCAGTGTTCTCCACTAGTGCTCCTTCTATGTTGGTTCAGGATTAGCTGAATTCTACATAAACTCACTTGATTCTCCTTCTTTATCAACGTTTAAGATCATATGATAACTAAGTACTCTGGAATGAGGTCGTGTGCAAGTTGTTTTAGGAGATTGCAGAAATGGAAGTGGTGAGGCAACAGGCAATACTAGACTTGATTCATCAAAGACAAGTTCAATTCCAATTTTCACATGCGAATTAATGAACTCGGATTTGACACATCTTAGCTAGGATATATTTATCCACATTAATGAATATTATGAACAGTGCTTATAAACCGTATCCCGTAATTGTATTACATTTTCTGAGACTTGCTTCTATGTCCTCAATAATGGATATTACAAGGATGATATTTCGATTTTATATCAATTAAATATATCATTCGTGCTTTTGTACGTTACAATCTGTATATGAAAATGTGAAATAATTATTACAACCATACTAGTTAAAATTTTAGTAAAACAAAACGATTAAAAGTCAAAATTTTTAAATTTTCTATAAAAGTTAATATTATTTTAGTAGTTAATCACATTCTTATTTCAATTGAAAGTTATAAGTTTTTTCCTTATCTTTATTTCTAACATGCATTTTAATTAAAACAATGTACGGGTGAAAAATATATTTATTAAATTATAAAAATTTAATACTTTTTTTCAGTGAGTTGTGATATTTTTTTACTATATTTTAAGAAGTAATTTGTATTTGGTATTATAAAATAAGGATTAGATTTTCTGTTTTCGTTAACCAGTTTTAACCCTGCGTCAGTTAATCTCATCTACAAATTTACGTGAAATATAAGTACGGAGAAAAAATTAAAGTGCATTAAGAATAATGTTGACTTGACAAATTGCCTTAAATTGTCCCCTAACCCAGAAACCAAGAAAAAATTAGGAATCAAAGTCAAATTAATCTCCCCAACCACCTCAAAAGTCAAATGCTTATCAAAGCCTCGAAACAAAGTCTTTTTTCTTTTTATTGGATAAGAAAGAAGCTAATTTCATAAACAAAGACCACCCAAAACAAGCAACTCCACGACACGTTGTTTCTGTTTTTGGGTTGCAGCTGCCACGTGTCAAGAACCCAATTGCCCTCTCTCGGACCTTGAATGACTCTCCCGTCACTTTAACTCAGAGGCAAGTCGCCGAGTTTTCATTTTTTCGTTTAGTATCTTAACTCTCCAAAGTCCCGAGTCCTAGGTCCTAACTCAAACGTTTGACCCAACGCACCTGGGCTTAAAACCGCCTGAAAATAAGCATCTCAGTATCTTTTTTCAACTCTATCTATAAAGTATTAGAATATATTGACAACTAAGAATAAATAAACTATACACCGACTGTTGTGTATCGGTCAAGATAGGTACAACTATATTCAATTTTCATTTACACTTGAAAGTCATATAAATAAATAAGTATTTATCCAAATATTATAAATAAAAGAAATAATGATTAATTATTTTCATTATCGTTATCATCACACTCAGTCTAAAATTTTACAATAAAGCGGAGTTTGAAGAGATGTGATAATACGCAACATTACCTTTATATAGTAGAAAGGCTGTTTTATATAAATTCACATCATGTGACAATAAAAAAATAATGCAGGTCAAATAATAAAAAAGTAAAATCAACACGATAAATAATTATATAAATAAAATTATAATAAATAATAAATAAAATATAATTCAACTTCTACTATGGTCTAAAAATTGTATTAAGATACAAATAAAAATTGTCTTCGTCTTAGTTAAAATTGTATAATTTAAAAAAATCTAATAAAGAGTATGTGCGTACATTTGGAAAAGAAGTAATGACTATGGAAAAGAAATAAATCTTCTTGAAGGGCAACTTTTTCTTACAAAATTTCAATGCGGCTGGTCAAAAAATAAACAGTAGCAGAGATTTATGAAAATATACTCACCAAACAGTAAAAATTCAACAAACAAATCCAAGATTTGAGTAAACTAAAATGAATTTAAACAAAAAAAGGAAATTTTATTAGTTGTTTCAACGAAAGTGGTTCTGGTTTTTTTTTTTTTAAAATCAAAATCCTGTCTTGACTTTCCACGCAGCACCTGGTTTCTCTGTGCAGAGAATCCATAACACAAACAGAGAGAAAGAGAGTGTGTGTGAGTGTGAGTGGGAGAGAGATAGAGTTGAAAAACAAATTTTTCTCGAGAAAGTTTGTAGTGAAAGAAAGAAAATTTCTTTCTCTGGTAAAAAATTTCTGCCTGAATCCGTCAAAAAAAAAAAAACCGAACCTAACCGAGATAAACCCACGTTTGTGTCTGATAGATTATCAGATTCTCTATTCCTCTCTCTCTCTCTCCCCCCCTCTCAATTTCCATCTCGTGCAAGGATTCCAAAAACAATAAGGAAAAATATAAAGATAGGATTAACAAAAAGCCATATGATAGTCAACTAAGGATTGTAAAGATCGTATTTTTTATTGATTCCCATCACTTTGTGACCCCAAATTCTCTTTCCGATCGAGTTGTTTCTTGATGTTCGTATTTGGATTTTGGTTTTGATTCTGGGTTTCAAAATCGGTGCTTTTTCATCTTTCATCTCTGGTTGTAACAACGGACGAACATTGGTTTCCGGTTTCTGGGTAGTTCTAAAATAGCATAGAAAGATAGTATAGCAATCATAATAACCTTGAGGATAGATTTCTGGATCCGGATAATCGGTTCACAATGAAACAAGGATCACTTGATTACTGGAGGAACTATTTCAGGGGGGCGAATTCTGATATCTTTGGTATCATTGACCATGCTATTATGGTCGCTGCCTCGGATTGTCCCAAAGAGTTCCGACTGAGGAGAGATCGACTTGCGGAGCGATTGTTTTCTTGCAGATTGACTCGGTGCTCCGGATGCAACCGGGTCGAGCTGGCGGTACCTGGTCATGACGGTGACGGTGAAAGTGATGGTTGCAAGACACGGGATGGTTCTAATAATGGCGGTGGTGGTGATGTCCATCATGACGACGACGACGACATAGAAATTGATATTGAAGGTGGATGTGAGTTTGAACATGGAGTTGGTAGTAAAGAGAGCAACGCTAATAGTTGCAACAATGGAGAGTTGAATATGAATGGTGATCAGATGGTTAGTAACTATAGTTATGGAGAGGCTGAGGCTTTGACTGATGAGATTGAGGAAGAGTCACAAATTGTTGGTGAAGTGTTAAGGATCAAGGACATTCTTCAGGCTAGCCAAGAAGAGGTATGCATGACCTTATATTGCAGTTGTTGATTACAACTTAAAAGTCTTTGTAGGTTTTCTGATTGATTGGACCGTTAAATTAGATAATTCTGTGGATTTCTTTTGATTTTGGTCTTCAAGTTTGAGCAGATATGTGGTTTTTTGGGGGTAATTGCTCAAAGATTTATGCATGGTTTTTAATTTTTTATGTTGTCTAATTGGTTTTGCTTTGGTTGTTTCTTCTGGCAGTCTGATTCTGTGCTGTTTGAGTCATTGAGGAGGCTTGAATTGATGGCTTTGACTGTGGATATCCTAAAGGTTTGATTATCTGGAAACCAAGTATCATAAACTGTTTCCGTCATGGTACATAGGTTCTATAGCTGAGTTCTTCAACTAATTGTGCTTGTCTTTCACCAGGCAACTGAGATTGGAAAGGCTGTCAATGTTCTCAGAAGACATGGATCGGATCCGACTCGCCAGCTTGCTAGAACTCTAATAGAGTATGAACTTATTTATCTCGTCTCATAATGGTTTACTTCCTTTTCCATTATCAAATGACATGGTGTTGATGTATTACCACCATGGGTCTATTTTATTGTATAATGAACATCTAGCCACGCTCTGAATTAGCTAATAGCTGAAATGCTTAATAAGATCTAGTTTGTATTTAGTCATTATAATTGATCGAGGCGAATAATTGACCGGAGAACATCTATTTATTAAACATCCTTTTTCGGCTAAATGCAGTGGCTGGAAGGATTTGGTGGATGAATGGTGTAATGCTACTAAGGCTGTTAAAGGTGGGAACTTGTTTGGTAATATTTAATGTTTACTATCATTCCATGTTTGCAATCCAAAGGTATTTCTGGAGTCTGATTTTCTTTAATGGTCTTAGGTGATGAAGGTACTCCCGAGTCTGTTAACCCATCTGTTGTTGAAGAAGAAGAAGAAGAAGAAGAAGAAGAAGAAGAAGAACAAGAAGAAGAAGAAGAAGAAGAAGAAGAAGAAGGGCTTCCATCTCCACCTCTAGATGAAATAGCTTTCTTTGCCACTCAACCCACTTCAATGGAGCTCTCACAGGTACTTGCCTTTCTCGTCTGTTTTTATGTTTGATTTGGGCAGTTTAGTTGCTTGGGAGAACCTCTTGACGACTAACTGATTCTGGTTTTCCCATTTTCTGTAATTATTTTGTGCAGTTCTTTGATGGCTTGGATGATTATGGAAGTGAGTTGATTTTCCATCTCTTGTGCTTTTACTTAGATAGCTTTGATCTTCGGTCTGTATCTGAATTCCCCACTTCTTAGATACATGATTCTGAACTAGGAATGTTGTTTCAGATCCTCGAAGCGGTGGGGAATTCAACAAGGACCTTGAAAAAGCAAGAAAGCCATCAATTGAGAACCAAAATATGACCAAGAAGCAGACCACAAACGAGGCAAATGTGGTAGCAAAGGCCAACAAGAGTGAGCTAGTGAAAAGACAAGTAGCTCCCATGAAGCCAGGTAAGCCATTGAACAATGATTCTGGACCTGGAAGACCTCGAAAGACAAGTGTGGAGAACAATGCAAGTAATCAATTAAAGTCTCAGACAAAATCCGAAAAGATTACAAACCAGAGAAAGCCTTTAAGTGGTCAACAAGATGTAAGCATAAAATTTAAAGCAGGTCCTTGTATGAAAATTTAATGCAGTCTGATCATAGGGATTCTAATTTTATCTTGTCTCTGTTTTTTGTTTTCAATTAGAAAATTAAGTGCTCGGATGAAGCTGCTGTCCAGATGAAACTTGAAGCCACCAAGAGAAAACTTCAGGAGAGTTATCAACAAGTTGAGAATGGTTGGTGTTCTCCTTGAAATGCTATACATGATCTTATCTTACATTATTTATGTCGATACAGATTTAGTTCAGATCAACTCAATCATTAACTATGCTTTCATATAGGATGTTTATTTCATTTTCTTTTCCGATCTTTGTCAGAGGATGAAGAATGATTCCAACTTGAGACTGACTTAAATGTCATCTCTATTAATTGGCTATTGATAAGAATATTCTGCTTTCTGCTTTAACAGCAAAGAGGCAGAGAACAATCCAAGTCATGGATTTGCATGACCTCCCCAAGCAAGGACACCATAAAAATCCACACGGAAGACTTGGAAATGCTATCAGGCATTGGCCACATGGCCGGAGGTAGCTCTTATTGTATAGCTGACTGGAGTTCTGGTAACATCTCCGGCTGCCTGTCATCAGTACGTCGTCACAATGACTCTGTGGTAACATGAAATCCAAGCATTGATCTTAATACAAAGTGGGACTATTCTGCACTGAAAGGGAAACAAACATTTGAAACAGTTTTTCCATGTTTAATACTTTCAGGAACAGAGGCAATTGTTTCATTAGAATTCATGCTGGTTAGGATTGTTGACTTGATATTTTGGATTAACAATGTGTAGAGAACCTTGACCTGTGCCAGCAAAATTGTTCTCTTTCCCACCTTTCAGAAAAGATGAGACCTTTCTTGCCATTGATCTCAATCTGTAAACCTCTTCTTCTGAATGTATAAGAATGTCAAAATGTTACTATTAGCTTCTCAACTTTGCTTTTCATACTTCTTCTCAACTTTGCTTTTCATACTTTTGTCTAATGTCTACAGTACTGAAATAAGATAAAAGAACAGAACTAACAATTCCAGCCATTGCTATGAACTCATCGAAAAGATTATGAAATTTGTAATTTTACAAGCACCAGCTTGCAATGTAATGATGGTCCCCAACTTTTCGAGAAAATATACTTAAAATACAAGAATTTCAGACACAAGTGGGGTTTGAACTTTGAAGGTCTCCTTTGTCGGCAGATGATGACGACTTTTGACCACAACCCACTTCCTCTTCTCTCCTTCTTGTTCCTAAAACACGCTTACTTCTTAGCTTTACCAAGAAACACACACGCACACAGATTCCAAGTTATGGGGTAGAGAGAGTACAGAACAACAAAACTTACGTAGTTAGAACGAGTATTTGACACATGTATTGTCTTGTTGTTGCACGTGTTAGGTTGTGTGTTACGTTCTGGTGGCCAGTCAATGAAATACCAGATTCTATACTCTTCTTCAATTAAAAAGAAGTGCTTTCCGAAAGAACCTTATCAGAATTTTGTGTGTGTATGTTTTTGTGACGGTTCAACAAATCATCAAAAGGCATATACTTTATGTAGGGTCATTGCTTAGCTCACGCACGAGGCAGAAGGAGACATAGACATGGAGAATGAGTTCAATGGATGAAGACACTATTCCTAAATATGTGCATACTAAATGGATTTTTGTAAATAAAATTCAATTTCATAATTTAATACAAATTGTGTTTTTCTGGTGAATATTAAATAAATTATTGAATATATGAAATAATATATATTTCAAAAAAATTAATAAATTAAAATTAAATATAAAAATTAAATCAATTAATATTAACAATTTCAACTTCTTTTCGTCACTTCTAATTAATATATTACAAATATATGAGAATTGGAGAGGTCCAATAGAACGCAACTTTATCCCTTAACTAGTGGAAAGGTTATTTCCGAAAGCCATTAACTTAAATAACTTTAATTATAATCCAAATTTTATACAATTTAATAATAACTAAGATATTCCGATATTTAAAATTATATTTATAAACTAAATTTTGTTAGAAGTTACATTTAAAGTTTTTGAAATTTAGGAGTAATTAGAATATTTTTAATCTCACATGAAAGATCAATAGTTCAATTAAAATGTAAAATTAGATATCTCTAATTTATTTTTTTAAATTAAATATTTAGAATTCCAAGTACAATGTAATAAAATTAAAAGCACCATTTGGTGGAGATGAAGCGGCAGCAGTGGAAGCGGCCACGTGCTCTCGACGCACTAATATAAGTGCGTGGGAAAATCAACCTGAACGTTGAGTGGACAATCCCGCTCGGATGCTTTGGTCTGGACTGTTGAAGCCGATCTAACACAACGCGTGTTCTCTGTATGAATTTTCCCAGCCGTCACTATAGCGCGTGGGTCCCACGAATTTGAGGCCGCGCATGATACACCTCGTACTCTACCCTCTACTTTTTCGCTCAGTTTTAGTCGTTAAAAATTCAACCCATTTGACTTATTTAATTACAAAATATTTAAATTAACTAATGATTCAGTTTGATTTATAATTTGACTGTTTGATTTATATAAATAATCTTTATTGTTAACTATCGATCAGTTTATTAATTAATTGAACAATTTTTGTAAATTAATAAATTTTTATAAATTAAAATAAATAAATAAATTTTTATTTAATAATATTTTTTTAAATTAAACTTTAAATTTTTAATGAATAAGAAAAATCGCTTCAATTATATTTCAAATGTTTTAAATTTATTCGATCTTTAATCGATTTGATGATCGTATAATATCAACTGAATTTTTTAAACTTTTAATATTTTATTTTACTAATTTAACTTTTGATCATATTTTTAAAATATAGAAATATATGATTGGATAATGGACTCAAATTGATAAACTTCTTGTTGTTTTCCATGACCATTCATTCAGCCTATTTAGGTTATGAAAATGGCGTCTGACTTGAGAATTGTTTCTCTCGGACTACATCGACATTCAGAGAACAAACAAAAAAGAAAACATCATTGGATCATGTTGTTGTTTAAATACTCAGATTGACTGAAGGGGCTTAGAGTATCTTACGATTTCCCAACTATCAAAGGGCTACTAAAAACTCATCTCGAGAAGTGAATTATTGGCCATTATATTACAAATTTCAGTTCCAAATTCCTTTTTTTTCTTTTTTGAATGGGAAGTATTTTTCATATAATTTTCTTGACAAGAGTGACAAATTAATATGAATCTAATCCCGAGTTAAGTTTTATTTGTCAAGTTTAAGTTTAATTTCAGACATTCAAATTCGTTTGAAGTCGAGTTTGATATTTTTCAAACTTGACCCATCATAACTGAAAAAATCGAAGGGGTGATTGTTTCACAAATTTCTAATTGTAAAGTTATACCGCAGTTATTTGTAACTGTATCTGTCAGTTATTAGATATAAAGTAACCGTATCAGCAACTGTTAATTTTTCAGCATAAACGAAAACAGAAAATAAATACGAAATTAAACAGATCAACGCCGAAATTTGATAATACAGTTCAACACTTCTTGCCTACGTTTGGGGGGTCCTCACCTAACTTAATTATTTTACTAACGACAATAGTTTTATACAAGGCTTTATTGAGCCGACACCCCTCAACTCTTGACAGTATACCTCGTCCTTACTATCCGTGAAAGAATTTCACACCCAATAGTACGACCGCTATGGGTTATAGCAAGTAAAAATATAAAACCCTAACTCCACTTCTCAATTTTGACACAAAATTTCAGGCTTGTAAGGTTATTATAATTCTACCATTTTCAATAAAATCAAATCTCTCTATTAGTTAAGGCTAAAGCTGCATATTACTGCACCTTTTCAAATTTTATATATTAACAAAATTTTTATTAAGTTATTGTTGTTATTCCTATTGTCAATAAAAACATGTAAAACATTTATGGATCAATTTATTTAAACATACCTGAATTTATGATAGTTTTTACAAGGTTTGATTTATTCCCTTTCTGGTTCTATTTTTCTTTGATGTGTTTCTTCAAATGGTATAGATACACTTTAATAAGTTTCTAAAACTTATATATGCTTTCACCAATCATCATTCATCTTAAAAGAGAAAGAGAAAGGCTTAACAAACGTTTGATGGAGGTGCGATCAGTTAATAGTAACGTCTATAATACTTTACGCTCGGAGTTAGCTCAA
>JAOTBA010000003.1:1728771-1765996 GCA_025629845.1 Erythroxylum squamatum | reverse complement strand
ACTCGATTCAACATTGCCATGAATGTTTGCTGGTATGGCTTCTTGAAATGTTGAAGATGTGTTATTAGCTACAAGTTCTTGAGTAGCATTCGAATCAGCTGCACTTTGATTTTGTTGAGATTCCATCTGTTTTTAAAAAAAATACTATAATTCAATATGATTGTTAAATATTTAATTCATAATCAATAACTCAAAATCCAATTCCAAAATCTAATTCCAAATCCCTAATTTCAGTTCAATTCAATTTCATAACTCAAAATCCCCAATTTCGGTTCAATTCATTTTCATAACTCACAATTCACTTCGATTCAATTCAATTTCATAACTCACAATTCACAAATGACAAAACACAATCAAAATCAACATCCAAATTTTCACTTCAAGTTCCAACCGAAATCAACATCCATGAACCATGAACCAACCGAAACCCACTTCCAATTTTTTCCCCAAATCTTCAACAATTTCACCAATTTTTTACCCCAAATCCAACAACCAACACACTAACAGAAGAAATCATTTTCAATATGCATGAAAAATGGAGCAAAAATCCAAAACATACACCCCAAATATAATCGGGTCTTCGGTGCCAATCTGGGTCGACGTCGGGTCGTGTGCGCCGGCTGAGCTGCGGTGGTCCTGCGGTCGTCCGGTGCGTCGAAGACTCGAGGAGGATGAAGAGAAGGCTGAAGCCGGCGTGGACGAGGGACGACGCGACGGAGAAGACTCGACAGACGGACGGAGGAGAAGAGGAAGACTCGAGCAGACCACCACCGTGCAGATCCAGACCAGGGAGGGCGGTGAAGCGGCGGGAGAGAGACGGACGGCAAGGAGCAGGCGGCGGAGATGGACGGAGGACAGCGAGGCAGAGAGAAGAGAGAGGCGAGAGTAGACGGAGACGGACGCGGGACTCGGGGGGGTAGATTTTTAGGGTTAACTTTTTTTATTTGCAACTAAGTCCCTAACATTTTTAAAATTTCCGGAATACACCCTAACATTATACGGGTCGGGTCCCCATTGGGGATGGAGACTATAATCTCCATCCCCGCCCCGAATATAAATGGGAAAAAATCCCCATCCCCTACCCCGTTTATTCGGGGCAAAATGTGCCCCCATACTCGCCCCGTTCGGGTCGGGAAATATCGGATCCCCATCGGGGCGGGGCTTTTTGCCATCCCTAACAATGAGCCGCCTATCACTCCCTAAAATCAAGTAATTTTAGAAGATTTATAGATCATTAACTTATTCCATTATGGGATGAACATAGTCTATTGTTTCAATCATGTTATTATTAGTTTCTACTTAGAAATGTGCTACTTCAAGTCATTAAATGTGTCACTATAAAAAGGTTCCTAGCTAATTTCCAATGTATTTATTCAGGAAATATTCTTCACTAATCATGTGATTTGGTTCAATGACTTTCATTTTCTTAAATTGGTCCATAGCAATTCTCTACATTGGGTATTTGAAAATGACCATCATGTAATGTAAGCTTGGCCCTAGTTAAGGATTAGTTAGTATCCCCATAAAAGCCTAGAAAATGTGAGATAGTAAGGGGGCTAAGTGGACAAAGCCACAATCATAAATTATTTGCAATAAACAAAAAGAAAATACAAAAGAAGAAGAAATCAAATTATGAGTATAAAAGAAAAAGGATAAGTGAAAAAAGCAAAAAACAAAAGAGAGAACCCCCCCCCAGACCCAGAGCCAAATAATGGAGGAGAGGGTATTGGACATTGCAGATGAGAGTGAGAGGCCAAGAGGGATGGAGAATCCCAATGCTTAGCCTATCAGACATCACAGCCAACTCTTCACACTCTCTTGTCACCAATTATACCAAAAAACTAAACCAATCCCCATTTCTCATCACACCTTCTCATCTCCTTTTTTCTCTCACCCAAAGAGAAGGCTCTCTCTATCTCTTTCTCTATCTCTTTCTCTTTCTCGCACACATATACATACATATTAGTATCACACACTGTCTCTCTCTCTCTCTTTAAAAGCCCTTTTCATGATCTAAAAATCTAATCTTTCTTCAAACTTCCAATCAAGAAGCAGTCTTTATATGTTTTTATGATCCTCAACAAAAAGCCCAGATCAGAGAGCGACCCTCAGGACCAAGATTTCACCAGGGAGGATCGCGCCGAAATGTCCGAGGACGACGACCGATCTCCGCCGTCCTACTCCATCAGCCCTACTGACGGCAAGACCCGAACTTGCACTTCCGGGTCGGGGTCTTCTGGACCACCCGAGCACCAAGCGCAGTTTGCCGACCAGGTCCTGGAAAACGTCCTTGAGAACGTTCTCTGTTTCTTGACCTCCCGGCGTGACCGTAACGCGGCGTCATTGGTGTGCAAGTTGTGGTGCCGTGTGGAGGCTCTCACCCGATCCGACCTCTTCATTGGGAACTGCTATGCAGTGTCTCCACGGCGCGCCACGTCACGGTTCACCCGTGTCCGGTCCGTTACGGTGAAAGGGAAGCCCCGGTTCGCTGATTTCAATCTCATGCCAGACAATTGGGGGGCCCACTTCGCTCCTTGGGTCTCCACAATGGCCAGAGCTTACCCTTGGCTCGAGAAGGTTCACCTCAAACGCATGTCTGTCACAGACGATGATCTTGTTCTTCTTGCCAAGTCCTTTTTGGGGTTTAAAGAGCTTGTACTTGTTTGCTGTGATGGGTTTGGTACTGGTGGCCTCGCTGTTGTCGCTAGCAGATGCAGGTATGGTGTTTGGTGTCTTTGCTTTTCCACAGTTTCAGTTTTTGTTGGCAGTTGGCTGATTAGATCTGATTTTACTGTATAAAGTTCTGCGGTCGTGGTTTGGAAGTTTGTGCTTGTTTGTTTGATATAATTTCTTTTTCCATGTATTTACCTGAAAGGGATTACAATATCCTTGGGAGTATCTGTTTCCCAGTCTTTATTTAGATAATGAGTTTTGGATCTTTATCCATTGTGAAATTGAACTCGGTGAATTTTTTATACTTTGCTGGAGTTGGGATTAGTAAATTGTATATAAAATGGATTTTGATGCGAATATATGTGTGAAAAAATCTTTACTGAGTGGCACCATTGAGTGAATTTTTTTAAAATGACTATGGTTTACAACGACAATAGCTTGTTGATAGATGAACTTACAGCGTTTTCTGGATTGATTTTCCCTTTTCTACAGGCAATTGAAAGTGCTTGATCTGATTGAATCTGAGGTGTCAGATGATGAAGTTGATTGGATATCATGTTTCCCAGAGGGTGAAACGAGCCTTGAATCTCTGACTTTTGATTGTGTGGAATTCCCCATCAACTATGATGCATTGGAGAGGCTGGTCTCGAGGTCCCCTTCTTTGAAGAAACTTAGGTTGAACCGATATGTATCTATTGGGCAACTATATAGTTTGATGGTTCGAGCTCCTCAGCTCACACATCTTGGGACAGGCTCATTTAGCCTGTCAGAGGATGCAGCTCAGAGTGAACAAGAACCTGATTATGTTTCTGCATTTTCCGCTTGCAAATCCTTAGTTTGCTTATCTGGGTTTAGGGAGATAGTAGCAGATTATTTACCAGCAATATACCCAGTTTGTGCCAATCTAACTTCTCTGAACTTTAGTTATGCTAATATCACTGCAGAACAGCTGAAACCAATTATAAGTAATTGTCACAAGCTTCAGAGTTTCTGGGTATGCTTTCTTCCTGTTGAAGCATAGGTACGCTTAAAATTCTAGTTTTAAGCTGATTTGAGTTTTGATAATGCAGGTACTGGATTCAATATGTGATGAAGGACTTCAGGCGGTGGCTGCAACATGCAAAGATCTTCGAGAGCTTCGAGTCTTCCCTTTTGATGCTCGGGAGGATTCTGAGGGCCCTGTTTCAAACGTGGGTCTCCAAGCAATTTCAGAGGGCTGTAGAAAGCTTCAATCTATTCTGTACTTCTGTCAGCGGATGACAAATGAAGCTGTTATAGCCATGTCAGAGAACTGCCCTGATCTTGTGGTGTTCCGCCTCTGTATAATGGGTCGTCGTAGGCCTGATCATATAACTGGAGAGCCTATGGATCGAGGTTTTGGAGCCATTGTCAAGAATTGTAAGAAACTCACTCGGCTTGCGATATCTGGCTTATTGACTGATAAAGCTTTTGATTATATTGGACGATTCGGGAAAATGGTTAGAACCCTGTCAGTTGCTTTTGCTGGAGACAGTGACATGGGGTTGAAACATGTGCTTGAGGGTTGCTCTAGGTTGCAGAAGCTTGAAATTAGAGATAGTCCTTTTGGGGATGCTGCTCTTGTTTCAGGTTTGCACCACTTTTACAACATGAGATTTCTTTGGATGTCTTCTTGTAAGTTATCCCGTCACGGCTGCCAAGAGATTGCAAGAGCATTGCCCCATCTTGCAGTGGAAGTGATTAAGCATGAAGATCACGAGGACATGGATGATTATGTTGAGACATTATACATGTATAGGTCTCTTGAAAGGCCAAGAGATGATTTACCAGAATTTGTGTCCATCTTGTAGGCATTGTTGCTAATCGAAGTTGTTTCATGCTGTTCTTTTGATGGCTGCTGTTGGGCAAGTGACATGTTTCTGCTAGAAAGTTGGTTCTGGTGGGTTTTTTTTTGTATTACCCACAAGGTCCAGTGTAACCTAGTCAGAGAAGGCTGAGTTTATAACTTCGTCCTGTGCCGTTACTGATGACATTCAAAGCAGTAGCTCTATAAAAGGCCACCTCTATTCTTTGCTTTGGTTCTTGAAAAATACCTTGGTCAAGGAGGGAGGTGATACCTAGGATGGGCTCTGTAAGGTATTGGACTGGTAGATCTTGTTGTATCAATGTGCTTCTAAATTATGTGTTTCTTTCGTTTTCATATTCATTTGGTCATAAACAAGAAGGCTGCCGAAAGAAAGAGATGGTGTGAAGTGAGCTGCATCAAGACGAAGAGATGGGAACAGGGCTGAGGAGTTGGAAGTAGAAAGGGTGAAAACTAATGAAGGGTCAATTCTTTTAGCAATGTTAGCCACCAAAAATGGAGGGAGAATAAGAATTAAACCCCAAAAGCAATAGGAAGCATCTCCCACTCATTCTGTTGAGGAAGTTAGGCTGTCTTATTTGATTTAAAGTTAGCTAGTCTGAAAAAGCTGTAGCTGGTGAGAACTAAATGCTCAAAAACTGATGCTGATGCATGTCTCTACCATCTCTTTCTGTCAATGTTTTTTTTCTCTTTTTCCTATCTCGAATGTGTTGTCGTAGCACCTGACTGTTGAATTTATTATTGCTATTTTAGCCAATGTGAGGTGGTAATAAATGCCAAATATGCATATGCTTGTACCATATAGCTTTACCAGGGACCGACTTCTGCCTTCCCTTCCCTTACCTCTGAATGTGGAATGATCAAAACTGACGCGAGCTCCAGTAATTGTGGGTGGAAAGTATTGTAGTACAACTTACGAGTACGCTTGCAACCCCATATTCTCCGCAACAACTTGGGGATTCCCATTCCCTTGCAATAAAAAGAGTCATGGAGAGTACAGGATGGAGTTACTCCTTGGATTCGATGGTGATCCTAGAACTGTTACTTTCGAGCAAAAAAGAAACAGTTTTCCCCTGCTGGCTCCCTTCAGTAGCAGCCGAAATCTCATTTATGGTGTGCTCTGACTTATTCTTTTCCTGTAGTTGGATGTGGGACCAATCATTCTGATGATTTGTCACACCCCTGCGTTTTGCGTTACAAAGCAGCCATGTCCACTTGACCCTATTGTTTGTGCGTGGTTCGCTAAATCAACCTTGTTTGTTTCTCGGTATTCTGTCTAGAAAGATGGTAAAATCAGGCATAACAGAACCAAAGTGGGATCTGACGGTGCAATTGAATAGTTCATTAATAACAAAGCCATTTCTTCTTCTTCTTAAGCCGATAACTATCTCCCTTGTATATGGGTCCTAGTGACTTGCCAATGGTTAAGGATAAGAAATGGTATTTGAGTGAATCCGCGCTTCTTATGGGTCAACTCATCTAAAACCATAATAATAATAAGATGTCTTCTTATTCATCACTTTTGTGTCTCAGCTTATCCAAACTGCTTTGTGGGAATAGTCCTAGTCTGAATGAGAATGAGCAGTGCCCAAAGAATGGTAGCCTCTACTTTTCTTTTTGGATCTGTATCTTCTCTCACTAGTTCTTTTGCCATGTTATTTCCTTTCCACTTTGTCCCCAGAACTGAGAAAACTATATCTTAGCCATTGGATTGGATTTGCCAGTTTCTGATGGACCTGTCTTACCTAATTTGTATCCATCATCTCAAAGTCTGATAGGATAAGATGGAGAAAGACTCTTTATGAGTTTAATTGAATGACCATGATTAAACAAGTCTGAAGCACATGCCTTGCACTGTTTGCTAAGCTGCAGGTTACATGCATCATTATAATATGTGATATAACAAAAAGGAGTTTATTGATTGGTGGATGCCCATCTCGAACTCAAACATGTGTCCCACCACCAGATCAATCAACGTGTGGGCCACGTGTACGGTATGGAAGATGGGATACACTAATCGCGTTGAAACATTAAACAAATGCAATAACAAGCTTGTACTACTTGATCACAATTATACTAATCAAGAAATTGCGGGAGCTAACGTCCAAAGTAAACAAAACGATTAAATATTACGGTGGCAGCTGCAGCTGCAGAGACTTAGTGGATGCTTACGAAGAACATACACATATATATGAATTTTGCTTTTGGTTCTTCACAACTTTTGTCTGTTAAAACACATTCGTGGCTGAATTCAGCACGAGGTCAACCACTGATGTATGTCCTCTCGTGTTGCTCCACTTTGCTAGCGCTTCCCCCTTTTTTTTAATATATAGGATAAACAGATTTCGAAGCTTCAGAGGTTTTGATTAATCAATTTCTTATCATAATTGATTATTGTTTTTTAACGTCTTGATTGGACCGCTAAACGGCATTAACTTTCTTAACGAGTTCCGCATTATGATCATCAACAACAACAATTTTTAACGGACGTGTTTTTCTTTTTCAATTTGATCAAATGAAATTGGTAAGATAGAAGAATTGGACACTTGTGTCAAACATGGCATCCCAACTGATAATAGGTTAGTTAAAGAAAAATGACGGTTAACTAACCCTTCTGAAAATCGTGCGCATGCACAACATATACGAACAAAAGCCCTTTTCACGTAAACCTAATTCTATTGACATGACTCCATTTGTTTAGGGTTTTTCTTAAAATTCTGGGAAGAAGGGAGGATTGCAACATGGACTTTTGTTTCCCCCTAAGAGTAAGTTTTAGTATCAAACGCAAAAACACGTAGCTCGGTAGTTGAAAACTTGAAGTTGTCTATTTCCCGTTTCCTACGCCGGTACGCATGCCCATGAAAATGTCAAACAGTAAGACCAAACAATGTTTGATTCTTTCATAGATAAGTGATTAAAATATTCTGAAAAGTAAGTACTAATTTTTATTTACAGCTTGGCATCAACATTGAAGAGATTACCAGCTGTTATTGCATTGTACTTCCATGATTACTATATGTACCAGCGCTTAGCTTGGCACGAACAACTTTGTGTTTCGAGTATAGGGTTCATGCATAAACTACCATTAACTATATTTTTAGTGGCACGTCAAAATCGCGACACTGTTGTAGCATAGGTGTCTCTTGTCCTTCTTTATTAAATCGATCATATGATGCTTGGTCCCCACTTAATAATCAACAACTGAAAGTCAAATTATCATATTATTATGTGGAGAGGAGTGCGAAGCTCTTTGGATGTAATCATGTTATCAATATGCCTATGTAGAGAGGCATTGAGAGAGACAAGTGTACTGTCTCCATAACTATTACTCTATCGGTCATAAGACTTTTTACTTCTTTGTGGGGGGTCCTCATGATCTTTCTTTCTCCAATATTTGTTCATCTGAATGATAGGGGACAACACCAAGATAGATATCAATATCTATATGGAACCCCACTTTGAATCTTGTCATTTGACTTGCCCCTCATCCAATTCAATCCAAATTCTTGTAGAAGACTTGAGTTTTGTCTAAGTTAAAATAAGAACGTTTTTATTGTTTGTTTTTTTTATTTTAATCAATTAAGTTAGGCATTGGTTCAACTATTGCTAAAATAACTAAAAATAACTATTTGTATAGTTAGCTCTTACTATTTAATAACCCTTTAATATTTTCATTTTTAATCAATACGGGATACTCTAACGTTCTCAACCCCGGGAAAACTAATAAAACAAAAATTACACCAAATTTATCTTTAGGATCTCAAAAGTCAAACCCAAATTTTATACTTTTAGTGGGAGCTGGTGAGGAGGGGAAGTGCAATTATACACGCATAAAGCAAAGCTCATGGTTACTAAACAACTTTACATTAGAGATGAGAGAGCATCGACTTTACAGTTGGGTGAACATCCGCTATTAGAGGTTCATGGGCTCTAAGACTCAGGAGCCCATCAATTGAAATAAAAATCTTCTAATCATTTCTCCCAAGAAAGGAACAGTTTCTTTGAAGTAGGATTGGGATCTTTAACATTCCACCAATCTCAGTCTCTTTGAAAAGAAAGGATATGGTCAGTCAGTCGTCTTGCGTCAAAGTGGTCGTCCTGAAAAAGTAATGCCTACTAGTCTTGATTTTTCCTGCGTGGTGGAACCCAGTTTAGTCAGACCAGTATTCTGAATGCTAATAAATCCAATCCAGCAGCAATAATTCGTAACAACGCTATTTTATTGTTTTAGCCAATTCAGAAACATTTTCTGTTGACTCAGACTAAGCTTGAATCAAACTTGAACTTATGTTTATTCTAATTATTTTTAATTAAAAATTAAAAAATAATATTATTTTACTCAACAATATTTTCTTTAAAATTTACAGGCTTCAAGACACAGAGTTAATGGCCGAACCTATTTGTATGGGTTTACTATGCCTACTCTTCCTATATACATTCAAATTTTCTGGTAAAGGATAAGCCTATCTATGTTGAAGATGTTGTCCTCAACAAGAAGGGGCTTGTTACAACAGGTAAATCCAAGGAAGAAACTCAACTTTAACAATCAGATAATTTAGTTCTTGTCATTCCTAACCAGTCTTCATAACAAACGCAAACTCAAGATTCTAGAGTGGAACCATGTTATTCACTCAAATTTTCAGCCAGCAAATTTTGATATCAACAATCATCTTACAGCAAGCTTATTCACTTTGTTGCAAATGTTACTCTTCTGTGTAGAATATGATCTCCAGATGCGCCCACGAATTCCAATCATCCCTTTCTTATTTAAATAAATAAATAAGCGGTGACACTGTTAAGAACGGCCTTTTGTTTCTACCTAGAATCTTTCTTTTTTTTGTGGCAGGGGCTGCCGGCTGTCTGGAAGTGGCAAGGATAGTGGAAGCACTAAATCTTGCTCCTTGTACAAGACAGGTTACTGCAGAGAAAACACTTATCAAAGTGCCACAAGGGATGAACTTCACAACGATGAAGCTGAAAATACTAGTCAGGGAGCCAACCGCACAATTCTCCATACATGCTTCCCATTGATTTCCTGGGGGAAATATTGCAATCTGCAAGAGAAGGGTAACCATCAATACAACTTTGCCAGTCTACATGTCCGTGAAGATAGCATGGACTCCAAAAGCAGACCAAGAGAGAGTTCTTATTTCTGGCCTACGCATTGTCTAGGTAACATGTACGCCCTGTAAGGTAGGAGGCCTATCCATAGACAAACAATAGTTGAAAATACAACTGGTGTTAGCCAGTAATGGTCTGATGTATAGATGTCCCAAAGTTCTGAGAGCTCCATATCCCTGACAATAGTCGAACCCAATTTGAAAACTCAACTGAATGACCGTACCCGTACCACATTCTACACAAATCAAATCCAGGGCTAAAAGCTAAGGGTATAACACTCTCTGCCAATTTATTTTGAAAATAGCTCAACTATGTCTTAAATATTCTTTGCACAGGAAGCATAAGAATTTAAGCAAATGCAGAACCTGTCATGCAAGCGAGACTGCTGTCCTTGCCAAAATTCAAAGAGTTCTGGTTTAAGCCTGTAACCACCCCAATTTTTGGGCCTTGGAATCAAGCTTCTGCTCTCATAAAAAAGAATACAAATGATGTTACACATAAATGATTATGCCTTTGAAGGTCGACCATCAAACCCAAAAGTGAAGTACATAACCTACCCATCAGAGTACTTCTCTTCTAATTCCTTGAATTGCTGGTCTAGGACATGCCGTCCAGAAACTACAGTACTCTGAATAAACAAATTCTTTTTAGCTTGTAAATATAAAGTGTCTGGTGCAGCAGATATATAATAAAAAGAGTGAAACCTGCTTGCTAACTATTGCTCCAAGCTGACTTCCCCGAGGACGGCTATGGAAGTAATGTTCAGATTCTTCATCAGAAACTTTTTGCACAGATCCTTCCACTCTTACCTAAATATTATGAGTGCAAAATGTTGGATACGAGATCAACATTAGATAATTAGTAATTACCCAAAATTTTATGTAAGCGATCAAGCACTGGGCAAATAGTAAAGCATAAACGCCCTGGTACTAGTACTAAATAGGTTGACATTGTAGGCCACTATTACAGCACAAAGAAAGCCACATGTTATGTACAGTGAGCCTCTTTCTACTGATTTCTGAGATATCAAGTGAATCAGGTACAAAAGTCATCTAGGTTAAATTCATGTCCCTGTGCAAGATAAATAAATGTCCAGATCACGCAAAAGTCCTACGTGGTATCAAGTGTCAAAGCATTGAAGCTGTTAAAATATTGCTCAACATTTTTTACTTAGCTACACTTGACAAATATGACAATTTAAAAAGTCTGAATCTGTCTACCAAAATTTGAATTTCAGCATAGAGTTATCTCATTCCAGTTGGATGGAAACGATTCAACTGCAAAATATTCCGATCAATTCCTAGTTACCAGTATTCCACAGAGGTATCATATCATTCGTCAGTATGGAGAACAGATGGGAAAATAAAGAAATGCTGAAGTTAACTTGAGAACAACTTGAGAACAAGAGCAAAATAATACCTGCCGATTAAGGGCATCCCAATAGAAAAGAAGGGCAGCATGAGGATTTTCAGATAGTTCACGTGCCTTTCGACTCTCATAATTGGTGAACCTGTAAAGCATAAAAGTTACAGCAAGATTAACAGCCACAAGTAGTTAAATATTGTCCCTCTGATTAATATCATGAAGTGGGAAGAAAGCACTAACCACACAAATCCATTCTCGTCAACTCCTTTTAGTAATACCACTCTTGAAGATCTGTAACAGAAAATTGAGTTGATAAATAATCGAATCTCAAGTCAAATAGTTCAGCACAACTCAACACATAAATAAATTAAATGATCTATCTGCTCAAACTGGAATGTAAAGTGATAGCTTATACATTTTCACTTAAAGTTCCTCAATGTAATAGAGATGCCAATATAAGTCCACACTCTCTCATACTACACTACTGTAAAGAGGATGTAGTTAATCACTCAATGATTCATAAAACAAAGAGAAACTTACGGTTTCCCATCCTTTCCAACGGTTGTTAAAGCCATAGCATTTGGTTCTTTCAATCTGGCAGTCATTGCATCATCAAACCACTTACAGAACTGCAACAAGCAAACTCCTTAATCAGATACCGTAAACTGACTTTTTGCATTTATTGAAACAAGAACAACAGAAATGTTGCAGTTTATCACACCTCTCTATTGCCAAGTTCCAATATAAAGATCTCCTTTCTACTTTCTTAGAGTTATATTCATGACTTAGACTCACAAGCTCAAGATTAAAATCAAGCAATCTTATGATTGCACAAATGTTTACCCACTAATTAATGGAAACCATGGTGAAACAAAAGCAAAAAGCAAAAAGCAGAAAACAAAAGGCAAAAAGCAAAAAGATTCGTTGCCCCCTCATGGCCTTTTGTGGCATGATCCAAAAGATATAAATAATATAAAAATACCTGGTCAATAGGATTGGCTGCCACCTCCTCCTCAAGGAATTCAGGAGAAATGTAGTTCTCTCTCAGAGCAGATATATCAACTTGTAGAGGCTTTCCAATTCGAACACACATGGAAGTGCCTGGATATGGTGGAAGATGTAACTTAAATTTGTCCACAATTGATGGTGGGACAAATCTACCACCTAGGAAGTGGTGTGGGCCAGAAAACTTTTTGGCACACAACTTAGGGGCAGTCAAGGAAACCTAGGAATCAGTGAAGTTGCATTAACAAAATGGCAAACACAAAAATGCAGAATTATCTTCCAACTGCATTTGAATCTTTTGCAACACTGAGTCAGGATAATACTAATAAGGTTTCAATGAGAATCATACCAACATATCAGGCTTAATTCCTTCACCACTAACATCTCCTTCTTCAACATGCCATCCAGATGGAATATCTACTGAAACTATAGGACAGGGCCTTTGCAGGGCTTGTTCATGATTATGTACATGAATTAGCCTCTGGATTAGATCATCAAAGGGTGCTCTTGGGGCACCTAAAGTGTTTAACATAAGACTAAATGAGTTTAATAGCCTCAAGATACATATCATATGTGGAATAAACTTTATGAAAAACGTCATACTATTAGGTATTGATAACATGCACACTGACATATTTTAATAAATGAGATATTAAATTCAGATAGCTACATTCTGATGAATTGAGCTTCCAAAGGAGTTCATATGAAATTTTTGAAGTAAACAGAAGAAGAGCATAAATTATTAAAAACACGTGCAGCCACTTGGGAACTCAATTTTATAATTATTTTGAAAGCAAGCTAATTTTAAGATAATGCAAGCGTGTCTCCTCTGCAGTATGTGTTTCTAGTATTTTACTTGCCTGCTATAATACAGAAGAATGCATCAGAAATAGAAGTAGACGCTCCGTACACTTATATAACAATATAATGAGAAGGTCAGTAGTGGATGAAAACCCAACAATTACCACAGAATGAGAAACCAAACATTGCATCCAGTAGAATGTCGAAGTCCTTTGACAAGTCCAAGGGCAAATCTTCCACTGACAAGAAAGGGACTGAAAGTGATTGCAGCTGCAGAAAACATCAGCTAAATATGTTGGAAAACAACATCAAATGGTACAAATAGGATAGCAATTGCACAAGCAGCAAGGGTTTTACCTGAGTAACAAGATCATTAAATAAAGGTTTTGGAGTACGCTTGGGATACAAAACAACTGGCTTATACCCAAAATGATAAAGATGACGAGCTGCTACTAAGCCATCGCCTCCATTGTTGCCAGGACCACAGATGGCAAGAACACGATTGAATTCATTTGGTTTGTATACCTGTCAACACATTCATTCAAACAGCAAACATCACTAATTAAAGCCCTACGATAAATTCGCTTGGCTGAAACAATTCATCGTCATGTATGAATCAACATTTAAAGATGCAAGGCACGTAATCAATAACCATAAAAGGCAGAAACTTTTTCCTATAAGATATTACCTCATAAATCGAAGTGGCAACACTTAAACCCGCCAGTTCCTAGAGAACCATTAAAGAAACATAAATCGAGCCAATTCGAAATTTAAGTCAAACCCATAAGAACAAAATGGAAATAAAGAAAGAACACTGACCATCAACTGATCGACGGTGAACCCAAGAGGACCCATAAGAATTTCATCAACCTCGGCAGCTTCTCGCTGCGTGAGGTACGATACGGACTCCGAATTGTGCATGCTTTGGAAGGCTCTAATCGCTAGACCTGATCTACAGCAATTAGTAAGACCAGTAATTGGACTCGGAAAACCCTAACAATGACACATTTTGCACCCAATCAGCCTCAGTAGTCACCTTGACAATACACACACACGCACACACATATATAGAGAGAGAGGTAAGAGTAGTTTACCCAAGTTGTGGTTGTGGGATGAGAGTTGTGGAAGGAGGAAAAAGGGTGGAAGAGAGTAGAAGAAGCGCAGTTATAACGAAGAGGATAACAAGAAGTCAGAGTGAAAGGAAACAACTGGGCGATGAATAAGCATGTCATACCTCTGCACTTTCCTACTCTACTTGTCAATCCCCACATTCTTCTTTGTGGATTTTCTTTTTTTGCTTAGAATTAAATTCCAGCTTCTTAATCGGGTTGAGAACTAATTTCAGCTCATAGGCCCTGTTATAGGCTCAGCCCACAGGCCCAATGGCCCATCAGAGCCCGTTCCAGGCTGGATTAACGTCAATAGATAACCGACCAGCGTCTGCAACTTGGCATACGAACTCCGCGTGAATCCAACATTTCCTCCAGATTTGCAACGGACCAGATCTTTCTAGCCAACGTCACTCATTCCCATTGTGCATAAGGCAACATAGCGATAGCATTTAAAAACAAACTGCAAAAGAGAAAAAGAAGAAGAAAAACCCAACGATCTTGTTCTTGTGTATTCTAGAGTGTGCGTCTCAAAATTTTCCCCGTCTATTTCCGTCAAACCATCTTCCATGGCGAGCGGTTCTTTCTCCGGCGGCGCCGCCCCTTACAGATCAAGGTATTGCTTCCCGCCGGTTCATCGCGGTATTTGCGCCTTCGTTGTTTAATTTTTTTTCTTTGGTTATTTTCGTGCGCAGAGAAGGACTTAGTACTCGGCCGGCGGCCAGCTCAGACGAGATTCAATTGAGGATTGATCCGATGCACGCGGATTTGGATGATGAAATCAGTGGCCTCCGTTGTCAAGTTAAGCAATTGCGAAATGTGAGTTTCTTTGATCTCTCTTGGGATCCTCATTTTTTTTAGGCTCTGTTTTTTTATATCGAAGATTTTGGCTATTAATTATTATGTTGTTCTGGATAATGTGGTTTAAGTTTAATTGGTGATAGTCTTGGATTTTGGTATCCTTTTGTTGTAGCGTAAGGGATTAATTCTCATCTAATTTGTGAAAATGCGTTACTGCTTCCTACTTTTTCATCCCCTGCTTCTCTTAAATAAGTCTGATTTTTCTTCTTAAAATCTTTGGGTAAAAGTGTGATGGGGCTTGTGTTCAATCTTTTTTATTTTCGCTAGTATTTTGAGTTAAGTGCATGGGTAGGAAGGTGTTATGCCTGCTTTGGTGATCTTATGCTTGATTATTCGTTGCTAGCTTTGATGTCAGTCTTTCTCAGGGAGCTTATTTTATGCTTGCTTCACAATTTCAAATATTTTACATACACCTAAGGGTTTGTTTTTGTAATGAATAATGTCAAATGGTCGAATATGTTTATAAGATGGAATGGAATGCATAAGACTTTCTGCTGGTTTTTGAGAGATGCAGTAGTGATGGTTGTGTTTTGTAACACACGCAAACTTCTCTTTGTGAAATCAGAATACTCCTTTAATTGGTCATGTCTTGTGTGGTTCCTTTAAGCGTTTCATTTCTAAGTCACACGCAAAGAAATAAGTGAAATACACTTTTTTCCAGTTCTTATGTCTGAATGTGATTGTTAAACCACCCAAGCTTGGTTCCAGTATTAATATTGTTCAACATGTGTTTCAGGTGGCTCAGGAGATAAATACAGAAGCAAAGTTTCAAAAGGATTTCTTAGATCAACTGGTACTGCAGAATTCTACTATCTCTGTTGTTTCTTTGTTTAATTTTTCTACCCCCTCTTAACTGAAATTAACTATCTTCTATTTCTCATTTTTTAATTTTTATTATGAATTTCTGCATTTAATGCGTAATAGTTGGTGAATGAATGTGAATTTTCAATATTCACTTCAGTACCCTTTCAGTTATTTACTCCATCAATCTTCATGTGTTACTTAAAGAGTAAAATGCTAAGCAAAAACTGAAAAGAAACACCATTGACCTCACAAAGGAGAACTTTATAGTCTATACACAATAATGGCTCGAAATTATAATTTGATCTTCGCACTATGGATGAAGAATAGACAGGAAATAGATACTATTCATCTGCTTTCTCTGGATGGGGGAGAAAGAAATGGGTCTGTGGCTTTGAATTAGGTAGGTTGTTGTCTGTAGTGAGGCAAAGCTCCAAGTTATCTTCGTAACTCCCTGAACATCTTCATAGTATCTTGGTTCCATAGAAACACGATCTCTCTGAGACTGTCACTGCAAGCCATTTTCTTGTGATATTGTAAATTTCAGTTTTTTACCCGGTTGTGGTGAGGAAAATATAAGTGACATATGGGCAAGACAGTATTCTGGTACTCAACTTGTCGAAAATCATGTCTCTGAAACTCATGATAATTGAGCAACATAATGCTGCTACCAGTGTTTACTTTTGCTATACTTCTCAGAAATGGAAAATAATGTCAGACTTGTGCTTTGTATTCACAGTATGAAGGATTTTATTAGAGATAGATCTTAATGTCTTCATTCTAAATGTTGTAATTGGATGCTGAGAGTTCTGTTTTGATGATGGTAATAGCAAATGACCGTGATTAAAGCTCAAGCAGGAGTGAAGAACAACATAAGGAAGTTGAATCAGAGTATCATAAAGAATGGCGCCAATCATGTCGTCCATGTGGTTCTATTTGCGTTGTTCTGTTTCTTTGTGGTGTATATGTGGTCCAAAGTATCCAGAAGATGAGGCGTGTAGAGGAGCTAAAGATCCACCAAATATAGGCTTTCTTCAGACGGGCCAATAGTTACAATGTGGCTTCCATTCACAAGCATTCAGATGACATCCGAGGTCCGTTGCCATCTTTCAAATTGGTTAACCTGTAGCTGAACATGATATTCTATCTGGGGAAGGAAAAGTATTGCAGCATTCTGACCTGTTATATTTTGTTATTACTAATACTGTCTGGTGTATAATTGAAGAAACCAAATTCCAATTAAACCGTAACGGTTACAATCAGGGACTTTTGAGTTTGTAAAAGAAAACTGTAGTTGATTCAGAAATACTAGCAGATGCACGAAGCTATGCTTGATTGTTTGGAGACCATGACATTTCCAGTCTTTATTATTTTTGTTTTGCCGATAACTTCTCTTGCCCAATCAGCAAAATGAGTTTCATTATGACCAACTTTACCATCTTTATAGAAACTGAAGCACTCCAAATCGTGTTGAGGGGTTGGACATTCTTTTTCGCCCAATGGTTCCCACCATGCGCCTTGGTGGTTTATACCGGATTGATCAGCCATCCAATGATGTGCAAATTGGCCTATGCCTGCAAGCTCCAACCATCCTTTAGGGAAAAACTCCATTACGCTGCTGTTTTTATCCATAAAGAGCATATTTGTCAATTGAGCTCCGTGTGGAGAAGCGATTATGTCAGTGTTAGTCATTACTCTGACCTGCAAGAAAGAGCAAACAAACTTGAGTAAAAAGGGATCCAACTAAAAACAGGGAGATATTAAGTTATTTCGACATGATCCTAAGCGGTCAAGTTACCAGAATGATTTGTATGCTTTGTATAGGTTGCTCCATTCTCTTTTACAAGGGATCACGAATTCAAAAGATAATAATAATAGAAGGAAGAAATCCAAAAATATTTGAAAGTTGTGTTTTTGGTCCCCCAGTACTGAAAAGAGAGAAGAAAAAGGTAGAAGTTGAATAGCAGAGATGCCATAAACCTGATCGCAGAAGTTCAGCTCCTCCGATTGAACAACATTCAGATGGCAACCATCGACCTTGGCACATTCCCTTGTAAATATGTCAGTGACAGCAGTTGCATTCTTAAACGATCTTGAACCTCTCCTCATGAGCAATGTCAGTCTTATGATTGGTTCACCTCTTTCATTGACCTCTGCTTCTCTGTCTGCTCCATTGGCAATGCCACAAAATCTTCTAGCTTTACATCTCAATAGATCAGAAACCTGAAGCTTTTTCTGTTTTCCCATCTTTCCTTCATTGTGCCTCATCACAACAGCCTTCTCAAAGCAGTAAGGCCCATCTCCACCTTCAAAGCTCTCTACTTTAACTTGTCCGAAGTTTGCTTCCATAAGGTGCTCTAGCCACGATCCCATCTTAAACCTGATCTCTCCCCAGTGGAATAGTACCCATCTGCTTGGCCTAATGCACTCGTTCTTTATAGACCAACCAACAAAAGGAGCCATAGCACAAAGTCCATGCCAGAGGTTTACATAATCATAGTATGTGTCTGAAACGAAGGTCAATCCCTCCATAAGCGTGGCAGAATCTGGAATAGCTTCAGGCCAAGCCAAAGCATAAGAATTCTTAGTGCCATCATCCGTGTCACGACCCTTAATGCAAAGAATCCGTCCCCTTGATGCCTCTGAAGGGAAATAGAGGTATTCAGCTTCGTTTTCCTCGTAGGTGTCATTCAATGAGCTCATGAACCAGGTGTTCCCTTCCATGGCAGTTCTGGCAACCCTCAAATCTTTGAGTGGCAAGAAAGTGATGGATTCCCGGAGCTTCGAAGTCCAAATGATCGTGTCTGAGGAAGAAGATTGCCCAGTGACGTTGATTGCTAACCCTCTCCATGTGTAAAAGAAAGCCCTTGAAGACGAAGTGGAATAACCAAAGAGATGGAGAGGATAAATTTGTAAATGGATGGCAACTGGAAATAGCAGTAGAAAGGTTGATATGACGATGGCTTTGGTTGAGTGAAACGAACTCCGTTTTTTGGTACACGCCTCCGACCCGTCATCGGTATCCATAGCTCTCACATCTTAATTGGAAATCTAAAGTAACGAGAGTGTATATTTAGAAAGAGAAAAGCAGCTGAGATGAAGAAGAGAGGGGAGATGTTGGGTTTAAATAGCCAAGGGTAAATTTGTTCGAAAACAGCCAATTGGATATCTTGAATGAAAATAAAAAACACAGGGGCTAAGATGAACGAATCAAAAACACAGGGGCTAAGATGAATAATCAAGTATATCATAGAGGCTATTTTATGTGATTTGCCAACCACTAACAAGGACATTTATTTACTTTTGAGGCTCTATGCAAATGAGATAAGTGGGAGAGCATATATGAATATAATTAATTAATTAAAATTTTAATTAATTAATTAATTAACTAGATGATAAGTAATTAATTAATCAATTAAAATATAATTTATTAATTTATTAAAATCTAATTAATTCCTTTACGCCTATGACATAATTATTATTGATTAATTATTATTTGATTATTAATTTTGGTATTATTCGTTGTTAAATATTATTATTTATGTTATTATCAATTATTAATTATTAATGTTTTTATTCATTATTATAAATTAATTGTTAATTATGTAATTATTTATGATTAATATTATTAACTATTTATTATTGCGTGCACAGTTGTGACACAACCATGAATGTTACATGAGATTATAAACAAATGATATACAAGCCATTCCAAATCTTCCGTATACACTTCCAAATGTATACAAAAATAAATGCATGGACCATTTACATATACAAGAGCCCTAAACCAAAAGAAAATACATACTTAAACTTGGGACTTCCAGTTAAAAGGTAGGAAAATTAAAGCATAGATGGATGTCACCACTAAACTTACTATATTAGCCTCAAGTCCAGATTTTCGCAAAGGGAATTTCAATGTCCTTACCTTTATTAAACTGTAGATGGTTTCTCTGATTCCTTCAACATTTTCTGTGTCTTTTCGACTTGCAGAAATAATTGAATCTGAAAACATTCTATTGTACCATTGCATAAGAGACTAATAAAATCACAGAGCATGCCCAAACAAGAAATAGGAAGCAACACTAATAGTTGAAAGATTTGACCAATATAATCTAAAAGAACAAGTGGAGCGACCAAAACTCAAACGAAAATAGATTTTGGAGACAACATATAAGACAAAATTGTTAATGAGTAAAAAAATTCTGATTTACTGAGACGTAAAAGGAGGTGTGGAATAAGAATATCAAAACTCCTTCCTGCAAAAGATAGGTGGGGAAAAAATCCTCCAAAACAAGTTAGAAAGGATACACCCGCCCTAGAATTATGGCTATACATGAGTTGCCATATCACCATTCACTCTCTTCCATGTAGTAAATGAAGGAAAGATAGAAAAGATAGTGGACCATAAAAGAAACTCAAGTAGCAACATAATATCAATTCAACGGTAGAAATTATGAGTTCAACATGAAGGATCGCCTACTTGATTTCAAAAGGTAGAATCGCCCACCCTAGGCACCCCCATATCCCGGCCCGACAGAGTAGCAAGGGGGGTAAATCACGGTCTGACCTCAGTTAGCTTCTTAAAAAGGTGGCCCAACGCTCGGTGCGTACAAAGAGTCACCACATTGGATGAACTCCCACACTGTCACTGCCGGGACTCGAACCTAAGGCCTTGATCTCAACTTCTTTTCCAATGACCAACTGAACTACCCATGCGGGCTAAAGGATCGCCTACTTAGGATTACTCCATTGTCAGCATTTCAACAAAATACCACCAATCAAAGTCAAAGGTATATTTGAGCGTGTTCACGAGTTGAGAAAAGTGAACATGCTCCTAGCTTGCTCGACATCATGATGTTGATTAAAGTGAAACATATTGACGCAACTGTCTCTCCTTTTGTGTTTGATCTTAATATAGCAATGCATTATAACCATAGGCAAAAAGAGTCTGCTATTGATAAATTTAAATATGTAAAACAAAAGGTTTCATTATAATGTTGATGTTCTGCATATCACATAAAAAGGTAAAATAAACGATTTCATATTATAATAGCACCTAAAAATGTAAATACATGTCAATCCTCAGCCATCAATATGTATTATAGGTCAATTTGTCATTTTTACTATCCCAAAAATTCAAGCATGTGAAGCATTCTTCCTTTTGACCTGAAGTTTAAAATAGATTTTTGAGCTAAATAACAAATATGCAATAGTTGCAAGGCTCGAAACTATGGGAACCAAAGGCAACGAGTGGCCTTCCACCAATGAAAACATGGACATAGATTAACATAAATGGCTAAGGACACTATATCTACAATCTGTTGCAACCCGCACAAAAATGCTATGTCATTGATGTCATAAAGAAACAGTACAAGATGCCTATCCATCATGAAGTTCTTAGCCATCTCTGTTGGATGATCCTGCATCCTCTTGAGCTCTTTAAATTGTCTTGTTTGGTTAAATCGATAACACAAAAGTTAGGAGAAAGCATTTAGGAACCTGTACACAACATCACCAGACAGACCTCTAACTTAGTACTCCATCCCACATTTCTGAGAAACGAACAAGCTTCCTGAATTCCAGACACTTCCATCGGAAGGCATGAACTTAATAAACCGTACATTGCTTGGTCAACTCGAATTTTTTTATATTCACATCTTAGGCTTTGGACCACAACAAACTGTACACAATAATCCCTATTTTTTGTATATTCACATCAGTTTCAATGTCTAGTGCCTTAATAAGAAACCACATGCCTCAGTAATCTCTACAACTATCTTATACAAGTGGGCAAGAGAAAAGAATGACGCAAGGCATGATAGCTTTTATTATCCAGATATATAGTAAATTAAAGAGAAAAAAAAAAGGAGAAACCAAAGAAGATCCTAGCATAACCTTGGAGGCTCAAGGAGAGCCCTAAGCCAAAAAGTATAGCAGCATTAACTTATATTGTAGTATAATTGGCAACTAACCTGGCACCACAAAATTTTCAGCAGCATCAATTATATTCACATCATCACCAACCTGCCAAGAGCATTTGAATAAGTCATTTGCAAAATTAATGGTAACAAAATAAAAGAAAACAAAACAAATAATTACGCAAATAAGAGATGATTACGTTGAAACAAACTAAAAAGAACCAAAGAATATAGCATGCGAGGCTTTAACAAATTTGAGAAACATATCAACCGATTGGTAAAGAAATGAAAATACACATTTACCTGGAGAAATTGTTTAGACAAATAATACTCAGGTCTCATAAGTCAAAACAGCACTAAATCAAGTCTCGATGTTGTTGATATGCCACTGAAAGTCCCAACCTCTGGAACTACTACACATGCGTTTCAGCTCTTTGATAGACTTGCATTAAACAACCACATCTAACAATTGGTTTTCCAGCACCACGAGAAGAAGAACTACAAGAACATAAGCAAAAGAGAGAAGAATTAGGTCCAATCAAGCATCATTAACCAAGAAACACACCATCTTAAATTTTTTAAATTTGCCCATGGTTAAACAAACGAAGGAACTGAAATTTTCCCATGATACCCAGAGATGGAGAACAAAACAGAAGATACCTAGAGATGGAGAACAAAATTCACAAACCCGTCATCTTCTGCAAGCAACAACACGTTTTCGATAACAAACCAAAAGAAAAATCACCCGACCCCTATAAAAGAAAATTTCCAAAATTAAACAAAAAAACTAGAGTAATTACCTGAGAAAAGCTGGGAATTTGACTTTCCCAAACCAAAAATAAAAGATACTCAGAGATGGAGAACAAAATTTGTTACAGGTCTTATGAGAGAATCAACCATAAAAGCTAGCTTGAAGGGTGGGAAAGCTCATAAGCCTATAAATCCCACATCAGTTTCTTTTATTACCGATGTGGGGCAATTAGATCATAACATTCGTCCCCCCATAAGGACCAATGACCTTATTGGTCACGGCCACGTTGGTTACGGCTGGCACTCCCAGGTCACCACTCCAAAATCGGCTCTGATACCAATTGTTACAGGTCTTATGAGAGAACCAACCCTAAAAACTAGCTTGAAAGGTGGAGAGCTTGTAAGCCTATAAACCCCACATCAATTTTTTTTATTACCAACGTGAGATAATTAGATCATAACAAAATTACGAAGATTTGTTCTTAAAAAGTATACCTCCGCCTTTAAGAACCTCGAAGAAGGTGACGTTCCATGAATTAACCGAAAAGGAGGATGGAAAGAGTTGAGAAGATAAATCGAAGAAGTAAAGGCGAGAAGCAAAATCAAAATAACGAGGGGGCATCCGGCATCGGCTTGGCTTGGGTGAGAGTAAAGTCTGAAACCTTGGTTTTATTAAAACGTCGACGAATTAATTACGGGAATAGAATAGTAACAGGGATTACGGAATTTGAGTCCAAATAAAAGCTGGAAAAGAAAGAGAACAAGATCCACCTCGAACCTCTCTCCACCACCTTCCTCCGCCGTCCTCCTCCTCAATCTCTGGCCACCATAACCAGGGACCACCATGTTTCTTCGTTAGATATTTCATTTTCTATTTACAGAAACAGATACCCTTTTGGCTAAAGATCATATCTTTTATCTCATCTTTCAGTCTGTCACAAGCTCACAGTTGGAAAAAGCACCGTTATTTCTGGTTTGTCTTCAAGAAAGATCCAATCTTTTTGCTCTGTTCCATTTAATACCCGCATAAAGAAGCAATCTTTGTCACCTTTTTGCACCAATTGAGTGATTAGAAGTTTTGGGAAAGGTGTTGAGGGGGAGGAGAGAATGAGGGAGGATGATTCAAATTGGTTCTCGAGGTGGGAAGAAGAGCTCCCTTCACCTGAAGATCTTATGCCTTTAAACCAGTCCCTGATAACTCCTGATCTTGCTCTTGCTTTTGATATTAGAAACCCAACAAGCAACAATACTAATAACAACACCACCACAACAAACTCTCTTCAACAAAACCACACCCCTCCGCCGCCACCCAACTCAATTCCATCATCCAATAACCCCTTGGCCTCTCCACATCCCAACTCAGCTGAGTTTGCTGCTGATTCAGCTGAGTTGGGTTCTGGGGCTGGTGGTGACGAGCCTGCAAGAACCTTGAAGCGTCCGAGGCTGGTTTGGACTCCACAGCTTCATAAGAGATTTGTGGATGCTGTTGCTCACCTGGGGATTAAAAATGCTGTCCCCAAGACTATAATGCAGCTTATGAGTGTTGATGGGTTGACTAGAGAGAACGTGGCAAGTCATTTGCAGAAGTATCGTTTGTACTTGAAGAGAATGCAGGGGTTGTCTTCTGGTGGTGGTGGTGGAGGAAATGGTGGTAGTGGAGGCGGTAGTGGATTGGGAGCTCCCGCCGATACTGCCACCGACCACTTGTTTGCGAGCTCACCGGTTCCAGCACATTTCTTGCATCCTGGTAGGCCTAGTTCTGATCACTTTTTGCCATTTGTGCCACTGGCTGCGCTGCAACAGCACCATCACCACCACCAGATGGCACCTGCAGCACATCCCCAGTTGCAAGGCCAATATCATAGACCAATTGGGCATTTTGGTCCCCCAAATGGGCAATTTGAGCTTCCATTTCTTGCCAGACAGACACAACACCCTGTGCATAGAATGGGAACTCTGGTTCACAGTACAGTTCCTGGCTACGTTGAGGATTTGGAGTCTGTCAACGGAAATGGTGGGAGGAAAGTTCTCACTTTGTGTTCCAACAGGGGATGATTGAACTGGGTAATAATTTGCTCCTTTATTAACGTTGTCTTTTTCGACTTGACTTGTTTAGTGGGTCTAGTGTTAGATTGGTGTTTACTTTTAGTTTTTGTAGAGTTTGATTTAGGATCTTGGTTACTATGATGCCAATTGGTTGTGATAGTTGGCTGCTTGTCCATAAACTTCATGGTAAAAAGGGGTCCCGGGCTTCATCTGCAGATCCAAAAACTTCTCAGGTTGTTCCTGGGTTGTAGTGGTATCTAGTGGTCATAATTGGGGTTTGGCAACATAACCTATCATCTCTTTCAGTTCAACAGGCTTGTGTACGAGGGTTTAAGTTGTTCATAGCAGCCAGTTCCTCCCGTCTGCTTTTAGTGTTGCAATCGTGACGTCACTTCTGGGCAGCAACAGTATTTCTAAACATTCTCATGTTTATAACTGTCATCGGTATCAAGATATTGGGTCAATCTGGATAGAATAGAGGGTTTACTGTGTCCCGAAAAGTAGTTTGGGAATCGTCTCAATGTTCTTGCATCTTCAAGTCTTTCCTGTCATAGAGGTTTTGTTCAGTGTTCATGATGTTTGGTTGGGACAACAGTTGTCTAAAATTGTTGTCGGGAAGGATAAATGATACTGACAAGTCCATGTGTCTTCCATGCGAGGTCCTAATCTCTAATGTCTGTGAATTAGTAGTGTCAAGTAGATGTGAGTTGTTCTTGACTGTACATGGTATGTCTCCATAGAAGCTGGTGTGAGGGGCTACTTTGAAAGGAAGTTCTGTTGTTAGAATGTTCAATTTAGTTTAATGCTCCAGGAACATGAAGTAGTCGAATATTCTTACGTACCCTTGACATTACCTATGTTAGATTTATTATATCTAATGTTGCATATACTCGACTCGTATGCTCTATATGGATGATTATTATCCCTAAGTTCTTGGAAGATTGGATTTGCCAGATTTCTCATGTGTTCTTTAGTTTCGTCTTTCATTGGAAATCGTTATATATATTTCATTTGCCTAATATGGTCCATCAACGCACGTTACATAAGTTTTACTACGACAATGGTTATGATGCTATCAGACTTGAATACCGCTGATTCTGAACCACCAAAGTGCCAAAGCCTTAAATAAGTGAGCTTATTGCATCTAGATCATGCCTCTTTTACAGAACATAATTTTTGCTGGCATGGTCCTACAACTCACAATTGTCTCAATTCTTTCATTTCGCGGGTTCATTCTTTTATATGTTTTGTTTTTCATCCTTAGATGATGTTAACGTCATTAGTTTGGTTGTCTGTGTAAGGATTAAGGGAGGATAATTGGGGACTTAGCTCAAAGGAGGATTAATCTCACTGTCACATTTCGGACCGAGTTATTTGATTTTGTTCTACTCGTATAGCTTGTTACTTGGGAAAGTATGAGAACTCTGCCGCTTCTAACTTACCGACAAGTATGACTTCACAAGTTAACCATTATTATCTACCTGTTTCGCCGATACTGCTTTTAGTATCTGAAAGTTCTTAGCCTTCTGGTGCAAGTTCCCTTTTGTGTTACTCCCAAAGTTTGCTAATATAGACATTGAAGCTAGTATGTTGTTATACATTGCACCATAAATGTGTGAGCTTTTTCTTCTCTTAACTTGTCCATCTATCCGCAGTAAAACAGTACCAGAACTAGTTTGTATCTGATGAACATGATATGCATAAATGTCTGCCATTTGAATATTCTGTATCCTCTGTACTCTTTCTACTCAGCTCCTATCCTTCCTTAAACCCTCACTACCCCACCAAAAGATGAAATCTTTTCTTTTCTATTCTCAGTCCCATTTGTTCCCTGACATATTTTCCTGAATAGGCAGTTGTGATACCGGAGATTAGATATGCCTGTGAGGAACCAGATGAATGTACTCCACCTGTACTTTTGTGTCAACTTAATTGCCAATTCATCTATCCACTTAGCTACATGTAAAATATAAACAAAAGCATACCCACATGCCCATTTTTGCTTCACTTAACTAATGCATATCGAGCACTGAACCTCCTTCCACACATAGTCCTTGAAACTGATTTCTGTCGGGGAAAAGTAAACCAGAACACGCTCTTATATATAATATTATATATATGTGACGTGATGTACCTTCTTTGCTCTTCATGCTCGCGTATATATATATATGTATGTATTGGCATGTTTGGTTATAGAGACAAATAGGGTGTTCATTAGTTTCTGTGCCTGAACACTACCCACATGGGAGGTCTAGTGACAGGTTGGGCACGCTTCATGGCCTAGGCCAGCTCTTAGGTTCAGTTTTCTTTTAATTTAACCTGTTAAGTAGACCAAGTAACAGTAAAAATGGAGGTAACCGCTAAGGCCTTAGGACCAGAAAACAGGATTAGTTCTCCTCAATCAACCTGAAGATATGCTAATCACTTCACTAAACCAGATTGTTCACTGATCATATAGCTTGAAGTTGCAGAATTTGTCAGTTTCACATAACTAAGTTCTTGTAATTCCTGTTTTAGTCAAATGCTATGATGATTTTTAGCAAAAGAAGAAAAAAAAACCACAATGATGAACAAGAATATCATAAACACAAGCTGGTTACGGCAAAGAATCTTCATTTTTCTAAATTATAGAAACTCCAGGAGCAAGTGGGCATGAACAGAAGAATGAGATAATCATTGTCATTGCTAGCTTTTTGATCAGTCATCATCAAAAATGACACGAACGAGCCAACTTGTGTTCCACCAACCGGACTAAACGTTTTCAATCAAAACTAAAACAGATCCCACTAAGATGAGAAGCAAATCTCTTGGTTTCTTTGCGTTTGCGACAAGACAAAGGTTAAAACTCGAATAAGCTTTTCCCTGTTATGATGTGGTTATGATAAAAAGGACAAGAGATGCTGACAGTTCGTAGAATTCTAGTCCTAAAGCAGTGATAAGGGTAACGATGATGATACTTGTCGGTTCATGTATAGGAAATGCTAGTGTACAGAGACATGACGTATACGAAATGCTCTATGTATTTCACATAACTACAAATCATCGGTTCACTTATTCTATTCTAGTTATGTTTCGTTAAGTCTCGTTCTTATATTTATACGGTCTATATAAATATATGGATAAGATTTAATGAAACATGATAGAAATATTATAATTAAAATAGGAGATTTGATCTCATTTCACAAAGATTTGATGTGATTAATCTAAAATTTTTATAAGAATATTCGTGTTTAAATATTTATAATTTATTTATTTTAAATTTGGATTAATTAATTTTAATTAATTGTAGCAGATTAATCAAGTTTGAATAAAATAACTTAAAGTTAATAAATTAAATTAAGTTTAATTATATTTGACATTAAAAATGTGTGGTCAGGTAAATAGTAAAAAAGATAATAGATAACAATTTTTTAATGTAATTTTAACTACTTTAAATTTTTATATTTTAAATTATTAAAATGACGTATGATATTTTTTGTAATAAAATTTTTTGAGTCATTTTCAAATTATTTTATATTAAATTATTATGATTAAACTACTAATCTTAATAATTTTTTTTTACTTCTATTAGATTTTATTTAAAATCTTTTTTAACTTTGTACTAAAACAACAACTGCTACTTTTCTAGGATGACAAATGAACCCGTGCCCGGCCTTCGGGCCCAAAATTTTTAAAAAATTAGGGTTTTGTGCTGGGCTTAGGGTATGGCCTATAAGTAAAATGATATCGTTTTGTTAAAAATGACATTGTTTTGTATTTTAATTTAAAAAATGAGTGGGACATTAGGCCTGGCTCGAGATGGGACTCAAGCCAAATCGGGCCTTCGACTATAGTCGAGCCCCGGTAGCTTAGGCCTGAGCCTAGTCTGACTCAATGTCATCCTTAACTTTTCAACAAGAATCTTGTTGAGATGCGAGATCTAAGAAGGTTTAAAAGTATACATCCTGCTCTTAATTAATAGAGAAAATATTTTTGATAAAATTCACGAAAAAAAGTTTTAAAAAAGTTTTTATCAAATGTTATTTAAAAATATTTTTTAACTTTATAATGCAAAATGAAATATATATATAACACTATTTTTTAAAGAAAGAAAAATTATAAATAGCTTTATGTGTTTTATCATAAAGGAAGATAAATGAATAACACATTCATTGTACAAAAGCACTTACCTATTCCATTAGTACCTCAGAAAAGTTTCAGAAATCAAAACCTGTACCCAGATGGGTTTGGCCCAGATAGTCTAAACATTCTTGCCATACAAACATCATTAACAAGTTCTGCTTGTCCAAATATGAACAGGAAAATCAGATGCCATTACAGAATTTTCATGGTTGAAGAGTAAGAATGGCAATAGATTAGAATGAGCTCCGATCATAAAATGATATTGAGTTGGGTTCGAATCATAAATAATAGACTGGAAAGAATGGCAACAGATCAGATTTAACTCCGATCATAAAATGATATTGAGTTGGGCTCGAATCATAAATAATAGACTGGTTTTGTAAATTTAAACCCTATTTAAAATTATCTTGATCCAAATTTAGTTTATTATATTTAGATACTGTCGGAACTTTAATTGTAAACCATAATCAACTATGTGATTTATGAGTTAAATGAAGTTGTTTATGCCTTTATGTTTAGATGATTAATTTGATGAGTGAAATGTTCGTAAGCAACCCTGCATGTGATTCAATTATATCATCCTTAAAAAGTTCAACCAACTGCAATGGATGTTCAGCAGCAGTTCAAACTAGCAAGCAACAGGAAACTACACAGATATACAAGTAATAACAAAAGCAAATGTATTCCCAATATCTTGGACGAACAATGTATATAAGGATGAAAGAGTTGTGTCGTTACTCTTGAGTTGAGTTTACTAATTATAAGGTTGACAAAAACGAACAAATTGGAACCAAAGTTATGTAACAGAGGTAGTTGCAGTGGAAGACTATGTTTTGTATAATTCGAAACTTCATATATTATTTAAAGACATGACAACTTAGTTTAAATTCAGTTTAAATATTTAGATTTGATAAACAAACATTTTTAGATCAATTAATTATAACAAATTAGTTTAATCTTAATTTTGAATCAAGTCAACATACAAACTCACGGCATTAAGAACATTTTGAAAAGGAAAAAGATGTTAGAAAACAATGATTAAAAAACTCAATCAGTTCGATCGATTTAACTGTAAAAATCTTGAATTGTCTAACTTTCTAGTTAATTTTTTTTGATAATTTTTGTTCTTAAAAATCAATCAGTTTATTAATAAATCGGTCAATTTTTATAACTTAATAATTTCTTATAAACTAAAATAAATCAATTAAAATCTTTTTTCTTAATTAAACTTTAAATTTTTCGATAGACAATATATTTTGATCATATTTTAAATTCTTTAATTTTGTTCAATCTTTATTCGAATTTATAACAATCTAATACAGGTTGAATTTTTCAAACCTTAAACCTCTTATCTTACTGATTTAACTTCTAGTTCAGTATTTTAAAAATATTGGTTAGAAGTATCAAACATTTTAATCAAAAATTCTTATTGATCATGATTGCGAGGGCATTATGATCTCTTGAGAAGACGAAGCTTTGAACGTCCAAGGAATCACCTTCTAGAACTAATTATGAAACTTACCAAATGCTATCACCTTCTAAACCTAATTATGAAATTTACCACACGTAAAGTCAAGAATATTACTATTTAATTTTTTATGACCTAAAAAAACAGAAAGAGAATTTTAAATTATATTATTTAAATCAAATTTATTACTTGAATTCTGATTCGTGTAATTTGTGAATTATTATATATAATTATTCAAATTAAAAATTACTGGTTTTACTGTTAGAAAAGGAAATTATATTTAGAAAAACAGGAACAATACTATTAAAAAAAACTGGAATTAGTCAGAGACAGCTTGGCTTAATCATGACATGTTGACCAGCTTACACTTAAGTAGGCTGAACCTGACAGTAATATTATTACTAATGATTATCATCAATGGTAAGAGTAGGGCAGATCACCAGAAAATGTTTACATTCTGATCAATCTTCACGATGGATTGCAGTTCAGATCATTAAAGACTTGTTCTTCGGCTTAAATTCCCATCAACACTCATCTCGTTACCCTCTAATGAAACCGAGGTTCTTCGAATTTAACTTGTTAATATAAATTTGATCAGTGAATTTGTTGATTATTTCATTTATATAAGTACTTTACAAACTGTTGAAAATTTATCTAATATACAAATAAAAGTTAGTAAACAAAATAAGTCAAATTAAAACAAACTCGACATTAAATTGATTAAAGTTAGCTATTGATCGAATTTTAAATTTCGGGGTTAAAATTAGATAATCGTAAATTATAGTTATTTTAATTTATTTTTTAAAATAATATCAACTTTATCTTAATTTTTTAAACTTATAACTAAAAAATGCGTCATTTTAAAGAGAAAATTTAGAATGTTAAAATTAAATTTAAAGTTCATCGAGACCCAAACTTAGTTTAAATTCTAACTACCTCGATATAATTTGATGATTTTTGGTTATGTCTAATTTTATTGGGGCTGGACGCCGTTGTTTGGATCTATGTGTCTGAGTAACTTTAACTAGAGAATACCTGCAAAACAATAAAAGGCACGCCGGGGGTTGATTGCCGGCAGACCCCTTCGACGCTCAAGTCAGTGCTTTTTGTGAGGGTTTTGGTGGCTAGGAATAAAGAAGTACGAGGGTTCTAAAGTCGTACCTTTTTCATGATGAGGTAATGAGTTTATATAGTAAATACCTGTAAGAATTAGGTCAACCTCAAGGAACGGGCCGATTGACCCATGTGCCGTTCTGAGTTTGAGCTTAGGCCTAGCACGACTGACTCAACTAATTTTAAATTAAATTTAAATTGTCAATACTATCTCGCTCTCACAAGCAATTATGAAAGTGGAAAAACAAATAAAAACTAAACGAAATTAAAAGAAATAAACCATATGCACAAGCAAAGTAGCTGGCTTGATGGTGATTGGTCCCAGAAGTCCTCATGCCTACAGAAACATCAAATAATGTAGGAGAGCTGATAACGGGGTGTTCCCAATCTTTTATAAGCTCTGGCAATTTTTATCTATTTTTAACCTCTCACGAATAATAATAAAAAATAAAATATGAGTCCTTTTGTTGTTATTTATGAGTTCAAAGGTGAACCCTATTTTATTTTATTTTATTTTATTATAAAAATAAAAAAATGAATCTTATTTTATTATTTATAGGAATAGATCCCAAGCGGGTACCTGCTCATCTTTGGCCAAGAATGACCTACAAATTATGATGAGTAAAATGGTATATTTAAGAATGGTCCTACAAGTTTGATTAGTGAAGCATTGAATTTTTTGGTTTAGTAAGTAAGCATTGATTGAATTTCTTATACATTAGTGTCATAAATATGTTTAAATAAAATTTATACTTGTCAATTATAAGAAATTGTATCAAGTCGATCTAAAGTTAACAACAACAACTCAGTAAAAATTTCGTTGATACACAGAATTTAAGGAAGTTCAGTAATACGCAGCTTTACCCTTAATTAGTAGAGAAGTTGTTTTCGATTACTCATATAAAAAAATAAAAAATAAATATAAATAAAATAAATACTTAATAAATAAAATATAAAATAAGTAATAAACTAAATAATACAAAAAAGATGAAAAATGCCATTACAAGAAGAAAATAATAATAATAATAATAATAATAATAAGAAGGCTAAGTAGGAAAATATTTAGGCTAAATCACTAAGAAGTATGTACTACATATTTAAATAATTAGGCTAAATATAAGAAAAAAATGTTTAAAAACTAAAAAAAATGACAAGAATCTTTTTATATAAAAACTTTTATTCATATTTTAGCACGTTAAAGTTTTATATTGCAGGCTATATTTTTAATAAATTTCAGTATAATCGTATCATTTTTTATCACCTTCTTTCAATTCTTTTTAAATTTCATTTTTTATTTTACAGTCTCTAATTCAATGCATTAAATTAAATTGGATCAAATTTAAAGGAAATGATACACACTGGGGTATGTATTAAAGATGATTAGCCATTGAAGACAATGTCAAAGTTTTAGGGCACACAATGAGAAATTTCGTGCAGCAGTTATGTCCCAATAATGACAGGACCAAGACTTTGACCAAAAGCTAGAGAACAGGAAAGAGGAGAAGGAACAATGAAGGAGAAGCACCTTAGTTGCTTGCATTGCATTGAAACAATTTCTTTGTATTAATCATTCTGCCCATGTACTCATCATCTCACCACCCAATCTCAAGGATTTGGCTTTTGCTTCTTTGCCGTAAAAAATGACTTTCCACTCAACGTGTTTGTCTAATGCATATGTGTGAGTGTTGGGAAATATTAGGGATAATAAGTTAGTAGTTAAAAAGTTAAATTTCATTTAATCAAGTTTAAAATTAGGTTTAAGATTGAAAAATTATTTATGACTCTATTTATTATGGCAATATTTTCAAATTTAAACTAAGTTGTTTTATAGTTAATGAGTCAAATTAATTTTTATTAAATTTAAATTCAGATGCGATCAAATTCAAACTTAAAATAAAATTGATACTCGAACTCAAGTCTTAAAGATTTTATGTCATTATCAATTTTAGGGAAAAAAATCATATTAGTAAAAAAATAATGGAAATTTTTCTCTCTTTTAATCATTTTTCAAGACTCAAACTTAATTATCTTGTCATTTGACATAAAGTTGTTCCCCAGTATCAAATTTCCATTTCATGCCATATTCCAAGTGAAATTAAGTTCTCACTATAAAATATACATTATTTCACGTTTCAACCTATATGGGCTTTTTGATTAGATTTAGCAACAGATCATACTCGGCTCGTGCTTATTTAAACTAGACCTCAATCTCGAGTTTAAACTCAACTTAGGTTAAAATTGACTCGGCTCAAAATTTAGAAATTAAACAAAAACGAATCTAGTCAACTAGATTTTGACTTCTATAGTTTTGGTTTGATATTCTTCTTTTTTTCCCTAATCAAAACATGGGTTTGAATAAGGAAACTATGGCATCTTGATTACAATGTCTTTCTTTCTTTAGATGTAGGAAAAGAGAGAACAAAATAAAATGGTTCAAACAAAGGAAATTATAGCTCTTTCCCTATGCCCTTTTCACCTTTCTGACCATAATAAAGTATGGATACTTTGCAGGACTGTTATGAAGATTTATGGGTCACTCTTTTTGTTTTATACTTTATATTTGTATGTGCATAAAAATTTAAGTGTCCATGACTTTCATGCAAACATATGGAAAGTGACTAAGAACATCATCATTTCTTTTAAGAAAGTTATCACTACTAGTTTGTAAAATAACACCTCATTTTTCTCTTGGGATCTTTGAAACAAAGTAAATCTCAAAACATGGCTAGTACTAATCGACATGGCTCGGAGAATGGTCAATTTGTCAGGCCCGATTAAGGGAGTCTCAAATTTTTTTTTCGTGTCTTATTCTATCTTATAAATCTTAGCTATTTATTTATGTTAATTTTGCATGAATCCGGTATAAATAAATGCGGGATTCATATAAATAAATAGTTCGAAATTTATAGGACAAAATAAGACACCGTAATATTACGTTAAAAATCGAGCCCCCGTTAAGGAATCATGATCTGAGTGACCCTGTGGTTCTTGTAAAATAACTTTGTTACGAGCGATCCGAACGAATTAGAGTCGCGTCTTTGAGAATTCAGGTTAGGGACGAATCTAGTCAATCAGACCCGTTGTAGTTGGATTTTTGTACTCTTGAGTCTATAGCCTTATATTTGTAGGTGAACGGTTGAAGTAAATTCTCATTATGTACCACTACCATTAGCCAAGAAAAAAGAAAAAGGAAAGGCCAAGAAAGTATTTTCTCACTAACCAAACGGAGCTAAAAGACAGAGAAAGGAAAGGAGTTTTCGGCAGCTTTCATTTTCAAGTTTGGCAACTTCCACACCTCTCACCCTTTCTTGCTAGTTAAACCTGATCAACGAGCTTCTCTTTTCTTATCAAACAAAAACACATAAGCTTTTCAACACACAAAATCCGGGGAAACCTGATCCCAAAACCAAGCAGCAAACCCTATGCATTTTGACTCTAAACCCCGCACTTTCTTGCTCTTTCTTCTCTTGGAATCCCTAGGCTAAAACCGTAGCAACCAAAAAGCTTCTTGCAGTAGTTCAACGCCATAGTGAAAAGACAAGGAGAAACAGAAGAATTACACATGCCATGAATTGGCTTAGAAGGAGGAAAGAGATGAGTGCCAGCAGAGACTTGACCTGCTTAACTCTTCTTCTTCTTCTTCTGTTGTTTATCTCACACTTACCTACTAGTCCTTGTTACGCTAGTGGGTTTGGAAAGTTCAGTAAATCCAAAGATGGGTCTGATTCAGAGATGAATTTTGTCACCAAGTCTAGTGGTAGCTTCAAAGAGGACGCGGATAAAGAAAGTGGAGACATTTTTGGTGCTGAAAAGAGAAAAGTCTATGCTGGTCCCAATCCACTGCACAACAGATAAGTTAATTTCGTAGAGTACTCAGAGATCCTAATTCTGCTTCAGCTATGGGATTTTTTTTTTTTTTTCCTTTTTTCCCTGTTATTACCTTCTTCTCTTTATTTTTGTTTTCATTTTCATTTTTTAATGCTTGAAGCCTTTCCTGCGCTCTTCACAGTACTGTGTTTCAAGTGTACATGACGAGAGTTTAGGTTTGAGATATTGGTTGGAAAGCAAAAAATATACCTATTTTTATAAAAATTACTTGAGCAACAAAATATATTATACAAATTTGCACATGAATCATTATTAATGCCATTAATGCTGTTGTTGTGATGCTCTAAATTCTTGGCTAATGAGCTTTAATGTTCTTAATCCTTATTTGAGCTTACTAGCTATTCCAAATTTAGTAGGGCTATACTAAAACTTAGCTTCCTTGTTCAAGTAGTAATTCTACATCTACTTATTCACATATTATATAGATAGGCACCATGATTTGTTAATAGACTATTTGTAATTTGATTTGTTTTATTTTAATTTTCTTATTTAAAAAATTATCATTATTTTTATCGGGCCCAACTTTGGGCAAGGATTAGAAGAGTGCCTGCCTAGGCCTTCTTGACTTATATAAAATAAGAAAATATTAATTAGGAGGTACTTGATTAGTTAGTATTGGAAGAAATAAAAAAAGTAAAGAATTAAAAAAATACTTAATAATATTTTATAATTAAATAAATAGCATTTCCATTTTTTTTAGAGTAATACTGAATACTTGAAATAAAAGTCATATCGATATTAGTGAATATATAAAACTAATTAAGTTAGCTTCACACAACAGTTTAAGCTATTGTGATGAAACAGCCACTTAACACAGTATCAGAGCTTTTATAATTAAGTGATCGTAAGTTTAAATTCTATTACCTACTTATTATTCAACACAAGATAGAGTGAACATATACAAGTTTTAAGCTGAAAGAGCTTTTATTTAAAGGAGTATGTTAGTGAATATATAAAACTAATTAAATTAATTAGTACAATAATTTAGCTATTGTGGTCACATACGTGATATGAACCAAAAAAAAATATAAAAAAAGTTGTGACCAGCGTTTGTGGTCATTTCTTGGGGTTGGCATGGTAGAGGAAAAGTCACAGGAGTTTGAGCAATTAATTACTTTTGGAGGTTTCGACCAGGAAAATATGCAATCATGAAGAGCTGGGTAAGATTGATTTGACTGCAGCAATCCTAATGATTTTGATTCTCCATATGCCAACCACGTATCCACCATCAATGTCTCACAAGCATGAACTATGATATAGTTATATTTGTTAGTTAAATTTAAAAAGTATTAATTATTTTAACTCAAACAAGAGTAACATTAAAATTTTCAACTTTTAACAAAAATTAAAGAAATACAAAACAGAGAACCATCATCTGAAATGGGATTTGATAAATTGAATCTCAGGGTATGGCTTGCAAATCTCGTTTTGATGCAGTCAAGAACAGAATTTCTAGATACGAATTAAATATGGCCTCAGGAATTGAAGAACGCACCTCCTAACTTGAGATCAGACTGTATCTTCAAGTATACAGACATTGGCAGTCCACGAGTCAGATCAGGGACTCGAAAATTCACGGTTTCTGCTTAGAATTCCAAGAACAAGTTAAGCTAATCGACCCTGTCATCAGAAGTTTTAGCAGAACTCAGCTGCTTTTTTGGCCATTGTGATTTGTGAAGCTCTCACTGCCATTTACTGATCTCTTTGACGCATTTACTTCCACATGCAAGATACTTTCTTTAATGGCTTTCCCTGCCTCAAGGACTTCAGGATATTAATTATTGAAAGGAGTTGTTTCAAAAACTCGCGTAAGCGACTCGAACAAGGACAGAAACCGCAGAACCGGCAAGGTGTTTCAGTGCTTTTAAAAGAGGTGTTTTAATGCGCCAAAAGTCCATGATTCAGAACCTCAGCCCACCTCTGTTATCCGATCAGTAATCAATCCTTATTCATGTTTGATGGTCAAACACACACATGACTACAAAACTAGAGCATTTCATGAAAAACAGGAATATAATGAAGGGCTTTGCGAGTTAATATTTGCATATTTTATGTCAAAATGAGCTTATACAAGTAGGTTTGACAAAGGATATCAAAAAGTCAACGTATTCAATGTGGTTCTGCCTGATTCTGGCTGAACTGAACGTTGCCGTTTGGATCCATGAATCGATTGTTTCACGTGAGAGTCCTGGTACAAAGTTCCTGCAAAACAAAGAAGGCACGTCGGAGGTTGTGTCCCGATTAGCCCCTCCGACGCTCAAGTTAGTCTTTTGGTGAAGGTGGGATCGCTGTAAAAGCCAGAGAACTAGGTTTATGATTACGTACCTCTGTTATGGGAAAG
>JAOTBA010000003.1:1702601-1716344 GCA_025629845.1 Erythroxylum squamatum | reverse complement strand
AATTACAATGTAATTAATTAAAATATAATTCATTCATTGATTAAAATATTGTAATTAATTAAAATATAATTTATTCATTAATTAAGATATAATTTATTTTGTAATTAATTAATTACAATATTTTGTACAAACCAACCACTGTCAATGATAATGGTAATCATTCCTCCATTTTAACCAACTATCATAATTATAATGATCATATCCATTTCCATTCCTCCCTATATTTATTCTCATTCTCATCCTCATTACTTTTTGTGAGCCAAGCGCCTTATGAGAATTACATTAATTTGATACAACTTTTTAAAGTTCAAATCAATATTATAAAATTGAATAAAATTTACGTTTTTTTAATTAATCTTTTGTACGTGGGTTGGTGATGTGAAATTTCACATAGGTATAAAGTAAACTCACTTGAAATTTAAAAATTTATATAAAATAAAAAATCAAAATTCTCCCTTAAATTTGAGTCATCTCGAGTCAAATCATATAGATTTGATTTGAGAAGGGCCCAATTTAGATCCTTTTGTCGAGTCTAGTGACTATAATCCAATTAAGACCACTTGATACACAGCAATTGGTTAATGAAGATTGGAGACATTTATAAAGGTCAATTAGGTAGTGGGAAACCAATTTTAATTTGGAAGATTAATGCATGTATGTGTGGTGGGAATGGATCACTTGCCTGCTATTCTTGTCGTTTCTAGAAAGACGATGTGTGCTTACACATTGTCTTTTGTAAATCTTTTGACCTAAATAATACCTAACCATCTATTGCTCATCACATTTCCTCGGTATTATAGTTTGATCCGTTCAATCATAAAAATTTTGAATCGACAAATTTTTTAGTTTATTATTTTAAATTTTCATTTCGATTTACTCTAATAACTCTTGTTGTTAAAAACTGATCAGCTTATTACTTAATCGGTCAATTCTTGTAAATTGATAAATTCTTATAAACTAAAATAAATTAAATAATTTTTAATTTTCGTTTCGATTTACTCTAATAACTCTTGTTGTTAAAAACCAATCAATTTATTAATTAATCGATCGATTCTTGTAAATTAATAAGTTCATATAAACTAAAATAAATCAAAAAAAATTTATTTAATAATTTATTTTCAATTAAACTTCAAATTATTTAATAGATAAGAATAACTTTTTTCAACCATATTTCAAATTTTTTAATTTTAATCAGTTTTATAACAGCACATTTTGATCCTTAAATTTTTTATCTTATCAGTTTAACTAATTAAAATTATGTTATTTTAATATATAAATTAAAAGATTAAAATGATGTTATAATGTTTAATTATACCAAAAATGATATTATTTTAGTTATAATTAAAGGGTGTTATCAAGTACCCTTTAATTATCAAGTACCAACTCTAATTTGAACTAATTTTTTTCATAATAATACAATTACTTAAATGGAAAATTAAACAAGACAACTTAAGTACAAAATAGAAAGTACTACAAAATGAGTTAGGTCCTCTACCATTATACATGGCCCGGTTTTGCAGGCTCACCATTATCACTGTTCTATCTCAACCAATCGGTGTTTTCCACACAAACCCTAATCTGATTCCATTAGTAACACTGTGTAAGAAGTTAAGTTCCAAATAATTTAGAAACATCAAATCAAAAATAAGAAAATAGAAGAACAATGAACTGGCCGACACGAAGTAGTTAATGTTGTTGGATTGTATCTGATATAAAAAAAAAAAGGAAGATGATGAGAGAGAGAACAGTGTCGCGCATGGAGTTTGTGGAGAGGATTCAGATTCTTTCCTCGGATGCTGCAATGATTCCAGCAATTGAGGGCATTTTTCATTGTACTCGTCTTTTGTTTTTAGCTCATACGTTACTTTCATGTTTCTCCTTCGTGTCCATGCCAAGGAACCGACAATCTTCGCAGAAGAGACTTGTCTATTTCCCTTTGGACTCTCTTCATCCCCCATTTCTTCTTACTCGTGTACGTTTGCATGATGCAAGCAGATTTCTACGGTTCATCTTTCTAGTCGTGTCGGTCGAGCTTGATTTTGGAAGCGTTTGGCAAACAGATATTTTTTAGCTTATTGAGTAAAATTTAAATTTTTTTACCATTTTAAATAGTTATTAATGTAATTATTGGTCAACTTATTTAACCTCAATAAGCTGATTTCTAAAAGTTCCGTAAGAGGAACTTTTGGAGCTAACTATTTGCCTAATGATAGTATTGTCCTTTATTTTACTCTCTACTTTTGCTCTGCTTGTTTTCAAAATTGGTTTTTTTTAATCGTACAATTATATCTTGAAGTTTTGAATAATATAATAAAGAAGTTAATTAAAATTTTTTATCTTTATTTAATTTTATAATATTATTTTACATTTAAAAATACCGTAATATTAAAAATTCGTCGGTCAAATTAGCTAACAGCTAATGCAATCCGTTGTTTACCAAATAAAACCTTCGAGTTAAGATAATCAAAATTGAAATTAAGTTGGAAGTTGAAATTTTTTTAAATTCAACTAATTTTGATATACTAATCAAAATTTAAGGGTTAATTTAAAACTATATAAAAAAAGTTAGATTTCTTTAAATTCTAATCCAAATTGAACTCAGGGTTAGTTGAGTTTAAATATGAAACTTTAAAAAAAAATTAGGTTTAAATAATTTTTTGTCTTTCAACCAATAAAGGAAAAATAAATGGAAGGATAAATGTTTTAATTTTTCATTTTACAAAAATGCTCCTAATTTTTTAAAAATTTTCAGCACCAATCAGTATATAACCAGTATTTAAAATACTGACAGTATTGGTCAATACCAAGTGAAACAAGCCAGTATTCAAATTTGATACCAAAATATCTCATTTTGTACCGTTTTCTAACTAGTACGATACGAGATTCATTTCACTTAGACACTTATTGAAAAGAGTTGATTTAACTTGAAAATAGCATAAAGCATAAGGAGTCATTGAAAAATGTTTAGCACGTTTATTAAAAAATAAAGATAAGCCCTTTTTGACTTTTATTTTACTTTTTCTCTCAAATTTAAGGAAAGAAAACACATTTTACATTAAAGTCAGTGCAAAATTCATAATCGAACGAACATTGAGAAAAAGATGAGAGTTTGTTGAGTGATAAAACCCTAAAATTTATCACGTTCTCAATGTAAAAGGAACATCGGCTCAAGCCTTTGGATCAGAAGTCAAAAGTGATATAATCTATGTAAAGCTTTTGGTTAACAAGTTATGAACAAAGAGATAATCTATTAAGGTGTTGTATATTGACTAAAGAACAGGTACATTACTCATCTACCAAGATGATTAGAAGTAAAGGACATAGAGTAAGTAGTTAGACAATATATATTTACAAAAATAATATAATAAAATAATGTTTCAATTTAATAATGAGATAAAATTTTGAGTTATTCATAACGAAATTACGAATAATTCGTCTAATCTGTCATTTCGTTAGAATAAATAAACATTTTTTCAAGATTTGGGTAATCGATATTAATTAATACTAATTATAAGTGATTTTTAATAGTCGTTGAAAATCTTTTTTTGGTAATTTTTAAAATTATTTGAATAAGATTATTTTATAAGAAATTATAATGAAAAAATAAAAATATTTAATAGCAATGGTAAAATAAATTTACATATTTTATTAAATTATATAATTCAATTTTAATTTTGTTATTTTCTTATAAAATATAAATATTTTTAACTTTATATAACCTTTTAACAACTCAATTATGTAACCATCATTTTAGTGATATTCACCAGCATCATGATTATTAATAAAGACTATATAAATTAGTAATGCATTACAACAAATAATTTATAATCTAAAGAGAGAAAGTAATGACTTTCAAGTAATTTTCGAAATTTAAATATCAAATATAAAATATTTATAAACATCAAACGGTTTTTATATACTTCAAATTATTTTATTTTTTTTGGATTCGAGGAAATCCTGTAGGCGGGTCAAGCGGGCATACTTTTCCGAAGGCTTAATCGGCGCACCACCCCACTGGCGGATCAGGCGGGCGCACTTCATCATTGAGGGTCTAACTAGTTCTCTACCTACAGGTAAAACTTCGGCTGCCCCAGACTCTTACAAGAAGGGCTAGCATGGAATCGAGCCTGGGACCTAACCGAAGCTAAGCCCTGCTCTCAATTATCAAGCCACACCCCTTGAGGGCACTTCAAATTAAATCTAAACTTTAAAAATTGAAAATTTAAAACAATTCACTAAGTCATATAATAATATGTTAGTCTCAAAATGTTTATGAAATTTAGTAAATAAGAAAAATCTCCTTTGTTAAAGGAAAAATATTTTTTATTTTAATTTCTTGAACATGGAAATGAATTGGGCCGGGTTGAGTTGAGACTACTCAAATTTGAGTCTGACTCAAAAATTAGTGCTTTGTGCTTAGATTCAACCCGAAGCTTGATTAATTACGAGCACATGACCTAAAATTGAGCTCGATTGAGTTTGAACAAGGGACCAAATCTTCTGTTCCCACTAGCCAAGACCAACCCTGTGCCACTCAATCACAGCCACAAATTTCGGTGGGATTTGTGGCTGTAATTGAGTGGCACAGGGTTGGTCATGGATAGTAGGAACAGAGGATTTTACTCCGTTTGAACAGCTGGCTTATTTTTTTATTTAACAAAATGAAATTATTTTTATAAATTTTTTTAATTTTAGATTAAGTTTGAATATAATTTAAAAAATAAAATAAAATGAATGAAATTATTAAATTTAAATTAAGTCAGCTTAAAAAATTTGAACTTAATTGCTACGTCTAGAGAGAATCTTTTGAAGCTAGCTTTGTCCTCTGCCTTGCGATGTTTTCTTTTCTTCTTTTTTTCTCTTCGAACTTTCTCTTTGAGATGGCGCCTCAAACAAGCACACATTCCTCTCTTTCTTCTCTCTACTGTGGAGGTGAAGGTAGTGTAATTGTCTTCTCACTCTATCCCAACTCAAAAAGACTCAGAAAAAAGCGTCTCAAAAGCCCTCTGCTTTTATTTCTCTGTCTGCCACTATCATGCCTTAAATATAACATCACTCTATCTCTCTCTGACTCACATCGACATTGTGTCTCCCTTACATCTTTGAACTTGCCTGATCACCAAAGATTCGGCCTTTTAGTCAGATTTCTCGTGTCCAACATCTATATTTCCATCGTTCCCTCAGTTTCACCTTTTGTGCAATTGGGTTTATTTTTTGGTGGCATTCTTCTGTTCACAGTGTACTCAATTTGCTAGTTCATTGAGGAACGCTACAGGCCATTCTTTTTTCTTTTCTTTTTCTCCTGTTTCTCGCTGCTTGAAGAAGACGAGAAACCTGTGAAGAAAACCCGAGAGAAATTGTGGAAATATCCATCTGGGTTTTATGCTATAGACACCGTTACAACACACCAAAGGTCCTACCCTGTTTCGAAACCACAGGTTCTTGAACCAACAATGATCACAGTCGTAGACCTGTACCATGTTCTTACTGCTGTTGTGCCACTGTATGTTGCTATGATCTTAGCGTATGGTTCTGTTAAATGGTGGAAGATCTTCAGCCCTGACCAGTGCTCTGGCATTAACAGATTTGTTGCTCTGTTTGCTGTGCCCTTGCTGTCTTTTCACTTTATCTCCACCAACAATCCATATGCTATGAACTACAGGTTTATTGCAGCTGACACCCTTCAAAAAGTTATAGTCTTGGTGGTTTTGGCTGTTTGGTCAAGAACCAGTTCAAGAGGCTCTCTTGAATGGTCCATCACTCTGTTTTCACTTTCCACTTTGCCAAATACTCTTGTCATGGGAATCCCTTTGCTTCAGGGTATGTATGGAAAGGATTCAGGGAGTCTTATGGTTCAAATAGTCGTTCTCCAATGCATAATATGGTACACATTGATGCTGTTTTTGTTCGAGTATAGAGGAGCTAGAATATTGATCAGTGAACAGTTTCCTGACACTGCCGGCTCTATAATCTCCTTCAGAGTTGATTCTGATATCATATCCTTAGATGGCAGAGAGCCGTTACAAACTGAAGCAGAGATTGGTGATGATGGAAGGCTACATGTTACAGTGAGAAAATCAGCAAGCTCAAGATCAGAAATTTTTTCTCGGAGATCACACGGTCCAAATTCTGGGCTTTCAATGACTCCTAGACCATCCAATCTAACCAATGCAGAGATATATTCTCTGCAATCTTCGCGAAATCCGACTCCTAGAGGGTCAAGCTTTAATCACAATGATTTTTACTCCATGGTGAATGGCAAGAATGCGACCAATGCGAGTCCAAGACAGTCAAACTTTGGCAACTCGCCATTTGATGAGGAAAATGGCGGCATTCCAGTGTTTGGAAGCGTCCCAAGAGCAAATGGAAGTGCTTATCCTGCTCCACCCAATACTGGGATTTTCTCTCCTGGAGCCAAGAAGAAGCTAAATGGAGCTGATAACAAGGACTTGCATATGTTCGTTTGGAGTTCGAGTGCTTCACCTGTATCAGAAGGTGGGATCCATGTCTTCAGGGGCGGGGAGTATGGAAATGACCTTAGTGGGGTAGCTCACCAAAAAGGTTCAAAACATCACTTAACCTTGACATTATTTGCCAGATGAGGCTTTTGGACGTGCGTGTTTTCTTGTTTGTTGTGACTGCTGTTTAGCCACTTCGTTTTGGAAGTTTCTGTTTATATGGAGTCACTGTGTTTGTCTTCTTGAAATGTGGGGCTTTTGCATTGCATTGCATAGGTCTTTTCATTTCTTCTACCAAGAACTTCTGAGGTTGGTTGTTTTGTAATTTGTTATAGTAGCTAATGATCCTTTCTCATAACATTTGTATTCGTTATACCTGTTGATATGAGCTTTCATTAACACGACTGTTCATCATATGCTATAGAAACAGTCCTCTGCGTCATTCTGCTCTTATTTGCTTGGAATTTACTAAGCATTAAGGTTTTTTTCATGTTGATGTTTAGATTATGACGAGTACGGTCGGGATGAATTCAGCTTTGGGAACAGATCAGCACCAAATGGGGCGGACCGGGAAGGGCCGGTGCTTTCCAAGCTCGGTTCGAGCTCCACGGCCGAGCTGCATCCAAAGAGTGGTGTTAATGGTGAAGCCAAGCCAACTGCCATGCCACCTGCTAGTGTTATGACGAGACTCATTCTGATAATGGTTTGGAGAAAACTCATTCGCAATCCGAATACTTATTCCAGCTTGATTGGTCTTACCTGGTCTCTCGTCTCGTTCAGGTAAGCAAAACTAGAAAAAGAAAGTGATTAATCAGTTTAGCATTGAAGCAAATTTAAGTTTTTGTCGTGTCGACTAATGGATTTTCACAATGTCACAGGTGGAACCTTGTGATGCCTGCAATTATCGCTCGTTCCATATCAATTCTGTCTGACGCTGGTCTTGGAATGGCTATGTTTAGTCTCGGTATGGATTTTACAAGGCCTTTTAGGTGTTGAATCAATGTCCGCTTCATCCGCTAACTTGTATTATGTACGATCACAGGTTTGTTCATGGCCTTGCAGCCAAGGATCATTGCATGTGGAAATTCAGTTGCTGCATTTGCTATGGCTGTTAGGTTCCTCACAGGTCCTGCAGTCATGGCTGCTGCTTCAATTGCAGTTGGACTAAGAGGAGTTCTCTTGCACATTGCAATTGTTCAGGTAACAAACATCACAGGATTACGCACACACAAGGATTTTTGATCTGTTTTTTTGGATCTTTATGCTCATTGTAGCTATCAGCTAATGACATGACTAAACATTGTGTGCTCTGTTGGATTTCTCAGGCAGCTCTTCCACAAGGGATTGTCCCATTTGTGTTTGCAAAGGAATATAACGTTCATCCTGACATATTGAGCACCGGGTTTGAGCTCTTAAATCTTCATTTAAATTCTCTGTAAACTGAGTCACTTACATGGTGAAAAAGGATGCTCTACTTTCTTGTCTGTCCTCATAAACATGCCCAGCCACTCCATGACTGGTCTTCTGTAAAAGATGTTTTACTTTTATCGTATGGTGATAATGACTTCTCCTGCAAAAAACCCTTTAAAGAACAAGTACAAGCAATTCTCTTTTTAAGTTTCTTTCTTTTGAACATTGCAGGGTTATATTTGGGATGCTAATAGCTCTACCAATCACACTGGTTTACTACATATTACTTGGACTTTGAAGATGAAGAAGCTGCAGTAGTAGTATTGGTGGTATTAGAAAAAAAACCCGTTTGGCACGGGATTTTTGGGGTCTATTTTCTGACAGGTTCTTTGAATTTTGAGATGGAGAAGATGACTTAGAGCATGACTGATGATGACTTTAGAAACATGAGAAGACGAAGAAATTGAAGAATGTAAAATTTCTGTTGTAATTTTGCTCTTTCTCTATGCTTTGAGCCTTGTGCTGTTACCCTCTTACTTTGGTTTCTTTTAACTCAAGGAAAGTGAGGCAACTTTATTTACATAACTTGGAATCTCCATGGAAAAATAGCAAAATACACGCAAAAGATCAAGTTTCAGGCTTTTTACGAGGATGATACACAGGTCTAAAAGAACAAACAGCTGTCTTATCTGAGTTGTGTCCACGGAGTGGCGGACATTTCCTGGTTGGAACTTGAAAAAAACAGGTGGTCTAAGCTAAAGAACGTAGGTATAGTCTGTGATCGTAAATATTTATCAAATCTGATTTAGACAACCTACTTACCTAGCCCTATCGTATTTGATGTTGGACTGTCTTCTTGGAAAGGAGAACCTGTAAAGACTTGATAGTTCCTATCCTGGAAAGTTTAACTTCAAATTTAACCAGTGAGAAGATGGGTAAGTTTCGATCCATCAAAAGCCATATTTTTGAGGACGCCATGATCATTTAGAAAAAGCACTGACCGTAGGTGAGTTGGTAAGCTCTTTTGGCTAAGCACTGACCGTAGGTGAGTTGGTAAGCTCTTTTGGTTTAAGTGAGGTTGCGAGTTTGAACCGTTTTTATGTATGCAGTGGTTTAAAATTTTAGGTCAGTTTTATCTCTTGCAAGGGATCTATACGGTTTAAACAGGGATTAGTTTGGGAGTGAATGACTTAAAAGTATCTTCTCTTGAGACCTTTCTAGAATACCTAGAAATCAAAAAAAAAAAAAAACACTGACCTTTCCCATTATGTTTAAAGCTATTCTAATGTAGGCTATACACAAACAAGCTTCAGCAATATTTTCATCATCTTTTTGATTTTCATAGTTCAAGACACAATTATTTAGAGTACCAAAAGCTTAAAGAAAGCTTTTTTTTTTGAGGCATCACCTTAGTGACTTCAATGATGAAACCAGCTCTTCTGCAGAATGTGAGGAGGCACATGTTCCTCTTTTCACTGAAAAGTGTTCTCAACTCAACCACTAGGTCCCTGTGGGTGGTCTGTTGATTGTAATATTATCTCTTAAACCTACTTTGTGGTTGGGGGAAGCATCATTACTAACGACCTAATCAGTAGGTTATTTGTTCTTTGAAACTACAGATAAATTATTTAAAAAGACTAAATACTTCTATTCGTTTGAACAATGACATACAACTAAATTAAAGAAAACCATTTTTTTTTGGTTAAAGTTATATTCAATTTGGCAATGTTTTAAAAATCGGACTGGAAGTTAAACCGATAAAATAAGAAGTTTAAGGTTTAAACGATATTAGATCGTCATAAAGTCGGTTAACTATTGAATAAAATTAAAAAATATGAACAATGATTGAAGAAAAATAATTTTTCCCGTTAAAATTTTTAAAGTTTGATTAAAAAAGAATTTGTTAAATGAAAATTAATTGATTTATTTAAGTTTTTAAAATTGATTAGTTTACGTAAACTAGCTGATTAATTAATAAATTGATTAATTTTTAACAAAAAAGATTACTAAAATAAATCGAACCAAAAAGTTAAAAACTAAACCAAAAAGTTACTCGATTCAAATATATCACTGTTAAATCGATCTAACAGGTTCAATTTTTAAAACTTGCAATTTAGTGACAAAATTCTAACCTATCTTGGCATTAAGAATCCTTTCATTTATATAGGGTTAATATTGATTCTGTGTATTGAAACTTTTTTTAAGAAGTTTAAAACATATCATTTTGTTAACGATGATAGTATTGAAATTGTTAAAATTTAATATTATTTCGTTTTTAATAAAAATAATAGATGAAAAATTGACATAATATAATAGAAGGAATTATATAATAATTAATATTATAAAGTAAAATGAAAATTAGATAAAAACAATATTAAATTACAAAAAATTTCCCTTATAATCCGATAAATTTGGGCCTAGCTCTACCCCAAAAGGTACATCGTAAGAGGAGGTTTGTCATATATTTGTAAATCATTTTGTCATTCTTTATTTGCTTAATATAAGATTCCTGATACACCTTGTTCAGCCTAGAATAGGGCTGAGTATCTGATGGATATATTGGGTAAAGGATTATAACAGGTCGGGTACCGCCCAAAATTATTAAGACTATCTCTAATACCATATTAGATTTTTAATATGGGTTGAATGTAGAGTCTATTAACAATAATTAGATTTGATTCAACCATTGTTAAACTTACTAGTTCTAGTCATTTTGACAATAGTTGATCCATATTCAATTTTTATTAATAGGTTCTACACTCAACTCATATTAAAAATTCTAATATGGTATCAAAACAGGTTTAATCTGAATTATTAATTTTTTAGTTGCCCGTTTAAATGTCTAGTCCTAGCGGTCGGATCCGGTTAAAGTGTTTATCAGTGATAATAGATAACTATCTAAATGATTAGTTCTAGTCATTTTCATAATAGTTGACCTACACTCAATTATTATTAATAAACTTTACACTAAACTCATATTAAAAATTCGAATATATTTGAACGTATATAATATACCATTTTATCTCTTCTTTATAATTATAATTTTTAATTTTCATATGGATTTGAACGAGTAGGTTGAACAAATTGCCTCATGACTACGAGGGCTTTGGTCTTTGTAGAATTAATTTAGTGATCGTGTTTGAGAACTGGTTTTTGAGAGCTTGACAGTGACCAGCTAAGCAGTTCCATTAGTTAAAATATGGTCTTAAGTGCATCTTTATAACAACATGTCTGAGGGAAAAAAGGAGCTTAGGTTATGAGATGCTGTTCCATCACACCTTAGCTAGAGAATTGTTAAATGATGACCATTTAAAAACGAATTGCTATAACCCTAAGGCGTAGGTAAGTTGGTAAGGAGCTCTTCTGGCTTAAGTAAGGTCGCGGGTTCAAACCGCTCTCATGTATGCAGTCGTTTAAAACTTGAGGCTAGAGCTTTGCCTCTCGCAAGGGACCTACTTGGCTCGAGCGGGAATTAGTTTAGGCGTGGATAGCTTAAAGTTGCCTTCCCATAATTGGGACCCACCTAGAACATATATCGAGAAACCAAAAAAAAACGAATTGCTCTTGAATATGGAGAATTGGGTACCATAAAAAATAATTATAAAATAGATTATTAGATCAAAAGAGAAACTTAATATTTTTTATTGTTTATGATAATAAATTAAAAAATGTTTAGTATTTTCACTATTTTGAAATTTTCTAATTTTAGTATTAAACTTTTTAATATTTTTAATTTAGTGACAGATTTTTCAAAATTTTGTATAAATTAGGTTAAAATTTTATTTTTATTGATATCGCATATTTGTCATATAGATATCAATTTGTTAGTCAAGAAATTAAAAGTGTTCTAGAAATTCCATAATTAATTACAATTTTTTATTAAAATGATATAATAATAAAAAGTAAAGGAATCTCTCTTTTTCTTTCTTTTTACAAGCCTTGGTTAAACAATATTTTCACATAAAATAGTGAGATGGCAAGACATAAATGTATATTGACTCTTAATTATAATCATGGACTAACTAAAATACAAGTCTAAAGCACAAACTAAGTAGCAATTTCTTCTTAACTTAACAAAAACAACACACTCAAAGTCCCGTGAATAAGAAAGGTTCGAGAAGTTCAATAGTACGCAATCTTATCCCTAACTAGGGATAACAATGGTTGATCTGTAGGCCAATCCCCCTAAGTTTTTTAAAATATTGTTTTATATTTTTAATTGGATCCGAGCCTGGGCTACCCAGGCTCAGATCTACCCAAAGTCTAACTATTATAAGTAAAACAATATTATTTTGCTTAGAATAATTGGTTCTCGAGTCAGTTTGAGCTTAGACCAGACCTATGGGTCGGTCATCAAAATCAACTAAATTTAGGCCCATGAGCCAGCAATTGTCATCCCTATCTCTAGTTGATAGAGAGGTTGTTTCTAATAGACCCACATGAAAACAAGATAGTAATAATAATAATAAATATAAAGAAATAAATACTCAAACAAAATAAATAAATAAATAATCAAACAAGTTATTATAAAAAATATTTAAGTTAGGGAAAAAATATTTAGACTAAATATTAATGAATTTCAAATTATCCTTGCCTATTAATTACCTACTCTCCTCATTTGGATCTCCCACCATTGAACTTGGACTTCTTAGAGCCTTGCTTTCTTCAACTCATTTCCTATGGTTTTTCCATTTGGGCCATTAACTCATGCTTTGTTCGACCAACTTGTAAACTTGATTTTAGGCACACATCTCTTTCACTTAGCCCTCAATCTCAATGTGGAATAGGTCAGTCCATTTTGAATGTAGACGTACACGTGTCGTGTAGAAATGCTTGTGTAATGCTTTGAGTTGACTTAAGAACAACTTTAATCCGAGTTTGAAAGAATTAAAAAATTTAAAATAATTATTCAAGGGATAATTAGCAATATCTATTAGAAATTTATAGATCATTTTATTTTAATTATCGTATTTGGAAATTGATATTATTTACTTGTAATAAAATTTTATGTTTATTCATAACCTTAAAAAAACCTCGACAAAAATAACTCTAAATAAAGGAGTTCAATAATTCACATAAATAGTTTAAAAGTTTAGAGAGGACGAGATTTGGAATAACTGATAAAATTATTATTTTAATATTAAAAAGTTATAAGATTGAGTTACGAAAATAATCTCTCTATAAAAAAAATTACTTACAATTGATGACCTTCTCGCGATACTTGCAAAGCCGAGAATCTTATATGTCGGAGTTTATCCTTCCCCTTCTTCGTGTACATCCCTATAACTTCATGTATTAGTTTAATTGACTCTATTTTAGTCAAACTTATTGTTTAATATGTAGAAGACCTAATTGATAATTTATAACATACCTATCATATGTACAGTAGAGCCCATTCTTTGTTTTCAGATGATACGCAAAATTACCGAACGCACTCTCCCATTATCAAGAGTCCCCTACACGTTTGGTCCACTATACTTTTCCACGTTTCATTATCCAAAAACGACATAATGTGTCAAATCAAACGACCGTAAAAGCATTCGGAGGAGGAAAAAAAAAAAAGTCAAGCCAAAAATCCTTTAAAACCCAAAAACTCACCGAAAGGGAGGGCGCACATTGCTCCAAGTGACTTGATAGGGACGGGTTCACGGTTTAGTCTCACTGATTTAGTTAGCATAGGCCCACAAAAGGGACTGGATGGCGCCTCCACATCTTATAGACGCAAACGACTTAATCGGACTGCTTTAAAAGGCAAAGCTAAGGTTCCTTCTCAATCAGCTTTTACCACACGTCCCACGCCGATATTCGCCCTCAGGTAGGCACGACCAGCGGTACCGAGGTAACTCTTATTCCCACAATACAGGATAATAATATT
>JAOTBA010000003.1:1690326-1701075 GCA_025629845.1 Erythroxylum squamatum | reverse complement strand
GGGGGGTCTTTTCAGGTCTCATGCTGGCTTGGGATTGGGGTTATAGGCGCGTGCAAGTGGAAGTGGACTCGTTAGAGATAATTAACATCCTTTCTTCCTCTCACAGTACTCTAATTGGGAATTCTTTTTTGGTGACAAGTATCCGAGACTTGATCCTTCGAGCCTGGGAGGTGCAACTTCAGCATACACATCGCAAAGGGAATCAGTGTGCGGATCACTTGGCCCACTTAGCCTTTTTTACAGAGCAGGGCATGCATACCATGCAGGAGCCACCACCGAACAGTTTGGCGGTCCTTTCCCGTGACATCAATGGCACCCTGTACAATCGAACCCTTCATAAGAGTCTCAGCGCTACGCGCTTTTTTTTTTTTTCTTTCCCTTGTAACCAAAAAAAAAGAAGAAAAAAAACTCACCGAAAGGCACCAAAGCTTTCCACTTTTCAACACCCCACAATACAAAAAGAATTCGTACAAACCAATAGCATTCTCATCCTCTCTTTTCCATTCTACACCAAGCACTCTCATCATATACGACATGCAACCGGATAACTCGCCGGAAAGTTCTCATCTTTACCGGCTTCTAGCCGAGCACGGAATGATCAACGTCGGACCCTACACGTTCCCGGCGATACAGAGCTTGTGTAGTAGCTCTTCAAGCTCGTATCATAATTACCCTGTAGTTACGGATATGACTCCACAGAATAGAGCTCTTGCTGCTCTCAGGAATCACAAGGAGGCCGAGAAGAGACGGAGGGAGAGGATCAACTCTCATCTCGATAAGCTCAGAACCCTCCTTCCTTGCAATTCCAAGGTAATTGTATACACACTCATATACGTGTAACTATTGTTTCGATGTGTTTTGGGAACTTGTTTGAAAAGGGCAAAGGGATTTTTGGAGATTTAGTAGCTTAATTAAGAGACTGCCAGACACGAGAATTTGTCAAAAGCATATGATGCTTTTAAGATTCTCCATGTGATTTTCCTGTTAAATTACTGTATATTTTACTTTCTCTCTTTGTTCTTTTTGTAAGGTAAGTGAAGAAATTGAAACTAAGAGTAGGGCCTTCCCGATACTTTTTGACCATAATCGAGCTCAAGACTGCCATAACTAGAGCTGTACTAATTTGAAACTAAAGAGGTTTCATGTGCTTTACTAGTCGAGTTATAGTTATTTCATGCTCTTCGCAACTAGTCACTCTATTGGTCAAGTTCTCAACAGCATCTGAATTTTTTAAATCTAAATAATGATTCTTTTGAAGCTTTCTGTGTTTATTAGAGCTTTTGAATGTTCAAAGTTTCTTGTACAGACAGAATCTGGGAAAGGTAAAAGACTACCAAAGCATTCTTTCTGGTTCTAGTAGGGTTTATGGAAAGTTGCAAAGCTTTTCGCATATTTAGCCCCATCTCTGACCCTTCTTTTCTTTTTCATTTCAACTGAATATTTTGTTTCCGATTCTGCTTTCTACAGACAGACAAAGCATCGCTGCTAGCTAGGGTTGTTCAGCGAGTAAAAGAACTGAAAGAACAGGCCTCACAGATTCCCGGACTCGACGCTTTCCCATCAGAATCCGACGAAATCACCGTTCTCTCAGGAGAGTATTCAAGTGACGGACAATTAATATTCAAAGCATCTTTTTGCTGTGAGGACAGGTGTGACCTTTTGCCAGACCTCATCGAGACGCTGAAATCTCTCCAGTTGAAGACACTAAGAGCTGAAATGGTGATGCTTGGAGGCAGAATGAGGAATGTTCTCATTGTAGCTGCTGATAAAGATCACACTGTCGAGTCCGTCCATTTTCTTCAGAATGCACTCAAGTCCTTACTAGAACGCTCAAACTCTGCTGATAGATCGAAGAGAAGAAGGGTTTTAGACCGCAAGCTTATCATCCAATAATGTTTTGGTTTCTCTTTACTTTGATTGGTTTTAGTCTTCGAGGTCTTGTAGTAATGTAATTTCCAGGTTGTGGGTTTGTTTCTTTTTTATTTTGAGTAAAACCCACGAAAGAATCTTAGAAAAAGAAGACAAAGAAAGAGAAATTTCAGAGTGTGACAATGTGGGTGTGAGTTAACTCGGTCTAGGTTTTACATAGTTGAGTCTCCTTCATGTGTAGGAAAACGAAGTTTGCAAGTGTTTTAACTTATGCAATTTGATTACTGTATGTTCTGTAAGAGAAAACTCTTTCGTCAGCTCCAAGAAGCTGAAAACTGGAAGATTTGGTTGCTGAACGCTTGTCAATACATGTGTACGAGCTTTTATTTAATCTTAGCTCATTACATCAATGTCTGGTATCTGAGATCTCTTCCATAGATCTCTTTGTTTAGATTCTCTTGTCTGTAATGTACACTGATTCTAAGGGAACATGTAAGGAGGAGAAACATGAAGTTACTGCAGGATGATGGCGTAAGAGCTATAAGATCTTTGATGGCGACTGAATGGGACGCTAGAGGACAAGGTTTTCTGCAAGTGAGCTTCAAATTTTGTGAGTTACGAGTTTAAACTTCCAAGGAAAACATTCGCCTAGTAAACAGGAGGCAAAATATAATTTAATAACAAATATTTTAAAAATTTTCATTGTATAAATATAATTTTACCTTTATCTCATGCAAATTATTAATAATTATTTATTTTATGAAAATCGAAAATTTCTAATTTTCCTTTTTTAATTTAGAAAATGAGTGTTAATTAGATAACATTTTAATCTTTTCTCGACAATTAAAATGAGGTTGATTTAAAGGAAAACATGTATAAGCTTAATTAATTGGAGTTGATTTGATTGTTACATAATTAGTGTCCCCTCCCGCGTAAATGATGAATTTTGATATTATTTTATTTATAATCGAAGGAAAATAAAAATAAAGAAGATAGAGAAACATTATCATTACCACATCAAATGCTTTTTCATGCTAATCAATATTCAACACTGTGCTTTGAGCAAGTGTGACAAAGAATATATTCTTGGAGTCAATCTCCTTTCATTACCCTTTTCACCAAAGCTAACAGCACATTGTCCTCTTTAATTACTTTCTTCAATGTTTTCTCTTTTTCGTTAGCTTATATATGTAAGCTTTTTCTGTAGAGCTTTTCTGAGAAGAACTTTTCTAAAAAGTCAGTTGACTGTTTAGCTGTCATTTAAAAAAGAGCTTTTTTGAAAGAAATTCGTATAGTGGATTATTTGACAACATAAAAATAAAAATCACTTTTAATTTTAACTATATTTATTTTGTAATGAAAATTATTTATGCATATAAATATCATTTAAAGTATATTAAACAATATTTAAAGCACAATATATTAATTATTATATAATTTTAAACCATATGAAAGTTAAATAAAAATATATCTAACCAAATCTTTTATATAAATTATAACATAAGTAAACTAATATCGAAAATAAATATTAAAACATATAAAAAAGCCAAATAACATTATATGAATCCTAAAAAAAAATATTCAAGTTGAGTAAATAGTTAAATACATAATAAACGGAAAGATGAGTTTGTGGGTATTGTAGGAATTATATGTAAAACATAAGGACAAAAGCGACTAAAACATAGACTCATTAATTGATATGAAAAATATGCCTAAAAAAGAGTTTTTTTTATAAGCTCCAAATTTAAGCTTTTTAAAAAGTTATATTTTGGCTGCCAAAAAAGTCATATTTATTAAAGAACTACTTTTTTATTTTATAGTTAAACACTCGTTTTCTTTATAAAAAAAGCTTTTGTGGTAGAGAAAAGTACTTATTGACCTCCCAAAAGCTCATCCAAATAGGCACTAAGTCAAGAATTATTACTAAACTTTTATAAATATGACCTTGAAAGTGGAATTATATTAGTAGGAAGATAGATTTAAAAGCATACATTTAACCTTATGTACATACATGTATATAATAGAGACTAATTATAAGATCATTATTTAGTGATTATTACAAATTATTGATATTAAACAAATTTTTTATATAAATAATATTTTTATTTATGAAATTGAATCAATCAATTACCGATAAAGAGACTTTTTTCATATATCTTTGGCATAACAATGGCTAGATTGTTTAAGGGAATGAGACATTTAACTCTTTACAGCAAAACATGTATACATGTCTTGGATATGCGATCGACCGTACTTGGATTCATTGCAGATTAGTTATGAAAAAAAGATTGTTCACTATAATCCCACGTTAGCTTTATGATCAGAGTGTTCATAGATATCACATCCTGTACTTGCGGTCCACTCTCTTGCAAATTTGATTAGGTAAAGACTAAAGTTCATAATATGATCATGGTGAGTGTTAATAGATATCATATCCTGTACTTGCAGTCCACTCTCTTGCTTATTTAATTAGGTAAAGAATGAAGTTCATAATTTAAAAGTTTCGAACTTAAATAAGTGAAATGCATATCATTTTTTTTTTTTGAATTCGAGGAAACCCGTAGGCAGGCCAAGCAGGCACACCTCTCCGAGGGCCCAACTGGAACACCACAGGCGGGTCAAGCGGGCGCATCCTATCATTGAGGGCCCAACTAGTTCTCCACCTACAGATAAAACTCCGGCTGCCCCAGGCTCTTACAAGAGGGGCTAGCATGGAATCGAACCTGTGACCTAACCGAAGCTAAGCTCCGCTCTCAACCATCGAGCCACACCCCTTGAGGGCGTGAAATACATATCATATTAAATTTTTATCTTAAAAAAGAGAAATTTGTGTAATTTAAAGTGTTAAATTACCATTTTTCCTTATAAAAATTTCAGTTAATTCTTATTCTTAATTAATATAAAACTATACGTTTAATATCGTTAAAATTAGATATATGTTCATACAATAGGAATAAAAAAATCAAAAGAATAAATAGAGAGAAAATAATTTACTTTCCTGAGTAAAAACTATCTTTATACAATAAGTGTGTGATCTTACATGTGGTTCACACTCATGTTATGTGAAGTTGAGTAAGAGTATATGACCAAACTCTAGGGTGGACAAAACAGGAGAGAAACATAATGACATGTCTTGATAAGGATGATATATTATAAGTTTGACACTCTAGATTTTAGGCAATTTAAACATTTGTGAATGAGTATAGATTAAACCCACTTTAAGCTATTGGGTATTAGTTGTTCAAAGTCGTTACATAATGTGAATGGTATTAGGATGCAACAAAGGAGTCTTCTTGGTGTAAAATGCATGGCTTAGTATGAAAATAGGGTCCTTTACAAGATTCAAGTGGAGAACTTTCTCCTCTAACATCATAATTACATTTTTTTTCTGTGAGGTGTTTTAGGAGGATCCTAATTATAGGAAAATACATTTAAGTCATCCATACTCAGACTAGTCCCCGCTCGAAATATCATAATTATGTTAATTGTTCATAATTTGTCCTACACACAAAAGCAAAAAAAAAAAGTTTATGAAGCCTCGTTCAAAGATTTATGCCTTTTATGTTCTTCGTCCCATTTATTAAACCATTCTGGAAAAGCAAATTGCCTTTTCAGGTAGGTGGAAAAGCAAATTGCCTTTTGAGTCTTTCTACAGGTATGGTATTCAAAGTCTTAAAAAGCCGCATTAGTATTTAATGTACCCATTCGATATATGCAATGCACGTACTTATCAAATTTTAGATTGAGGACAAAAATGTTGAAATGAGGTTCGATTTGAGGATGGAGTTGCTCATATAACACGCAGTAAGGTCATACATGATTAAGTGGATGTTTGGATGAGTTTTTTGGAGGTCAATAAATAATTTTTTCACTACAAAAGCCTATTTAAAAAAAATGAGTGTTTGATTCTAAATAAAAAATCACTTCTTTAATAGATATGGCTTTTTTAACAGTCAAAATATAACTTTTTAAGAAGGTCAAATTAATTTGAGCTTCTAAAAAACGCCTCTCAAATGGCTTTTTCGAGTAAATTTTTCATATCAATTAACGAGTCTATTTTTTAGTTCCTTTTACCCTTATATTTTACACACAATTTCTATAATACCCACAAACCCATCGTCACGTTTATCTTGCAAACTCATCTTCTTTGTTACTATAAAATGCATAATTTATTATATATTTAACTATTTACTCAACTTGAAAATTTCTTTTGAGATTTATATAATATTATTTGACTTTTTATATGTTTTAATATTTATTTTTTATATTAATTTTACTTATGTTATAATCTATATAAAAGATTTGGTTAATATATTGTGCTTTGCATATTGTTTAAATAAATTTTATATGCGTAAATAATTTTTTTTACAAAATAAAATATAGTTAAAATTAAAAGTGTTTTTTTTTATGTCGCCAAAGACTGTATAAAGCTCTTTTTAAAAAACTCTTTTTTAAATGACAGTCAAACAGTCAACTTATTTCTTAAAAACGTTCTTTTAAAAAAAGTTCTAAAGAAAAAGTTTTACTAACAAAAGTTTTAAAGGTATAAACCCAACCAAATAGATCAGACTAAAATTTTGGGTACATATGCTTGTTCATATTATTAATTAAACTCTTTAATTCAACATGTTTATATTTTGTGGTTTTTTTTGGTTATTCATATTTTTTATTTATGAATTTGTTTCTTAAGTCAAAGACGGATCATTGAAAATGACAGAGTAAGAAGGGAAATTTCAAATGATAAATACTAGAACTTTGTTATGTTTAGGTTTTTATGTTAAACTTATTTATTTTTCTTAACAAATAATTTATTATAAAAATACTTTTTGACTATGAGTTATTTTCACATATTTAATTCATTTTGACTTATTTTTATTAAATTAGAAGTATCTTTAATTTTTAAACTGTCTATACTAATATTCTTTTAAATCCGAATTGAAATAGTATTCGATTATTAGTTATTATACCAAGTTACCTTAATATTTTGTGTCTACAAAGATAAATCCAGAGAGATCCGCCACTGTCCATGACTGCTCCAGTCAAAGAAGAGCTTAAAGAAAGGGATCATGGCACAGGAACATAGCACAACCCTATTTTAATGATATAATTATCATCCCAGATAATCATAATCTGACCGAATGTCTTTAAACACATTCATTACACATCATACTGCTTCGTCCATCATCCCTCTCTGAGTCTCTGCGCATGTGGTATCAATTACATACACATTAGAAGACAGCGTGTGTGCGTGTGTGCGTGTGTGAGAGAGAGAGAGAGAGGTAGGCGTGAATAAAGTGAAGCTGACAAAGGGTGCGAGAGCAACAATCATGGGCAAACATGAAAAGGGCAGGTGACAAAAGTAGGTCTCGTCTTTGAACTGAACAAAGAAGTGAAAGTAAATGTGTGTGTGCGTGTACTATATAGTATCTATCTATCTAATCTAATGTATGTATGTAATTGAATGTTTCACTTGTTTCAAGGAGACAAGTGCATGCCCCATGAGGGCATGAGAGTGGCTCTTGTCGGGGACGTGTGAGGATTGGCTCTTTCTCTTCTTCTTCCATTACTTTGGGTCTGTGGATGGAGATGGAGTAGGGTTTTTCTAGCTAAGCAATCATTACTGTGATGACCCCTTTTTTGGCAGAGGCTATAGGAACCAGTGTTTGTTGTCGCTGTTCTCTTGTGGGGACGGGAAAGTGGAGTGTTGTGTCACGCTCTATATATATATTTACGTATAACCATAATGTGTGCTTGTGCACAACTTTCCATGAATATTCTTTTCGAGCTGATCAGGCTGCTCCTTCTGGTCTTTCTTGTTTGCTGGTCCAGTTTTCACATGGCTTGGTTTCTTCTCCTTGTGTTTGTTTTTTTAACAAAAAAAACCCCAATTCATCTTTTAATTGTATATAAATTCTCATATTTTTATTTTATTAAATTATTTTTAAAAATTTGCTTTATATCTTTCAATATGATTAATTTGTTTTTTTTTATTTAATGATTATTTTATATTTAGTGATGAGAAAATCTCACTTTTAGTATAAAATATCTGGGTATTTATCGAATATGTGAATCCATCATTTGGGTGTTGTAAATCTGGTTTTTTTTGGAGAAAAACATGGCGACTTGCCGTGTTGGGATAAGAAGAAACTATTACTAAGTTGCCGGCGAATCAGGACATGTAGGCTGCTATAGTGGCACTAATTGGTTCTATCAACAACGTTTGTCTAGTTGTTTCTTTAGTATGAAAAGCGATTATTTCCGGCATGGAATACTCTTTTGCATTTTGTTCTCCGTAATGGTTATCTGAAAACTCTAGTCTCTTTGTCTTCTTCTATCCTGTATCTGTATTTTTCTTCTATCTACAATTTTTTCTGGGTCTAAGTCTAATGGAGCAAGCAATGGCAACATTAACCCTTGATGAGGAGGAGGATGTCGTGTTGAATGTAGGCGCGGCGGTGCAGGTAGAGGTACCCCAGTATCAATACTGTATGGTGGGCATGTTTCTTACGCTGGCGCCTATAAATTTTCGGTCCATGAGAAACACTCTTACCGATGTTTGGCACCCAATAGGAGGTGTCAACATAACAGAGATTGGTGCTAAGTGATATATGTTTCGGTTCTATAATGACATTGATCTGAATAGGGTGATTGAGGGGGCACCTTGGCATTTTAACAGGCACTTGTTATTATGGAGGAGGGTTGATGTAGGTACGGATCCTCTTGGAATTCCGCTGACTTATAGTAATATATGGGTTCAAGTCCACAATCTTCCCCCTGGTTTTACTAATGAAGTGATGGCTAGGGCGCTCGAAAATTTTGTTGGGAGTTTTTTGGAGTATGATGCAAGACTGTTACGCAGGGTGTCAGATCCTACATATATGAGGGTCAAAGTGACCTTAGATGTGCAGAAACCGCTGAGGAGAAGGAAGAAGATAGTTGACGATAAGGGTGAGATGCATGTTGTGCATTTCAAGTATGAGAAACTCAGTGTCTTCTGCTTTCTGTGTGGGAAGTTAGGCCACTCTGAAGCATTCTGTGAATTACGTTTGAGTATAAAACCAGAAGTAGTGGTGTTTGGATGGGATGCCAGTTTACGAGCTCCGACGAGGAGGAATCCACTGGCGGTTAGTCCATGGATAAGGGATGAGGCGGATGATTTCGGAAAGGACAAACGGAAGGCTAATCTGAACCCGAGATTTGTGGGGATGCAATATTCAAAATTTCATGACTTTAGAGTTTCTTTCTTGGGCACGACATCGAGCGAGAAACAGATCCTACCAGGTAAAGGGCAGCCAAGTAGAATGGATCTCGATAGAGATAGTTTGGACTCCGGTGGTGGGCCTAGCTCTCTTAAAGAAGATGAACCCATGCCTAAGGTTGATGATGGCAAGAAAAGACCACGAAATAACAACACTCAATCTTCTTCCATTTCTAATCATGGTGATTCGGTTGAGGGTACAATGACAATCCAAGCAGCTGGTCCTGGACGACAAGATAGCCGACTACAATGAAGGCCCTTTGTTGGAACTGTCGAGGAATGGGTAATCCTCGGGCAGTTAGAGCTTTAAGGGAGTTGGTGTTGAGGTATAGGTCGTGGTGTGTTTTCCTCATTGAAACGCAGGTGCAGAGTTCGAGAATGGATGAAGTTAGAGTTCAGTTGGGTTTGCAAATTGTTTTAATGTTAATAGCGTAGGCAGGAGTGGGGGTCTTAGTGTTTTGTGGAATGATTCGGTACAGTTGCAAGTAGTGGGGTTTGGAAATGATTTTATAGATACTAATGTTCTTGTACTGGACACGTGGGTGCGGGTTACTTGCTTCTATGGTAATCCAAATAGGAGTAGGAGACATATTTCGTGGAATTTGCTTTGAGCATTAGCTAGACAAGATGACAAAGAGTGGGTATGTATTGGTGATTTTAACTAGTTGCTAAGTCAGGAAGAGAAATGGGGAATTCATGGTCATCCACATTATTTGATTCAGAATTTTAGAGATGTGTTATCAGATTGTGATTTGAATGATATCAAGTAAACGGGCAGCATGTTTATGTGGTATATGAAGAGAAACAGACAGGTGGTTGCGAAGCAACGGTTAGATCGAGCAGTTGGTAAGGGTAGATGGTTTCTGCGATTTCCGGAATGTACAGTTCAATCTCTGGTGGCTCCGGTTTCTGATCATGATCCGTTGCTACTAGATACAAGCCCTGACTCTCCACAAACGGTTTGTTGAAGGTTTCGTTTCGATAATGCATGGATCCTTGATGCGAACTTGGAAGCAGTAGTGGTGGCAGGTCGGAGGTGTGAGGGTGAGGTTGATCTTCTACATAAGAGAGACAATTGTGTAGCAAAATTACAGAAATGGGGACGACGCAAAAATAGAGATCGAAATATGAAGCGAGCACTGGTACAGAAACTTTTACAGGAAAGTAGGGATGGAACAGATGGAGGTGAATTGGATCGCCTACGAGCAGAATGGAATCTTTTGCTTGATGAAGATGAGGTGAGACGTCGATAACAAGCAAAATTATTTTGGGCTCAATATGGGGATATGAACTCCAAATATTTCCATGCACACATTAAAGGGAGGCGGAAAAATAATTTAATACCAGGGTTAAAGAATGTTGTTGGGAGTGGTGTAGAGGCCGGGATGGTATGCATGGCGTAGTTTTTGCGTATTTCCAGGAGCTATTTCAAACAAGTGGTAATCGACATAATACCGTTACACAGTTAATACCAGCCCGGGTGAGTGAGGAGGATAATGAGATGCTCTTAGAACCATTTACGAAAGAAGAATTCCGCGAGGCCGCTTTCCATATGCACCCAGATAAGGCGCCAGGACCAGATGGTCTTAACCCGGGTTTCTTTCAAAGGTTTTGGCACATTC
>JAOTBA010000003.1:1640867-1676145 GCA_025629845.1 Erythroxylum squamatum | reverse complement strand
GGTATGAGGGTGCCAAAAAAATTCCCGACGGAGATGAGGGCAGGTATGAGGGTGGGGGCAGGTTCATGGGGCAGGTATGGGGGATGGCGTACCCGCCCCGTTGCCATCCCTATTGATTCCCTCAGCAAACTGATAATTTTGTATAATACAACGACAACACAACTCATTTGAAATTCTGTTGATATGCTAGATCCGGAGAGGTTCACTGGTATGTAATTTTATCCTAACTAATAGAGATACATAATTTTGTATAATAAAATACTAAAAATTAAACTAATTTACAAAATATGAAATAAATTTAAGTCCAATTTTGAAAATTAAGCTTTTATATATATATACTTATTAAAATTAATTTTTCAATTTAAATTTTATAATATATATAACTTTTTTTGAAAATACTTTAGAAATATTATTATTATTATCTTTTATCAATAAAATACTAAAAATTAAACTAATTTACAAAATATGAAATAAATTTAAGTCCAATTTTGAAAATTAAGCTTATATATATATATATATATATACACACTTATTAAAATTAAGTTTTAAATTTAAATTTATAATATATATAATTTTTTTTAAAAATACTTTAGAAATATTATTATTATTATCTTTTATATTGATAAAAGATAATATACATATACATATTTTAACTTTTGTGAAAATACTATAGAAATATTAATTATAATTATCTTTTGTTTTGATGCATGATCGTTGCATAGAAATCTTTTTTTGAGGGAATTTTTTAATTAATTCTTAATTATTTGTTATATATATATATATGTATATATATGTATGTATGTATAGTTGCAATGTCAATTCCAAATTACATCCTTTTGGGTCCACTATTTCCACATGCTCACGACACGACAATTATAATTATATTTGCAGTTATGTGTGCATGTAAAAAATAAGCTTTTATATGTTAGCTTAGTCCTTAATTAATTCGTCGGTTGAATCATTATGAGTTATTGATATTTAAAACATATGAATTGGTCAAGACATTTTTGGTAATTATAGGTAGTTAAAACATAATAACTTCGTCATAATTACATTATAATTTAAAATAAAGTATACAAACTTTAGGTATGATTCCTGATTTAAATTTTAGTACCATCCTTTTTCAAATTCAAAATCGTAATAACAATGATACACTTAATAAATTATTTTTAATACTAATCTAAACAACGGTATGTAGAGCTAATCCATGATTAGAGCGTGAAACCCTTTTAATGGTTTCCTTTTGTTTTTGAGTGTTGATTAGCAATCATAACACGAGGGAGATCAGGCCATGCCAGGTATTACAAGCTTTGGTTTTGCATTTATTAATTGTATAATTTGATAAGTTATTGGAAATTAGTTCGATGATGAACGGTTAGGTTTAGTTGGGAGAGGGCTACGTAATTACTATTATCATTAATTATTCTTGCCAACTTGACTTGGACATGACAACATCATGTAACTTACGAGTGTGTCCTACCTAATATCGAAGTCGAACCCCTCTTTACAAGTACATATCAGATGATTCAGGACATGCATGCATGCAACATCACATGTTCTTTAATAAAACATTAAGAACTACAATGTTGGAAAATATTAAAATACATGTGAGTTATAATTAAGGTTAGCCTTACTCTGAATTTTTAGGTTAAATTTGTACCAAAAACGAGTTTAAACTAGTTAAATCTTTTTCGTTGTGAGCTTGATGAATTCGATTTTAATACGTTAGTTTAGTGCTGAATGAAATTAAATCTTATAAATTTAAATTTTACTATTTTTAATTATGATAAGAGTTTAAAACTACAAACTTGCTACTACTATTATGCAAAATGGAATCATCCATAAAATTGAAGTTTTCAAGTATTCTTTAGACGGATTAATTTATATTTATTAGTTTAAATTGAAAATAGTTGCAAAATATTTAATCAAACAAGTTAAAAATTTTAGGATATACTCAAGTCTTTTTTCCCAATAAAAACTTTTTATTGGGAAATGATTATTGAATAAATGATTATTAGTTAAGGAAAAGGGGATTTTGCTTATTATATTCATGAATAAACAAGTAAGTACATCCCTAGTTATGTTTTAAGCATAAGTAACCCTAATCTAGGTCAACTACTACATAAAGAAAATTCCACTTTGGTGCTAACCCAAATTGATTGGCAGTTTATCCACATTCATATTCTTCTCTATCGAATTTTATTTATACATGAAAAGGGTTGCAATACAATCACCATTTGGAAACAAAAAGATCTGTGTCTTATGTGCTTGCTTGACTACATATTAAACAATAGTAAAGCAAAATAGGTAAGACAATACAAACTTTTATTTAGTGAAATTAAAGAAGAAAGTAGATGCACCTACTATTGTGAAGAAGCCCACATGAAGTATATAAGAAACAAAGCACATACCCTACATTTCAAGGGATGTTTTCTTTGTTGATAGGGTTGTGTTGATGAATTTCAACCATATTTGAACAAAGATATTATTTTGGTTATTATAATGTGGTTCTTGTGTAGGTAATGGTTAGGTTAGGAAAACAATATAACATGAATGCTTTTCTTTTCACATCACATGTCCTTATTTTTGTATATATATAATGGTTAGCAAACTTTGAAAAGCTCTTTGGTTTAAGATGTAATATGAACAAAAGGAAACTTCAAGTGAGATTTATAGGAAAAAGAAGTTTGAAAATTTTATTTTGAAGTTTCCTTTAGGGTTGGTCAAAGACTAATAAAAAAATATTCATCACTTTGGTCAAAGTAAGATTTTGAGATGTACTACCCAACAAGTGAACATAATAAATGAAGTTGCCCTTCTTAAGGGGCAATGCTAGTTGATTAGAGTGACACATGTGAATAATTTTTTTTTTCAATTAGAGACTTTTTAAAGTAAAGTTTTGATTATTTTATTTTAAAATATTTATTTATTTCTATATAGTATTGTCTAATTATTATGTTTTATGTTATTTTTATTTATTTATAATTTTAAATTATTAAAATATATAAAAATTAATGGTATATAATGGAAAATTTGTATAATAAATAAATAGTATGATTAAAAAATTCATAATTTTTAAATAATGAGAATCAAAATAAAATTTTCATTTAACCCTTAAGATTTTGTGTTGAAAAAAACCTCAATTACTACTTTGTGAAATATTAACAGAAAATTTGGAGTAAAGAGGGAAAATTTTAAAATAAGATTAAAAAAAGTAGAAAAGGCGAAAGGAAAGAGGACAAAGTCTCTCAATTCTCAAAGCCCATCAAAAGAAGGTCAAAGGTAGGAGCAAATAAAGAAAATGGCAACTGAACTTAAGTTTCTCAAGCATAACACACTTCTAATCTAAACACCACATATATGTTTATACACATTAATCAAAGTCTTGCAGAAGCTGAGTTCACAATCTTTCATGTTTTTCTTTTTGGGGACGAATAAGGACAGGCTGGAAGGATCCAAGCTCCAACCCCACTTCCATTATTATTTTACAGAGAAAGACAATCAATCCCACAAATTTCCAATTCTTCTCCATCAAACTGACTGATATTTCAATGCAGAAGCTCTGAACATAGAAAACCCATTAAGCATTAACAAAACTTCAAAGGAAGGAGAGAAAAAAAGGAAAAGAAAGATCGAGGAAAAGCAAGGAAAAGAAGCCTTATTCTCTCTTTTCTTTTTCCCTTTTCTTGCAGCCTCTGCTAAGCATCTTTTCCTCACTTTTCCTGTGCTTTTGCCACCACCACCCCTCTCTCTTTCTCTATCTTCTTCCTTTCCCTTCTTGGAATCAAATTTTTTTCTTGTGATTTTCTTACTTTTGTTCCTCCATTTCTCTTCTTATGCTTCTCCATTCTTGTAATCTGCTTCTTGTTTATTCTTTTGTCTTTCTTTCTCTTGGATCATTTGTTTGTTTGATAAGTAAAGTCCAACCCCTTTGTATGTCCTTAACTTTTTGTGAATTTGTTTTAAATTTGGTAGCTTTTTCAATCTCATAGTAACTGGAAATTGAAGGTCTTGGATGTTCAGTGCTCAAAATTCTTGATTCCTTTTTATCAAACTGTGAAATTATGTTCTTTTACTTCAAGCTTTTGGTCAGGACTTGAAAGATCGAGTCTTTGTGTTTCTTCTGATTCAATTTCTAGCTTTGTTAGTTTCACATGGTGTGGAATTTTTCATTTTACATGCTGTTTGTCTTGATCAGAGTCTAAAGTTTGTTCTTGAGCCTTCCTGTACATTTTCTGTGTAAATTCCTCTGCAGCTACGGTTCCTGGAATTCGGTGTCTCAATTTCACTTTCTTTGTTAATTCCTATCAAATGGTCTAAAGCTTTTTGCTTTTTCTCTTATTTGCTTGATCAAAGACATAAGCTTTCTTTATTTACCACAGACTTCTTTAATTCTCTGTTCCAGTTTGTTTGAGTTTCCATGGGACTCTGTCATGGAAGACCAATTGAGCATCAACAAGAACTCTCTAACAACCAAGCACTCTCTATTGAAACTGAAGCACAGGCGCCGAATTCACGCACCAGCAAAACCTCCAGTTTCCCTTTTTACAGTCCAAGTCCTTTGCCAAGCCTCTTTAAGAACTCACCTGCGGTGTCCAGTGTAAGCTCCACACCTTTGCGCATTTTCAAGAGGCCTTTTCCACCACCTTCTCCAGCAAAACATATTCGGGCATTGCTTGCACGAAGACACGGCTCTGTTAAGCCCAACGAGGCCTCGATCCCTGAGGGAAGTGAGACTGATATTGCTTTGGACAAAAACTTCGGCTTCTCAAAGCAGTTCTCGAGTCATTATGAACTTGGTGAAGAGGTTGGTCGTGGTCATTTTGGCTATACCTGCTCTGCCAAAGCCAAAAAGGGAAGCTTGAAAGGTCAAGATATGGCTGTCAAAGTTATTCAAAAATCTAAGGTTTATTCTCAGCTTCTTTTTGCCTCTGACCGTTTAATTTTCATTCTCGTGCTGCAATATTTGTGAATTTGTACATGTTGGGACTGATGGCCTTATTAGTAACCGTTTGTAATAAGCTTGACCTATGCCTCATCTGTCACTTGACTGAAAGATTATGGATATCATTAGTTTTTGTCATTGGTTGTCTGTGATCCTGTGAAATGATATTGTTCAAACTGGTGGGCCGCTAGATTTGCATTGGATTCTCATTTTTCATCTGTACAATCTATTCCCATGCTAAGCCTCTGGACTTGTAGTTGGTCAGAGAACTAGATGTTAATGTCTAGGTTCTAGTTGATTACAGAACATAAGTGATGAAGGTTTCATCTTAATTGACTGCTGATGCAGGATAACTTAAGATTCTCCATTTTTGCACGTCTATGGGTTTGAAGAGAATGGACTCTAGTTTTGTTGTGCTTTTAGGTTTGACATTGCAAATACCAGCACTTTTCCCCTTCTAGTAGACTTTGAAAAAGAGGACTTTGCTTTGAACTAATGATCATTGGTGATTCTTTGCAGATGACAACAGCAATTGCGATAGAAGATGTGAGACGAGAAGTGAAGATCCTACGTGCTTTAACAGGGCATAAGAACTTGGTACAATTTTACGATGCCTATGAGGATGATGAAAATGTCTACATCGCGATGGAGTAAGTTTGGGTTGCACCATGTTCTCCTTAAAGTACAATTACTGCCTTCTTGTTTAATTTATAATTAGAGAAAAGTTCTTATACTAATTTATCAAAGACTTCAGTTAACTTTGTTTTTTCTGCTTCTTAGTGATAACATCCAAAAATTTTACAGTGGCAACTAGCAGTGCATGGCAATAATGTCCTAAGAATTCTCATCATCAAGCATTTTCATTTGGATGTCTAATCTAGCAGGGTGTTGTTACTGTAAATCAGTATTGACTTGACTGATTTATTTTTTGTGGTTGATATATATATATATATCTTATGATATTTTGGTCAATTGGCTGGCGAGCTGTTACTGATATGGAGTTTTAGGCTTATGATACTGAACTGGACATAAAGGAGTGTATTATGAAGTTGAGAATATAATCTAGGTTATTGGAGCTTACCCATCTGTATATTTTGTCTTTTAGGTTGTGTAAAGGTGGTGAGTTACTGGACAGGATACTTTCAAGGTACAGTTCTCGTACAGACAGTTACTTTTGTAGTGAACATTTGTTGCTTATGCTATGAGATTGGTAATTGGCTGAACTTCTATTTGTACATATAGGGGAGGAAAGTATTCAGAAGAAGGTGCAAAGACAGTTCTGGTTCAGATTCTCAACGTTGTTGCCTATTGTCATCTCCAAGGTGTGGTTCATCGTGACTTGAAACCAGAGGTAAATGACTAATAATCAAGTAATATCTGCTTGCCTGTACCGTTGTACCTTTCCTTTTATAGTGTTTACTCGATGATCTACATTTTATATACATACATGAGAAGAAAATTGCCATCTACACACTGTAATCTGAAAGAGGGGGGAAAAAAAAAACAGAAGAAGGAAAGCTCTTTTCTGCTTCGTTTTCCATGTAAAATGGGGCAAAGACCTACAATTAGGCTAAAGTTGAAATCACTGGCTTAAGACATCAAGGAATGGTATGTCTTCATGAATGTAGAGTGGTCCAGTTTCATGTTCACTGGTTGGACTGAGTCTTAGTGTTGTTTCACATCATAAAAATATCGTCTTTATTGCTGATATGAGTTGTCTTTCTGTATATTATTTCTCTGCAATTGCAGTTCTGCTAATATATACTAATGGTGGTCTTGACAGAGTTTGTTTTCTTTTATTTTTCAGAACTAGAATAATAATGGGGTTGTGACTGTTAACTGCTCAAATAGTTCCAAATAAAGATATCAAATAAATATGCAGAAGGCAAGAAACTGGTAATAGTAGAATTATGATAAGTTTTGGAGAGGGAATGTTGTTTGCTCAAATAGTTCCAAACAAAATTTGGCAATGTTGTTTCCAACAGTTAAAATATCTCATTTGATTTGGTTAGTGATTATATTCCATGCTTGAGTTCAGACACTGGCATACTAATAATGCGGTATCTGGTACTTCAGAATTTCCTTTTCACTTCTAATGAAGAGAATTCCCCATTGAAGGCTATTGATTTTGGGCTCTCTGACTATGTAAAACCAGGTAAAGCTGCAGGTGCCATTCTTTTCTTATTCTTCATTTTCCCACGGTTGAAAAATGAGTTTGACCATTGCTCCATTTGCAGATGCGAGATTAAATGACATTGTGGGAAGTGCATACTATGTAGCTCCTGAAGTTCTACACAGATCATATGGTACTGAAGCTGACATGTGGAGTATTGGTGTCATTGCTTACATTCTTCTATGTGGTAGCCGGCCATTTTGGGCCCGTACAGAATCTGGAATCTTTCGGGCGGTCCTAAAAGCTGATCCTACCTTTGATGAAACACCTTGGCCTTCTTTATCCCCTGAAGCAATAGACTTTGTGAAAAGATTGTTGAACAAGGACTTCCGAAAGAGACTAACAGCTGCTCAGGCACTAAGTAAGTTGTTGAAACCCTGAAAATATTACAAGATCTTTCTTTAGTTATCCAACTTGCGATTTATGGAATATCATTTGAATATTCTTGTGATGATCAGTGCCTTTGTTAATTATTATTAGGTCATCCGTGGCTGGCCAATCATCATGACATGAAGATTCCATTGGATATGGTGGTATATCGGCTTGTAAAGGCTTATATATGCTCATCTTCTCTCCGGAAATCCGCGTTGGGAGTAAGAACACATTTTTCTCATTGATACGTCATACATGAACATTTTGCGGTCACCATTATCTTGGGAATTCTTCCTTGTAACTTCAGTTTATTCTATACACGGTTTTGAAATTTGACAGCTTTGCTCAAATTCCTAAGCCAGTAGTTGATCTCTTTTTGTTGAGGAATAAGCAAAAAGTGTCCACAAAAAATAATGAATACATAACTGAATTTTAGTAGTATTGAATATTTTGCATCACAACTGTAAAATTTGATGCCAATGGAACTGCTATGTGTTTGGTAGCTATCTTGCAAGGTGTCCTTGGTTCAAGTGTTTGATCTTATTCTGTGAGATTGAGTCATAATGCATTGTTGGTGTGACAGGCTCTGGCGAAGACTTTAAGTGTATCTCAGCTAGCATACCTCCGGGATCAATTCAACTTGTTGGGACCAAGTAAAAATGGTTTTGTTTCTATGCAGAACTTTAAGACGGTATGCTGTTTTTCACTTTGGCATCTCTTGGGCTATTCTTGTCAATCTGTGCAATCTTCTATGCTTCATCATTTGACTCTGAATAATGTTGCAATTAGTAGGCAGTAATAAGGCACTCTACCGATGCTATGAAGGATTCAAGGGTACTTGACTATGCAAACATGGTAATGTTAAAGGTTATTGGTCATCTTTAATACAATGACTCTGGTTTTGATACTTTATCTAGCTTGTTATATCCTTGATATGGTGGCTAATTGTCTATCCTTGTATGTCGCAGATTAGTTCTGTTCAGTATAGAAAGTTGGATTTTGAAGAATTTTGTGCAGCTGCTGTAAGTGTGCATCAACTGGAAGGAACAGAATGTTGGGAGCAACATGCTCGCCATGCGTATGAGTTCTTTGAAAAGGACGGAAACAGACCCATCATGATTGAGGAACTTGCCTCGGTATGCTCTCTTTCACTCTCTCTTGTTCGCTCTAACACATACGACACACACTTAATACATGCACTCTGTAGCTAATTCAATTAAAATACAGTGCTGCCTTTTCAATTGACCTTTATATAACAAAATTAAAGTACATAACACATTACTGTATTGCTAGTTTAAAACTGCTCAAGCTATAGACTCTTTTTTTTCTTACATGGGAACCATCCACTTATAGGCAGTGGCATTCTCCTTGAAGGGTCTGAAGAAAATTTGTGATAATTTGGACATAGGATTGAAACATCATAGTTTTCTCTAGCGGAACAGCTGAGGCCAGTTTTGTGACAGACAAAGGATTAGGTGACTTGTATTTTCTAGGCTGATTGTTCTGTTGGAAGGTATAACAATGGTGATGGTAATGATGATGGTTTTGTTGGTGTACTTGACAAAGGAATCAAATTTACCTGAGGGTTTCCCTAGGAGATCAATTTCGAGAACCTTGTCTTTGTAAGTTTTTTGCGAGTTGAGACTGAACTTTGTTTCTGCCTGGCTTTTGGATAGTTATAACATCAGACAATGTTGATAAGGAGTTACCATGAATTGAGTAGGAAAAACGAAAGGTGTATTGTGCACTGTTCATTGTACATTGACCTCATTTGACCGGATCCTTCTTCATCGATACCAAACCAATGCTCTGAGGATTTAGGTGAATCATTTTGATGCCAAATTTCATTGTTTGTAACTAAATAATCCGGTAAAAATTCAACCAGGTCTGGCCTTGGAATTCTTGGTTCATGTATACATCTTGGTTGATTGTGGGAATCAACTGTTATGAACAAAAAGTCTTTGAAGGTGCGGTAGTCACCGGATCCAAGGCATGATTTTGCAGTTGATACACCATTTCGGTAATGCAACATGCTGTCATTTGAACTTGAGGATTACCATTGATTTTGGAGTTGAAGTTTGAGTGCAGAAAAAAGTTGTCTTATCTTGTATAAGACATGTTGAAGTCAGGAAACAATTTTAGTAAGCTTCAACAATGTTAACGCATGCATGCTGGTACTTGGAAAAATGGGTATCCATTGAATAGAGAAAGAACGCTTTTAGAGGAAGAACACTGATCAAGCAAAACCAATATCAAACATTGAGATAAACTTGTTAGATTATATTACATTAACTTAATCTTCGCTTGTTCTGTGTTTTCAGGAACTTGGACTTAGCCCATCAGTACCAGTTCATGTGGTCCTCCAAGATTGGATTAGACATTCTGATGGGAAGCTAAGCTTCCTGGGTTTTGTCAGACTACTTCATGGAGTTTCTTCTCGCAACTTCCACAAGGCTTGACATGAAAATCCCTCCTACACACTATCTTTTTCTCCCTCTCCTTGTTCCAACAATCTCGAATTGGAGCACTGCAAGACAGGATCGACCGGCAAGCCTAATTCAACATGAAGCAATCCTGATTCTGTCTCTTGATCAAAAGCAAATGTTGCTGCATTCTGAAATGTGAGCCATTGTGGTAGTTCTTAGTGATTAAGCCACAAAGTATGCTTTTCCTTTGTCTTTCACCATAGTCTGGCCCTTCTTCTTCTTATCTCATTTTCCTGATATAAAGTTTTTTCCTTTACTTCTTCTCCTAATGTGATTTGGAGGATTGTACAGATGAGGATAGATTGTATTTAGAATCAGTGAAGAACCTGTGAGGTTTTTGTGAAACTCCTCCCTGTGTACCCCTTGCACTAAGTTTTCTAATAAGTTCTTAATGTGCTACAAATCAGATTCTTTACTCTGCACTTTTACCTTCCCCTGATAAATAAAAAAGGAGAAAGTGGGAAGAAGCTAAAATTCAAGAATCTACAAGCATTTTGCTTGAGCTATGATGAGTTAAAGTAAGTTTTCTTAATCTAACTTCTCATTTATTGATCTTATTTAGTAACTAGCTCATGTTTAATTTGGAGTTTCATTGCAATGGTACTAAGAAAGAATGCCAAAAACCTCCCTAAAGTCTTAAGCTTGAGTTAAAACAAAAATTGTGTTCGAGTTATAATTACATTTATTTTCATGTGTTAATTTTAATTTGATATGACCCGATTTTTATTCTTCATAAATAATTGGATCTAAATTTTTTTGTTTCTTTAAATTTAAACCTAGCCAAATTCAAATGTCCAAATTTGAGTTTAATTTTAAACCTAAATAAAAAAATTAGGTTCAGATCATTAACTACGAAATAAACCATACGATAAAAGGATGGTGAACTATTAAAAAGACAAAAGAAGTTAAAATACTTAGCACATGTTATTTTGAATTTTTTTAAAAGGTTACGTTATTTAGTTCTAATTTATTTTAAAATTTAAAGTTAAAACGAGTAGGGAAATTGTTTTCAAGTGATCTGAAAATAAAAAAGAAAAAGTAAATAAAAGTAAAATTAGAAAAAAATAAGCAATAACTAAAAAAGAAAAAAGAAAAAATAATAATAATGAAAAAATAAAGTAAAATAAAAATAACTAAAATATAAAATTAATAGTAACAATAAAAATAAAAATAAAAATAAAAATAAAACTAAAACTAATACTAATAATAACACTTGCTATTTCAATTAAGTTTTTTTTTTAATCTTCTTGATTAAATATTTAAATTTTATCTCATTTACGGTTGAAACTTAAAAGCACTTTGACGTTGTCGAAAGGAAAAACAGAGACGGTGAGCTCTGGTTGGGGGAAAGTATCGAAAGACGCAAACTTTCTCTAAATTTTCTATGCAATCTCTCGTTCTGCTACTTCAATGGCGACCATACACAAACCCTTTAGACCTAAGCCAAAACCCAGATTCCCAATCTTCATTTTTGTGATCTGTGTAGCTGCCATTGCATTGCTTTACCTTATTTCCTCTGTAATTTCCACAAATGGGTTCTCTTTCCCATCCTCTATGGTGACCATTAAAGACTTGATGAGACCCGGCAAACTCAAGGGAAAAGTACACACCATTCATGAGAAGTACTTGTACTGGGGTGACAGAATTGACTGTCCTGGCAAGCACTGTGAGTCCTGCGAAGGTTTGGGTCACCAAGAGTCTAGCCTTCGCTGCGCTCTTGAAGAAGCTATGTTTTTGAATAGGTAAGTGTTGGCTTTTTTTTTGGTGTGTTTATAAGTTGCTTGCTTTTGTGGGTTTTGATTGATTTTTTTGATCTTGAGTTAACGGTTCTGTTTGAGTGCTGGGTAATCTGTGGAAGCTGTATAAGTACGGGATTTTTATTTTACCCTTTCTGCATGCATATTTTAAAAGTGGCTTTAGTGGATCTTGGATCAGAGTTTTGTTCGTTTTTGTTTGGATACTGGGAAAATGTGGGAAACGAAATAAAAAGTAATCCTGATTATATCTATTCTAAAATTGGTTATAAAACGTAAGGTTTGCATTTTCACCTGTTGCTGTTGTGTTAGGGAGATCATAATGATTTCTCCAGATATGACAATTGCGATTATTGATGACATTCCGTGACCTTTTCTTTTTCTAGTGAGCAAATTTATGACATCTCGTTAGTGTTTTGCTTAGCTGTGTCTTTCCCCTGTTCTTTTTCTTTCCATCTGGTGGGTAGGATCTGCCGAGTGCTGGAGAAACTAAACTTGAATCAGCATAGCCCTATATGGATCTCTGGTAGAGCTTATGTTATTCTTCTAATTTGAGTGTTTTAGACATTGTTATTCCATTGATATGCGTTTTACATGGATCTGATACAACTTACTATCTCAATTTGTGACAGTGATTTTAAGTTCACTCGTTACTGGATATGTTTTTGCCAGTTCCTTTTCCAATGGTTAATCTTGTTACAGGACATTCGTGATGCCTTTTGCTATGTGTATCAATCCAATACATAATAAGAAGGGGATCCTTCATCATTCCGATAATGCAACTTCAGAGGAAAGGTATCTATTGTTGGGTATCTGTCGTAGTGATTATTGAATACAAGTGATAAAGTACATTAGAAAGCTAGAAAAGGTATTTTGCTTCTAATTTTTGCCTTCTGTTTTTTAGGTGGGCTGCAAGCTCATGTGCCATGGAATCTTTGTATGATATTGACCTCATATCTGAAACTGTACCTGTAATTTTGGATAATTCGGAAATTTGGCATCACGTGCTAACTACAAGTATGAAGTTGGGAGCTAGAGGGGTCGCCCATGTTGAAGAAGTTAGTCGGTTTAACCTCAAACATGATAGTTACTACTCAAATCTTTTACTTATTAATCGAACGGCCAGCCCTCTGTCATGGTACTTAAATTCATCTTCTTGTTGCTTCTCTTTACCTTCTTCTTGCTACTTCAGCGATATTTTGTGCAAACTCAATTACAGAATGGGGGATGTGAGCAAAATATCCTGGGACTATGGGTTTTAAGATCGATGATTTGCTTATTGTGCTGCTCAGTATACATTAGATGATATCTAAACTTCTCAACCAATTTGAGTATCATTATTGATGCTTGGTTGTAAGCGTAGTTGCTGAGAGTTTCATTGGACCAGCTGGCATACCCTTCCAAAACTGTGGGGTGTTCTTTTGTGTTTTCAAGTGGTTAAGAGAACATGCCATATCATTGGGCATTGTCATTGATGAAAAGGATCACATGATTGACCACATTGAACCGGTTTAATTATCAAAAGATAGGTTTTCATATTCATTGTTAATTGCTCCAATACACACAGTGAAATAGGTAGATTGAGAATGAAATACAGGAGAAAATCTCACCATTATGATCCTCTATTTCGTTGCCTGTTTATAGTCATGGATCCTTGTTAGTACTTCCTGTTCAGATTTTTAATTTTCAACAGCTTTATTTCTTTGTATTGTGACAGGTTCATGGAATGCAAGGACCGAAACAACCGCAGTGCAATCATGCTGCCATATTCATTTCTTCCTTCAATGGCAGCAGAGAAATTAAGAAATGCAGCAGAAAAGGTGTGTATAATGCTATATTGATGATTAAAGGATTGATTTGATCTTTGAGAGCTTTATTCGATCCACATAGAGTAATCGGTCTGGAACAATTAACGGAATTGCAATTAGCAAGTGGAGACTTTTTGTTTGTAGCATAGTTACTGCCATTTTATTTTAAGCAGTTTCTGTTTATATTGCTCCAATTGCCACAAAGTTATGTACAAGGGCTCTTCCAATTGGTCTTTCCTCTTATTGATCAGGTTATGCTTTCATGTGTAACAGATTAAGGCACTACTTGGTGATTATGATGCTATCCATGTTCGTCGAGGGGATAAAATTAAAACCAGAAAGGATAGGTTTGGGGTTGCTCGGAGCCTACATCCACATCTGGACAGGGATACACGTCCAGAGTTTATAATCCACCGAATTGAAAAATGGGTTCCGGCTGGCCGAACTATTTTTATAGCTTCAAACGAAAAGACACCTGATTTTTTCTCTCCTCTCTCTGTTAGGTAAACCATCTCAAGCTCTTCTAAGAATTCATGAACTAGAGCTACTAACAGTACTGCTGGTTTCAAATGTCAGTCTGCTTTTATCATCTATATGGCATTTGTGTACGTTGTATTACAAACACAAAAGCCTCAAATGATTTGGGAATTGTTAAGAGTAGTGCTGAGAAATAATTTATATAATTTCTGTAGTTTTGATTTCTTGGAAATGAAAGCTGCATGTTGCAGTTGATAATAGTTCAGTATGGCAAGTATAAATCAGAGTTGGAACAGCAACAATAAGTTCGATCTGTAACTTTTTCTATGTGCTGCTATACGAAACTGTTTTCTGCATTGTCCCATTTGGTTGGTGGAAAATATGATTTTCAGTGTGGAAAAGGAAAAGTTCTAATCCTTCTGCGCATGTAAAGCTGATGTAAGATTTGCTAATATGCCTGCAGATATAAATTAGCATATGCAGCCAACTACAGCAAGATTTTGGATCCTTTGATTGAGAACAATTACCAACTATTCATGATTGAGAGGCTTATAATGATGGGTGCCAAAACATTCATTAGAACATTCAAGGAAGACGATACGGATCTCAGCCTCACGGATGACCCAAAGAAGAACACCAAGATATGGCAAAAACCTGTTTATACGATATCGGAGATAACATCCCATTTCAGAGAATTCCTATAGTTTTCTCTGCGACCAGCCAATTCTTTCTGACCAGGCCTACAATTCTTGCATACACAAGCATACAGTTGTATATTTAGTCTCAGCAGTGCAAGATCGTAGCCTCATCACGGAATTCATTGTACTGGAGGGGCTTATACTATTCTGATGTAAATTGTTGCTTTCATTAGAGTGCAGTCTTTTATATGTGTTTTGACCGGAAATGTACGGAATATTGTTGCAGAAGAAATCTTTGTTCAAGGGAAGAGATGATTCTGATTCTTTGCTCTTTGTCATTTAAGATTTGCACATTAGAAAATGATCATGGTTCACATTGATGAAGATAATGCATACTCCTTTCTTCTTCTCAGAAGAGAGAGGAAAAGTAAAAGAAAAGAAACAACCTGCGTAGTTGTTACTACTGATAAAACCTTGGAATTTGGACATTTACCAAGAAGCATCATGAACCTCCATTGATGCACAGGAACCCTCAGAAGAGAATGTAGCTTTTGTTTCAAAATTAATGAACCTACAACCATGAACGAACTTCGAATTCTTGCAAATTCAGATTGTTACAAGACCATATCATCACACGAACTTAGCTTTAGCTTTAGCTATGTCATGTTTCAACTACAAGCTGCAAAAGGATTTGATAGATTCTTCTACGTGGCATTGATCAAAACCACATCGAAAGTAAACAAATAGATAACAACCTTTTTAAGCCGCACTTTAACACCTCGTAATCGCCGAGCCTGGTTACGCTGGCTTGTAACTCAAGTGGGGGCCATATGGTGGTGGGACGTTAAGTTGGTTCGAATAGCTGGGTTCGAAGGAACTTTGTTCTGGCTTGCCCGTTCCAAGTTAGGAGTTGGCCCTTGCAGTCCGTGCGAAAGCATTGGGTTGCCTGGGTTCTGAAGGTGGAGGACACCGCGTGAGGCTGGTTTCACAGAGCAGCGTTTACCTCCCGCTTCCAACAGTGGAAGGATAACAAGCCGGTGTTGCTCGAGCCCGCATAGCTCGACGGTCCAACCTAACTGAACCACTACTTTTTGCCGCGGATCAGGCCCAGCATCTGGGCTCCAAATAGAGACCAATCACTCCCACGTCCGTGCTGTACTCTCCACTTCATCGTCCCATCTTAAAATAAAGTTTTCTGTTGGGCCCCACCTATTCTGACTCAGAACGCCACCAATGGCCACGTCGGAACTAATTCACGCGTGTTAGCATACTTATCCGCACGTGTAAAGTAGCCTTAATTATTATTGTATGTAATATATAATTATAAATAGAAGGCCAGCCAACTCTTGAAGCCTCGACAAACAAAACTACGATAAAGCACAGAGGAAAACGGAATCTATTAAAGTCGCCGACGAAGATTCCACCGGCGCCGGAATATTCTAGTCTCCATTTCAGGTATGGAGGTTTTATGCTCTGTTTTCGGCTCACGAGATTCTCTCGATTCTTTGGTTTGTTTAATCAGACAGTGATTTTGCAGTTCTGTGTTCAAGTTTTAGTGAAGAATTGCTTTTGATTGTTTTTACGGATTTCGATTTTTCATATGTAATCAGTTTGTATACGTAGGCGAGTATTAGGTTACAACTCATTTTCTCAGCTGCCAAACAGTGTGTTTCATAACTAATTTTCCGTGTCAAATGTATGAACTTGAGAAAGCTCAGTGATTTGTTTTGAAGTGACACTGTGTTTATGTTAGTGGTGGATGTAGTTATAGTTTTTGACTTCTGGATAAGCGATCGTGATTTGGAAGAGTGCTAAAAGTAAGGTTGTTGTTGATGAATAATGGGAAAGAAGCTTACATCTTTGTTATGATTGTGCAAAATGGAGATGTTATGTTGTAGTTGATTTTGCAGGGAAAAAAAGTTTAAGGTGTGAAGTTGATTGCTGCTTTTGAGGGTTGTGATGCCTTACCTTGTCAGAGAGAATTTATTCATTGGCAACATTAGTGATGCAGCGGAGATTTTACAGAATGGAAGCACTGACGTAACTCATATGCTATCTGTCTTGAGCTCTGCATCTATATCTTTCTTCTCGGGATGGCGGAGTGGTCTAACCATACCAGCAAAGGAGATCAAGAAGGTGTATGGTGGTGGATCTGACGGTTCTGCTTCTGAGGAAGATTTGGGCGATGGGTCAAAGAGTTGTTTGTCACCCGATAAACTTGTGTACCTGCTGGAGTATGCAGGAAAAGATTTGAAGCTGGTGAGAATGGCCGTACCAATTAGGGACATGGAAAGTGAGAATTTGTTGGATTATTTGGATGTCTGTATTGACTTTATTGATCGGGGTCGTAAAGAGGGATCAGTTTTAGTGCATTGCTTTGCTGGTGTCTCAAGAAGGTATTATTTTCATTTACTTTACTTGAATGTTTTAATGTAAAATCTTTCCAGCTTTTCCATGTGATCAATTCATTGGTTGATTATTTTGGGAAGAATTCTGTTTTATTGTCCCTTCTAGTCTCTTATAGAATCTCAAAGATTCTATCGGAGTTTTCTTTGTTTCTTTTGTACTTATTATCAAGGACCACATTTGGCTCTGAGAGTTCATTAGTTCTTTAACTTCTCCTCGAGTTAGTGTTGGGATGAATATTGAAAAGAAGAGACGTGCAGGACTGTAACTAAGTCTAACTCTAGTTATGATTCATATTTAGTCATTTGGGTGCTGAGCTATCGTTCATTTTCATGAGCTGTTTACAAAGTAATGTTCTTCTTAGCATTAGCTGTACTGTAGCAGAAAAGAACTTGTTACCTTTTGGTATGTCGCAGAGAAACTGCTTGTTACTGTGTACTCAGCTGATATGTTTCAGAAATTGTCCACAGCAGGCCTTCTATGTAATAGCTTTTCCAGTTATTTGAATTGTGAAATCCTAAGGGTTTATTCCCTTCTTTGCATGTGTTCGTTGCAGTGCAGCTATCATTACAGCATACTTGATGCGAACAGAACAGCTGCCTGTAGAAGGTTTGAACAAAAATATATTTTCTTTTCTCCCTCTATCATTTTGTGGTTGAATGAATAGGTACGAGGTACCTACTTGTTATTGTTTTCAGAGTGAATGTCTTGGTGGCTCTTTATTTTGATGTCTCTCGAAACAGAAGATATTCATTTATCCAACTTCTTGTTTTGACTTTTACCCTTTTATTTCGCTTTTGCTCTCTTCTTTGGATGCTTTCATCTAGATGCCATTGAATCACTAAAACAAAGCTGTGAGCTCGTTTGCCCAAATGATGGCTTCCTTGATCAGGTGATACGAGGCAATGGCACTTCAATTAAGCTAATAATTATCCATTCCCGTCCTTGTATGGTAATTCTGAGGTACTTGTACCATGGACCATTGTCAATTTTATAGAAAATTTTCCCTTGCAGTTGAAAATGTTTGAAGAAATGAGTTTCAAGGTTGATCGTAGAAATCTCATTTACAAGCGATTTCGCCTTAAAGTATTGGGTATGTAACTCCCTCTCCCCATATCCATGGTTATAATTTTGCATCTGATATAAACCTAGATGCCTGCTCTAGTTCCTTGCCACGCTTTGCCTCTGTAGCAGTCCTTTTAATTGGTGAATATTAGCTTATGGCTCTAATGCTTACCATATTTTATTGGCTACTAAAAACTTATTTTATGAGCAGAATCATTCTGTATGCTTGAGGGCGTCTAAAATAAAGAGTTGAGACCTAAGCACTATTGACATCCAATACAGAATCACATGCCATTCTATATGTTCTACATAATATTTTGTCTTTTGATTTTCCTGTTGTGTTTATAGGAAACAATACTATTGTTCGTTGATTCATGAGTGCCTTTTATACAAAGTATTTTGGTTAATGTTTTCAGGTGAATCTTATAACCGTGGAGAGAAGATTGACAGTTCTAAATTTGGAGCTGATCCTGGTGTTCCTTCAGGCGTTTCCTGTGATGTGGAAGCATCTCTGAATGCGGGGAAGAAGGGAATTCCCGCATATCGTTGCAAGAAATGCCGAAGAGTTGTTGCATTGCAGGAGCATGTTGTGGATCACATTCCAGGGGAGGGTGAGACTTCCTTTGGATGGTACAAGCGGACAAGTGGCAACCCATTCAAGAAATCAGATGACTCTGAGTGTTCTTCAATCTTTGTTGAGCCTTTGCGGTGGATGACTGCAGGTACGTACAAGTATATATACTTGTAGTTCTTGTGCCCTTGGATTTGCGTGTAATTTGTTGGATAGATGAAATTGGACCGTAGGCAAATAACCATTTTTCAGTACATGTATCAGCAAAAACTTTGAAATAATGACTTCAAACTGTGATCGTCATGTAGTTGAGGAGGGTGCAATGGAAGGAAAACTGTCCTGTGCTCATTGTGAAGCTCGCTTGGGTTACTTCAATTGGTCAGGTATCCAATGCAGTTGCGGAAGCTGGATCACCCCAGCCTTCCAACTTCATAAAAGTCGAGTGGATATCAGCTATGTCTAGCATACCTCGGCCGGTTCGGCTTATTATCCTACTACAGAAATATGCAGAGTAAGGCATGTAGCAGTTGACGGGTAAACTGCGGTTGTACAATCTGGGTGCCTTCAAAGCTTTTCTCTAGTACTGCACTCTTGTCAAAACATCTCTTGAGAAGAGCTGATGCTTGAGGTTGATTTTCCCTTGCAGTTTCTCATATTTGGTGGCTTGAGTAACTCTACGTATTTGCTTGATTACACGTTAGAATGGATTGGTTTGGTGAGGAATGATGTATCCCCTCTATTTTACTACAATTCATTGAAATCTTACTACATACTTTCCTTTGTTCAGTTGGAGTTCTACTTCTTGATCTCTTCATTCTACTTCCCCACATTAGGATTCTTGCATGTTTCCCATAGTAAATCGTATATAACTTCGATATCGGAATGACATTTTGTTCATATCAGCACAGGGTTTAGTGTTTAGTTACAAATGATGGATTGAAGATCTGTTGCTACTTTGTACCTTTGGTATCAACTGACTGAATTATATAGACACGTGCAGAGGAACCTCTAATCCGCATATGCTATGTTGATAAACCAAAGATCCCTATGGATCATATTAAGTACTCTGGATACTTTCTTGTACTCACTAACAGCTAACATTATGGAAGAAGTTAACGTTATCTCAATGTACAGATATGCCAATATGGTCTAAACAATTGTACAAGCTCCTAAGTTATGGTCGTAGCCATACAATAGTACTAGTCTTGGAACTGCAACTACAAGAAACTGGGAAGATGAAAACAGAAAAACCCATCTAAACTGATACAGTACCCGACCTGCGGAGCCGACTTGATGCAGTGATGAAAATTCAGGAATCCAGTTACCAACTTGGCTTCAGCAGTTTGATTTCAGGTGTGTATAGATTAGATGGGTATGATCCCCCTGATTAAACACAAAAATCTCAGTTTCATCGCGTTTACCCTCAACGATCAGTGAGATTGTGCTTCAAGAAGGATGTTGGATGCAGTATTGATGTCGTTTCTAGCTTGCACAAGTGCTTGTCTTGCTGAGTTCCTATCGAATCCCATAGAAACCAGCATCATAATGGAGCTCTCTGGTGGCTCCATGGTTATAGTAGCCGTTGGAGTACGTCCCTGGAATTAACATAGGGAACAAAAATTGAAGCTATATATGCATATGATTAAAGTGAAATCTGCAGTGAGCTGGTCCACCAAAAGAAAAATAGTTATCACGACGAAATGGAAGAGACGAAAATGAGACTTATCGATGCAAAGATCAACACAACAACATCCTATATCGAGTCAAATGCTACTGCAAGGTAAAAACCAATCCAGATAATAGAACTACAAGTACTGCTGAGTGAATGACGGAGTAGAAATATTCAGCAAAGACACTCACCTCTGTTCGACCAACTGTATAGGTTGGTGCTCTATCTACTAAGTTTCTCTCTGGTGCTCCACGTGGATTCCCCGTAGCCGGCCAAGAAAATCGTGGGAGGAAGGAGATTATGAACTCAGGGAACTGTGGTACAAGACGGTAAAATTCATGCTTAGACGAGTATAAAGTAATGCCTTGTTTAATATGGATCTGCCGGGTGAACAAAAATAATCAAATGCAAGTAATCCTCCATGTATATTGACAATAAATTATGGTATTCATTCCAATCAGAACAATTGTATATTCTTAGTTAATGAAGAGAAAGGCTAATCAATTCCTGTAGAAGCCGAAACCTCTTGCTTGTTTTTATGTTTTGTGTGCAAGCCTCCAGCTTTTCATATGTGGAAAAAATGCTGACACAAAAATCAGGTTACAGATGCAATGACTAGATTGAGCTATGGGAATCTGGAATCAAAGAATTGTCAAAACAAACTTGACAATAGAAAGTCACCTTAGCTTTTCGAATGCCAAGTAGATTCAAGCGATATAAGGAACCGGCAAGGATACCACAAAAACCTGGCAAGAAAGATCTCTTCCACGATGACAAAAGAAGCTGCAAAACAATACCAACATGAGAAAGTTTGCTTATGCTAGAAGAAAAGGAAATATGTAATAAAGCTAACTCCAAATGCAACATGAAAAACACAGAAAAAAGGAAAAGAAATGGCACAGTTTCTACCTGAAGACCAGCCAGATATATGAAAGATTTGTCAGAGAAGTTTATGTTAAAAACTCGAAGCCTTGTTGATACTGGTATGTCAAAGTAAAACGGTATGAATGAAGCGAATATAAGACCATAAGGTCCGGAGGTGAGGGTTGCTGATGGATCTGGAAATAGAAAGATGTCAATGAGCATTGTCATGGTTAACGGAAATATACACAAAAAGTACTTCAATACTAAAATGCTCCATCCCTCGTTTTTCCTTTTTATAAAGCACCCTCCAATGATTGTTTCTGGAGAGAAATCTAATACTGAGATTTCCTTTACGTAAAACCCGATTCCAAATTGTTTGACTAACTTGCATTTAGCTTTAATAAATTCCAAGAAATTGCCCTGAAAATGGCATGTGTTGAATGTTCAATAAACATTGAATGTCCAATGATAAAGCATGAGGACGTTATGCTTCTCAAACACAAATCTTACAACTAGTTTTTAAAAGTACAGAATAAGCTTAATTGGCAGTGTTGATTTCATTTATCCAAGGAACAATATAGGTAAAATAATGAAGAACAAGATGGAAAACTAAACAGAAACCCTTGGACAAGTGAAAAGGGTATAAAAGAAGCCATAAACCAAACAAAAAAGACAGAACACAAGTTGAAAATAAATGTGAAAAAAGATGTATCTGCAACAGATTACTATCGGCATCCCCTAAAACTTATTGGATCTTATCTTGATCTTCATCAATCAGCCATTAGAATTGGCTTGAAGTTCATATCAAATCCATTGTGTTCATCAATCAGCCATTAGAATTGGCTTGAAGTTCATATCAAATCCATTATGAACACAAAGAAAAGCATCAAAGAGATTCAAATATTTTCTAATCCGTACAAATATGTTGTGATTAGTCGCCTTGTGCATCAAAGAACATGAAGTACAACTACATACAAAAAGGATGGTACCATTACAACATGGAATTCAGTTTTCCATTCAACATGGCTGATTGTGCATTCATGAAAAATGGCAAATCTAGAAAATTCCAGACATGGAAACTGTGCATTCATGAAAAATGGCAAGTCTAGAAAACTCCATTCAGTGGAACTACGCACACACTACATACCTTTAAGAAGAGCTAGAGCTAGGAACTCAAAAAGCAGTGATACTATCACAGAGAACAAGATAAAAACCTGCAGAATTGTGGTTGGTGTCAAATCACAAAGTAAACAAATAAAAAGGAGGATAGTTAAGATTAAAACTTAGGCATTTCCTCTATACTTAGTCAATAATAGATAACAAAATAAACACAAAACCGAATATTTTAGTTAAAATTTTGAAACCAAGTTCCCCTCAAGTAAAAACGAGGGTTGAAGGATAAATTACAAGAATCCTGAAGCTGCAGAATCTCATTCCAGTAATTTAAGGTTACAAGATCCCAGAAAAGTTGGAAGAATTAGAACTAGAGAACTACTCACTGAATACTTGTTAGATCCTATCTGTCTCTCAAAGACCCTGAAGTAGTATAGAAGATATAATCCAAACATCAGTTCCGGGGTAGAAGAAAAGGCAAATACTGAAGTGATTAGCTTCCATACACGTGGCCTCCTGAATATATCCTGGAAGAGTGAAAATTGGATTCAGGAAGATGCATATAAGTGTTAGTTTGAAGATTCCACTGAATCTTATATGAAATCGAAAAGTTGGAACATCATCTCCTCAGTAAAGACTCCTGTACAACATGTATATTCACGAAATTGCAAGAAGACCCATTTGAGATCATGTCCCAAGAAACCAACTTTACTAAACCATAAATCCGAAGATACAATTATTCACAAGGAAATAATAAAAATGCAGGGCCAGACATAACCTGATAAGAAAATCCAAGCTTGGTAGACATGCCTCTGATCCTGAAGAAGAAGGTGAAGACACAAGAAGCAATGACAAATACCTTCGTCACTGGGGCATTGTCTGCGTACAAGAAAAACACCAAAAGTTCAACCTTTTTAGAACTCGTGTAACCGGATGTTCATCGATATGGGATTTTTCAATACACAATTTAAGTGCTTGGTGTTGGTAATTGAAGAAACCAAGATGAGTTAGCTAATGGGTACGCACTGAAACCGTAAGGGCCGCCGTTCATCGTTGCCGTCGTCGTCCTTTTGGCCCGTCCAAAGAGATTATAAATCGACGGCCTCTTCTTTAATTTAATTTAGTTAAGTTTGTGTGTGAAGAATTCTATTTCTACTTTCTATTTACTTCTACATGTTTTTGCATTTTAATTAAGAAAGTTTCTAGAAATGCAAGTTTAGTGTAGGCTTTTAAATAAGCTCGCCGGGATTCTGGACTGATTCAAAACTCAAAAAAGTTCAAGAAAAATGATTTTCAAATTTTAAATAAAAAATCGAGCCACATTGGGCTTGTTCGAACTTTGGGCCGTCCAATTCAAATTAGACTCGGATCCAGCTGTATGTCCTATACTTGATTAATCATATCGGGTTTGACTCAACTCAACCTAGTGCTAACTATGGATGGCAATGGGCTTGGCCTGAGGCAGCAGACTCGAGCCTAACTGGGCTATAAGAGGTCCGGCCTTAGCCCAAGCTCAACTCAACTCTTGAATTTTTTTAATTAAAAATACAAAAATGATGTCATTTTTAACAAATCGATATCATTTTGCTTATAAGGGTGAGGTTGGCCCTAAGGAACCTATACCGAGGCTCGATTTTTACAAAAAAGTTGGGCTCGAGGTCCAACCCAAGACCGGTTCATTCAAACCTAACATGTTGACTTTTGGTCCCGACAGTCCCCGACCTAATTGTCATCTCTAGTACTAACCCTAATTTGGAGTTATGTCCATATTTTTGTGTGCATGCATATGTAGAATAAGGATGGGAATGTAGAATAAGGATGGGAATGCACCGAGTATAGTTCAACTTTGGCTCGGTCCAAATTGATCCTTTAATAAGTAGTTAAGGATCACTCAAATTCGTTTGGACTATTCTAAAATGACATTATTTTGAAATTAATCTTTTAATACGTAATTCAAGACTAACTTGAATCTATTCAGATCTCTCTAAAATGATATCATTTTAATTTAATTTTTTAAAATAATATTAATTTAGTCTTAATTTTCTTAACTTTACATATCAAAATAATACTATTTTAAAAATTAAATAAAAATAATATCATTTTGAGAAGAAGTTCGAACCAATCGAATCAAAATACCTTCAAGTTCTTAACTAACCTAAAAACTTTATCAATTTAGGCATAATCTATTAATTTTGAGTCCAACTATATCGAAATTACAAAACCTAAGTTATAGACATTTAATATATTTTCCATATAACAATTGCACAATTTCATATACTATTAATGACATCATCATCATATCCTGAAGGCTCGCAATGAAGCAGAGTTTAGGAGGGCCTGATAGTATACAGCCTTACCCTTACATTGTAGAGAAGCTGTTTCCAGTAGGCCCACATACATATGTGACAGGATAATAGTGATGTAGGTTAAAAAGAATAAATACGTAAAGACCGGTACTAAATCCATAGATATATCAGACAGTGACCATAATCTGCTATTACCTTTCGCCTTGTAAAGACCAGCTTGTCTCGTTGCTAGTTGCGCTATGAGTCTTCTCTGATCAGTGACCTGAAAATGCGACAATCCTACGTTTTATAGACGTCCATCGTAGGAATCTTCCCCCCCACATTGTGCATATATATATATTCAAAATAATAATATCAATAATAAATAAGAATAAGAATAATAATAATAATGGTAATGATAATGATAATAATAATTATAAATAAAATAAATAAAATAAGAATACTAATAGTAATAATAAAGATAAATAGAATAATAAATAGAATAATAATAATAATAATAATAATAAGGAGAAGGAGGAGGAGGAGGAGGAGGAGGGCGAGGAGGAGGAGGAGGATGAGATAAAATAATAAAGAAAACTATTATTAGTATTAATAATACAAACAGAAAAGAATCACAAAGATTGCAGAATCCTAATTAACGAGCGGTGCAATAATAAAGATGGCAGAGATACGGTACTCACAGCAGAGTTCTCACCCGGTGTCAAGATTTCAGGATGTTCGATACCGCCGAATTGTCAGTTGGTGATGTGCTAGATCGTCTGCTCCCTCTACTGGCTTATGCTCGCCGCCGGCGACAGCGATACTATCTGCAGCTCTAAACTTCGACTACCGCAAGGTATACAACTGGAAAAGGCGATCTTTGGAAGGATATGGGTTATTAACGTGCGTAGGTAGAGAAACTTCCACTGCCATTTTACAAGATCAGTGCAAACAAAAAGGAAACTTACAGCGTCACTTACCGTATCACCGGCGGATAAACCAAAATGCATACCAGACAAGCTTATCTCGAAGGTTACTTATGCGAAAGCTAAAAGACACACAACTATCAGACAAGTTTATTACTTCAAAATGTGTCAGTGATAACAATATAGCAGTTACGCCCCAAAGATTCTGCATCCTCCAAATCGAATCTCAACTCAGAAACTTTCTGTTTCTTTTGCTCTGTTCAACGGCAAAATCCTAAGGTTTAAACTTAATCAATTTTTTTACTAACCCATAAAAAAGTTGCATGAAACAATCTCTTTTTTATTCTTGGTTTGGACTTTTAACCTTTAACTTTCTAATTTAAAACTAAAAATTGAATTTAATTAAACATATTTCAATTTATTAATTTTAATTTAAAATTATTATTAAATCTAATTAAATTTAAATATTCAAACATTAATTCAAATTTTATTTCAAAAATTGATTTTAATACAACCAAACTTTTTTCTTCTTATGTAAAAATTATCTCAATTACTAGTTATATAACGCATTGTTAATCTCTTACTATATAAAGGCACTTTACAACTAGCTGGAAATGGGCTTTAGGTGAAAGGTTAGTTAGATCACACGCATGACAGCTATATCCGAAAGCTCCAAGGTAACTTAGAAAGTTAAATTAAGCTTAGTGCGAGTTTTGGTAGAGTTTAAGACCTTGTATGAGTTGACATGGCTAAGGCTAGGTTCTTGATGGATGCTCAAATGAATGGACCATGACTAATGGACTTGCCATGGGTAAACATTGGATCGGATTAGTGTGTTATGGCTACTTTGGCTTGGATGACTCATCATTAACAGATAGAAATCATGAGGAGATCTTGGATGATGTAGGATATAAGATCACGAAGGATAAACATCAACTTTAAGAGATAAATACCACGTGGGAGGATCATCTGAAGATAATGGACATTTTCATAGATATGGATAGATCATGTATAATCTTTTTTCTTGTTAGTTGGGATGTAGAAAAATCTTATTAAATAGTGCCCTATTTAGATGGGGACGTCATCTTATTGGATAATGATGTAATCTGATAAGATAAGATGTGATCTTAGGTAATTGAGTTTTATTAGAATTCTAACTTAGTCATCAAGCTTGAATACCTATATATATAACTCATTTGAATCTTGTTTCTCATCCACAAAGATTGAGAGAGTTCTCCTTTGCATACTTTGAGTGAAGTAAGAAAGGTTAGCATTATTGTTGTATCCCTTTCGTTCTTTTGTTGTTGTCTTTAAATATTTTAGTGCTTTCTTAGTTTTCTCGCTAGTGTGAGAGCTAAACACTACGAGGGTCATGAGACGTTTGAGAACAAGGTTGTTGGTCAACAATTACATAGGAAGGCTGAGTCTTACTTAAACAAATATAAGTGAGATTGTCGTGCAAAGGAATAGGCGTGACTTGCAGTATAAGTTCGGAGCTTAGAAGACCTTCGTAACAAATGGTATCAGAGCTATAGTTCAAGATGGCGGGAGGCAGCAATTTGACGGAATGTGTCAACAGAGTGGAGACACTCGTTGGTTCAATTCCTCAAGGAAAAGAGAAGGTCACTTCCTATAATACCGAATGAAGACGTTGGCAGAACAAATCTAACAATTGCAGCATCAAATAACAAAGTTAATGAAGGCATAATAAGATACTAGGTTCAAGATGACGATCCTAAGGCGTATTGTTCCACATGTCAAGAGCACCATGGTGAAGGTACGGAAAACCAAAGTTTTTAAAGTTGTTTAGAATCTAAAAGAGCTCGATAACTTTTTGTGCGACATGGAGTAGTACTTTATGGTTGCTAAAATACCTAATGCTAAAAAGGTCAACATGATGGCCATGTATTTGGATGGAGATGCCAAGCTTTGGTGGAGAATAAGGACCTCTGCGAAGATCAGTGCGGGTTGAACTCCTATCGGCATGTGGGAAAAGATGAAGAATAAGTTAAAGGATCAATTCCTTCTGATAAACACTTCTTAATTCGCAAGGGGTGCCTTGAAGAAGCTAAAACAAGATGGATCGGTAAGAGAGTATGTTAAAAAGTTTAGCTTTCTAATGCTTGATATTGATAATATATCAGGCGAGGACAAGCACTTTAACTTTTTGTCTGAGTTACAACTATGTGCGAAAATGGAGTTGCGGAGGCAGAATATGAAAGATGTGGCTAGTGCAATGGCGGTTGTTGATGCTTTGGTGGACTTTCGAGTGATAAAGGAAATTAAAGCAAGCTTCTCAAATTCTTCCAAGGGCAAAGGCCTAGCTCAACAAGAGAAGAGTGAGCGGAAAAGGAAGAAAGAATCTAATAAGGGAGATTTCAAGGGGAAAGGTAAGCAACACGGTGGCTTTAAGAGTGGGGAGACGTCCTCTAAGAAGGGCATACTTGCTTGTTATCTATGTAGTGGTGCACATTTTGTGAGAGAACATCCAAGGAAGGAGAAGTGAAATGCCCTGATTGTCAAAGAAGAAGAGGAAGATTTAGAAGTGGCAATGAATTTGATCACCTTATTGAACGCGGTTAAAGGTGACTCTAATCCTTTTGACAAGTTGAGGTATACAGGAATACAAGTCAATGGGAAGGAGATAACTGCAATGCTGAATACTGGCGCGACACATTCTTTCATAGCAAAAAAGATGTTGCGTAAGTTGGGACTTAAAGTGTAAAAGACCCCGACAAAGATGAAGACCCCTACAGGTAAGGCACAAGCAGTGGCAGGAGCTGCATACAATGTCCCAGTAGGCATAGGGAGTTGGCGTGCCAAGTTCAATTGCATGATCATACCACTTGAAGATTTTGAGTTGATACTAGGGATCAATTTCTTGAAGGCAGTAAAGGCAGTATTGTATCCAAGTTTGGAAGGTATGATGATCTTGCATAAGAAAATTTTCTTCTTTGTTAATTATTGTAAATCTGGTGGTGGAACGACTGATGATACAACAACAGTGGCACATGTATCGGCCATAAGCATCAAGAAAGGTATAAAGACTTATATCACTGTCGTGTGGGAGATTGATGAGGACCACATGGTGGAAGTCCCCTATGAGTTTGCAAGTTTGTTGAGGAAGTTTTAAGACGTGATGCCGAAAGAGTTACCTAAGACTTTTCCCCCTCATCGAGAGATTGATCATAGGATCAAATTGGTTCCTGGAGTCCTCCCAACTGCACGCGCCTTATATAGGATGTCCTTATTAGAGTTGAAGGAGCTTTGAAAGTAACTTGGTGAAATGTTGGAGGCAAGGCTCGTCCAACAGTTTAAAGCCCCACATGGTGCTCCGGTGCTGTTTTAGAATAAGCAAGACGAAAAACTTCAGATGTGCGTAAACTATCGAGCCTTGAACAAGGTAACAATCTAAAACAAATATCCAGTTCCCTTAATTCAAGATTTGATGGACAGTTTATTGAGGGTTGCGGTTTTCACGAAGCTGAATCTTCAAAGTGGGTATTGACAAATCCGAATAGATAAGGGCAATGAGTAGAAGACAACTTGAGTGACTCGGTATAGATCGTATGAATTTATAGTTATGTCATTCAGATAAACTATCTCCCCTGCAACATTTTGCAACCTAATGAACGATGTGCTATATGACTTCCTCAATGAGTTTGTGATGGTGTATCTCGACGACATCGTGGTGTACAATACAAACATGGCAGAACATGTGGAGCATTTAAGGAAAGTATTCGAGCGATTGAAGCAATACAAGCTCTACGTGAAGATAGAAAAGTATGAATTTACACTGTCGGAGATCAAATTCTTGGGTCAATTAATGAGTAAGGGTCAAGTCAGGATGGATCCAAAGAAGGTGAAGGTAATAGTTGAGTGGCAAGTTCCCACAATAGTATGAGAGTTGTGAAGTTTTCTTATACTGGAAAACTAATATCGGCAGTTTATAGTGGGATATTCGAAGAAAGCGGCGCCATTTACGGACTTGTTGAAGAAATAGCAAGAGAGGTGTTAGTCAGATGCATGTCAGGAAGGTCATGCTGTAACATTTGAGAGTCAAAAGCTCAACAGTGCGGAATAACGTACTCGAAGCATGAGAAGGAGATACTTATAGTGGTGCATTGTCTTGAGATATGATAGGTATATTTGTTGGGAATCAGGTTCATTATTTGGACAAACAATGTTGTTAACACATTTTTCAAGACCCAGAAGAAGTTATCTGCGAAGCAAGCCCGATGGCAAGAGTTTCTTGTTGAATATGATTTCATGTGGGAGCATAAACTGGGGAGGCACAATAACATAGCAGATGCCTTGAGTTAAAAGGAGGTGTTTGCGACCCTATATTCCATTACCAGGGTGGAGTCTAACCTGTTGGAGCAAATCAAAGCTACAACTCAATTGGATAACATGTATTATAAGTTAATCTCACAAGTTAAGGAGGGTATTGTATGCAAGTTTTGACTCGATGATAATGGGTTGTTGATGATTAAAAGTAGTCAAGTATACGTGCCAAGTTTTAGTGGCTTACAAAAACAACTGCTAAAGGAGACGCACGACTCACAGTGGGCTGGTCACCCTGAAGTTCAGAGGATGATGGCGCTCCTAGCTCGTTCTTATTGTTGGCCAAATATGGAGAATGACATTAAGGTATATGTCAAGTCGTGCCTTATGTTTTAATTGGATAAGCCAGAGGGAAGAAGAAAGTCAGTTTGCTACAATTCTATTCATTCCTGAAAGACCGTGGATGTCAATTTCGATGGATTTCATTGGAGGGTTTTCAAAGGTGGACAACATGGCGACAATCATGGTGATTGTAGCTAGTTTCTCTAAGTATGGAATCTATGTCAGCACCAACATCGTGTCCCTCGAATGTTGCGGCATAGTTGTTTTATAAGAACACGATGAAATACTTCAGAGTCCCTGTGGACATTGTGAGTGACCAAGATGCTAGATTTACAGGCCGATTTTAGACGTCCTTTTTCAACATGATGGGTTGTGATTTAAAGTTTCCAGCTACAAATCACCCATAGACGTATGGCCAAATGGAGAGGATCAATGGTCTATTGGAGGAGTACTTAAGGCATTATGTAAATGCAAGTCCACATAACTGGTTAGGTCTGATTGATGCTGCACAATTTTGTTATAACTTGTATAGATCTTCTGTTACGGAGAAAAGTCCCTTTGAGATTTTCTTGAGACAACAACCTCTCATCCCACTTAAGATTGTACAATAAAGGATAGGTGGCAAGTTTCCTACAGCGTACAAGTTCGCGATAGAGAAACAAGAATTGTTAGATGAGGCAAGGGATAGTCTTCGAAAAGCTTCTCGACAGATAAAAAAGTAAGCGGCTTTACGGAAGAGACCGTTAGAGTTCAACATGGGAGATAAGAAGTTGGCCCCCCGAGATTTTTTTCTTAAACTAAGCATGATTTAAATGAATTATGAGGTTTTGATGGAGTAATTTTGGGAGTTTAATAATTATGTTAATGTTAGTAGGATTTTATTATATGGTTTAGTTAAATTAAATTAGTAAGAGTGTATTGATGAAGGGCATTTTTGGAAGTTCACTTAAGGGTAAAGATCATAAACATTAAAGGAACGAGTAAAATGGACATTTTACATTATTTAGGGTATAAGTGGAAGAAGAGTTGTTGTCTTGTATTTGAAGAAGAGCAAAAACGTGAATTAAGGGAGAGAAAGAAGAGAATGTCGAAGAGAAGAAGAGAAGGAGAGAAAAGAAGAGAAAGCTAAGCTAGGGTTTCAATTTTCTTAGCTCTCAAAAGAGAGATCTTGAAGAGTTTGAAGACCTTTGAAGCTAAATCAAGTAAGTATAAGCATCATTCTTTTTGATTTGATGAATGAAGCATATTTAGTAATGGTTAGAAGTGAAAATGGAGTTGAACATGTGTAGGAAGTTGTTAATGAATGGTATAGGCAAATGTTTTCTTTTTGGGTTAGTGATTAAAGATAGATTATGATTTAATTGTGAATGATATTAAGTTGAAATGAAGTTAAAAATGAAGTAGAAAAGATGGTTTAGGTACAAGATGGGTTATATGTGAAAGGTGGGGAGTTAAAAACTGGAAAAAGTAGCAAACATGTTCATTTCGTATAAATCTGTCAAAGTTCGCAGCGGCCAACTTTTTGGTTCACCGCGGCGAAGTTTTTCTGCACAGCTTGAACATGTTTCAATATTTTAGGTATAAATTTTTTGTCTAGCTATCCAAATGAAATGATTTGTAATTTGGAGTAAACTAGAGACATAGGGCTACCAATTGTCTGAAGAAATCGAGTTTTTAATCAGTCTCTAAGAACTTCAATTTTTGGATGGAAGTTGGGTATAGAATATTGTTTCGGCATAAGAACAGTTCAAAAATATTTGGGGTACAACTTTCAGATTACTGAACCAAATTGAATGATTTTGGTGTCATTAGAAACTTAAGACAATGAGGAACATTTTTCTAGAAGGAAGTGTTAGCAAATTTCTTCATTTATCTGATCCGAATGATCATGAAAAATTGACCCGAAGGTTTAGACTTTTGGAAGAGTTTGAGTATTTAGAAATTATCTTAATGAATATGTTATATATGGGTCCTCAAATTGTATTCTTATTGAATGGGAAACTTTGTCTTTGATAAAGGGAATTAAGGAAAGCAAGAGGATCAAGAGGAGAGACATCTTTGAGTAAGGTTTAAGAAAAGATTTTAAGGTGAGTGATATATTTGTAGTTGTTGTGTAATATGGGCAAATTGTCTTGCTTATATATTGTGTATTAAATTGCTTGTTTGAATTATGGCAATTGTTGAAAGTGCATTGTGGTTATGATCATGTTATGCCTTGAAAAATGTCATGGCATTTTGTATAAATGAAAAGAAGAAAAAGTATCAGAAGCATGAGAATATGAATTTGTGATTGATTGAATTGAGGATAAAATATGATTGTGTTTGGGCAAGAGAGGAATCGTTTCGTTTTTCACGTGCACGTTCACAAGAGCCTTCTCTTGGCTGCCCGCTTGTGGCATATGAGATCCGAAAAATAAACTCATTTCCTTCTTGGTGTAAACTTCGGTTTCTCCATTTTGTTCAACGAAACCTTCGAGCCATTTGTTTGTGCATTTACATTTTGATTTGTTAACTTATGATGCAAGTTGAGTGTTATGCTTTAATGATGAATTACATCTGATATGTTCTATGTGATGACTTTTGAACTATGAATTTTGAGCTAGAATTGTAGATAATAGAATTGCTAGATTAAATGAGATATGTGTGTGTGTGTGTGTGTGCTTAAATTGTATGGCTCGTTGTCAATGGCTATAATGTATCAGCCGCTGAGCTTCGCAACTCACCCCATCATTTTCACTCTTCAGGTACAGAACAAGAAGGTTAGTAATCCTTGCAAGGCAATTGACATACTCCGAGATCTAACTTTTAGTAACTAAGTTAGTAACTACATTTTGGATAGCTTTATAAGCATATCAGCATGAGCACTCATTGTATTTTGTATTTTGTATGAAGCCAAGGGTGTGGCTTTTGATATGTAACTAATGTTGTTCAAACTTTTGATTTAGTAATGAGATTAAGATATGAAGTTGTTCTCTTTTGTACATGTTTATGTTTATCTTCTTTGTTGAGATTGTATGTATGTTAGTGATGGAATAGGATGTTGTATTGAAAGATTTGTATGAATGTATGTATTTTTGTGTTGTTCAATGTTGGTGGTCTGGGTCTGGTCCGAAGGTTTTGCCATGGCGAGGCCCAGAGTAAGTGTAACATCCCGTTCCCATTTAAAGGGTTAGAACCCTGAACATTTGGGACAGGCGTAAATAATTAGAGAAATTGGGACAACACATCTCATGCTCATGCATCACATAAGGGACACATGCACGTGAATCGTTATTCCTTGCATATAACAATAAGTGTACATGCATTGACATTCCGGGTATCAACAATTATTGTCAAACGGCACTAAGAAAAAATTTGATACACGATGTTAGGAATTATTGTTATGAGTCATTGGAGTTCGGGTGACAAATTGATTACAAAATTGAGTGATAAATGAAGTAGAGATAAATGTTTATAAAGTCTTAAGAAAAGATTGTGGCAAGTGTCATGACATGTGTCATGATAGTCTTTGAGCATTAAATGTCTTCATCAGAATCGCGACACCTTGCAAATGAGAAAGCCAAATAAGTTTTGTCTTAGTGTTTTCTCCCCCGTCACCATTATTCTCGTAGCTTCCTTTCTCTCTGCTCCCTGTACAAGTTGCTTATTCTCCCACCTGTCTTTCTCACTCTTTTGCTTTCTCGCCTTTGTGCTCTCCTAAAGAGCCGAACATAAACCTCATCCCTTTGAGAAGGTGATGATCAGGTCTGGTGTTGCGAGACAGTGTAGTATCCTCGATGAATTGAAGAAGCGGAAGCTTAAATAGGTAAGACTTGCATTCTTATCTGAAGTTGTCAGTTAAATGCATGAGTTGCGATGTTTTGATATTTGCGAAGTTTCGGCTGTACCACGGGTGAGAGTAAAAAAATCTGAAAATTGGTCTGAGTAGAGGTAAAATTGGTTTCTCTGGCCTTTCTGAAAGTTGTAAACTGTATTCGGATCGTTTCATTGATCGAAAGTATGACACTTGGGCTAGGGGAGTGAAAAGTTATGAGTTTTGGAAATTCTGAGGTTGTTTAGAATAAAGTTGACGAACAGTCACTTTGTGTGGTCCTTTTGACCCTTTTAGAGACTGAATTTGGTTGAGTCCTTCTTGGAGCTCCTTTTTATCTTCCCATCGATACTAAGTTTGTGAAATTTGGAACTATGAGTCTAACGTACTGGATAATTGATGTTGGCGATCGATCCGCCCTTCTGTTCTGGCCGATCGATCCGCCCTTCTGCTCTGGCCGATCGATCCGCCCTTCTATTTTGGCCGATCGACTTTAATCTTCTGACCGATCGACTTTGATCCTCTGATCGATCGCCTTTGATCCTTGGCTGATCGACTTTGAATTTCTGACCGATCGGTTTTGATCTTTGACTGACCGATCTCCCTCTGCTCTTTTGGATCACAAATCTACCGACCGATCTTTGGCCTTTTGGCCGATTAATTTTGTTTCTAATTGACTGACCGACCGAGAGTCGACCGAGCTATATTTTCTGCTTCTGATCGATCTTCTACGGCCGACCGACTTTCCTTCTTTATCTTAGCAATTGGCCGAGCGGTTTGGCCAACCGCTCTTTCTTCTTGATTTTGGCCATAACTTCTTTTGGCGACATCTGATTGCTCGAATTTCTAAAGTGTTGAATCTGTAAGACATTTCTCTATCGTTTCCAACCGTAGTGATCGATTTAGCTATGAACTGAGAAAGATCGATCGATTTAAAGTGGAATGACTGATTTAAAGAGTTTGAGTTGTAAATCTTTCTTAATATGGTTTAGAAGTTTGGAGATATCTTGAGCTATAGGGCTCCAATTGATCTGATTTTTGTTCCCAACTGAATTAGAGACATGGATCTATAAATGATCCGAAGGAGCCAACCCATAATTGATTCTCTAAGATGTTCAAATTCTGGAGTGAAGTTCGGTGTACTGTTAGTAAATGTGTTGGCCAGAACGTCCTCAGTGCCGAACCGAATGGAGTGATTTTATGAGAGTACATCTTGGAAAAACAAAGTGTTAATGGGACGAGACCCGGGCTTGTCATAACCATGCACTGTACATATTTTAATTCAGACA
>JAOTBA010000003.1:1623029-1637271 GCA_025629845.1 Erythroxylum squamatum | reverse complement strand
CTACCCCTACAAATCAAAAGTGAATCAGAGCCTTTGGCTCAACGCACAATGAGCCCTATATGGGTCAGCAGGCGCTCAGTCACAACAACGTAATAACTGAAAAGTGAGTCGCATGCACTGCATATACATAACGTAAATGATTTCATGATATTGAATAAAAAACGAGTGATATATGTGAAATGAACTATAATGTGATTGGTGTTAAACAGAAGTGAAATATGAAATTGCCATAACTGTGAAATATGTGTACTGTGTGTTGAGTGAGCCATCGATGATGGTCACTCACTGAGTTCGCAAAACTCACTCAAAATTTGCAAATATTTTTCAGGACTCTGAAGCATACCCCGTCAGGCAAACGGGAATACAATTTTTTGCCAGTAAGGGCAAGGTAGAGGTCGGGATCAGTTTGCGTCTGTCTTCTGTATTTGATTTCTTTTATTTCAAAATTTCTGAAAATGATGTTTTGTAATTATAGTGGGCCCCAATTGGCTATTGAAATCGGTAAGATTGTATTGTATTGACTAAGTTCGACCGATAATTGAATTCTGCCTGATCTCTGCTTATGCCTTTGTCGATCGGGTCTTATAACTGACTGTAACTGAATGACCGCTCTAGCACGCCGCTTCCGCGGGCACGAGCTCGGACTCACTCTCGATGTCGGGATCAGGTCTTGCGGGAGTGGGGTGCTACAGTAAGCCGTAACGAACCTTTCCCGAAGGATCTCTGCGCTAAATTTGGTGACTTCGCCGCGATGAACTACACGAGAAGAGACTTCATCGCAGCGAAGCCAAACTTTTGCCGTGGCGAACCCGCCAACGCTGACGCTGAAATTTCTCACCAGTGAGATTGGGGAACAAAGACCAGTTCTAACATAAGATACTGCTAAAACTTACCTTACAAATTTGGAAGAAGATCTCGAGCAAGCAAGTGCAACTTGTATTGGTGCCAAAGTACGATGGGCCATTTGAAGTGTTAAGTAAAGTGGGGAACATGACATACAAGTTGAAGTTGCCCGAGCGATTGAAGGTTCACCTTACTTTTTATGTCAGTTTTCTCAAACCTTACTATGAGGATGCATCAAATCCGAATAGGAGTCAGTTAAAGAGAGCTCCACCAGTTGTGACAAAATAGTTCGAGGATCAAGTAGAGAAGATCTTGGATCATCGAATAATGGGGCAGTATGAGAAGAACCGACGGATTGAGTTCTTAATCCAGTAGAAGGGAAAGCCAATCATGGAAGCTACGTGAGAGAAAGATACGACCTTGTTACAGTTCGAGGATCACGTGAACGCCTACCTTCAGACTTATTCGACGAGGGCATTGAATTTATCTGGTAGGGGTGGTTTCTTAGACCCTTAGCACATGAAGGCACTTCACAGCTAGTTGAAAACGAGCCTTGGGTGGAAGGTTAACTGGATCACATACATGGAGAAAGCATGCAAAAGCTCTAAGGTAACTTAGCAAGTTATATCGATCTTAGTACTAGTTTTAATAGAGTTTCAGACTTTGTACGAGCTGACATGACTAAGGTTAAGTTTTTGATGGACTAAGGACTTAGTATATGCTCAAATAAATAAAATATGACTAATAGACTTGACATGGGTAAGCATTGGATCAGACTAGTGTGCTATGATTAGCTTTAGTTTGGATGACTCATCATCAACAGATAAAGATTATTGAGAGGTCTTGGATGATGTGGTGGATAAGATCACGGAGGATAAACATTAGCTCTAAGAGATAAAGACCACGCAGGAGGATCATATGAAGATAATGAACATCTTCATGGATATTGATAGATCATGTGTAATCTTTTGTTTTGTATTGAGATGTAGATAAAATTTATCGGATAGTGTCGTATTTAGATTGGGATGTCATCTTGTTAGATAATGATGTAATTTGATAGGATAAGATGTGAACTTAGGTAGTTGAGTTATGTTAGGATTCTACCTTGGCCATCAAGCTTGAATGCCTATATATATACAGACATAGAGATTGAGAAAACTCATTTAGGTTTTGCTCCTCACACATAAAGATTGAGAAAAGTCTTTTGGGTTTTGCTCCTCACACACAAAGATTGAGAGAGAAAGCATTCATTTATATACTTTGAATGAAGTAATAAAGGTTAACACTATTATTGTATCTCTTTCGGTCTTTTATTGTTATCTTTAAATATTCTAGTGCTTTTGTAGTTTTCTTCTGAGTGTAAGAGCTAAACATAGCGAAGGTCGTGAGGCGTTCAAAAACAAAATTGTTGAACAACGATCACATAGAAAGGTTGAGTCTTGCTTAAACTGATCTAAATGAGATTGTCATACAAAAGAGTTGGCGCAACTTGTAGTATAAGTTCGGAGCTTAGAAGACCTTTGTAACACTTATCTTCCTTTTCTGACTTGCGTTATTATAGCAAAAACATATTTGAAGAACTTTACATAAATTTAGATTAAGCATTAATGCACCATAACTCAATATTTTAAAAATCAGACTAAAGAGATTTAAGATTTAACCGGTATTAGACATCTATAAAACCAGTTGGAGATTGAATAAAATTAAAGAATTTGAAAAATGATTGAAGAAAACTATTCTTACTTGTCAAAAAATTTAAGTTTAATTGAAAAAAGAGACTATTAAATAAAAATTAATCAGTTTATTTATAATTTATAAAAAAGTTGATAAATTTTAAAAAATGATCGGTTAATTAATAAATTGATCGATTTTTAACAATAAAGATTATTAACTAAATCGAATCGGAAAGTTAAAATCCGAATCGAAAAGTTAGTCGGTTTAAAATTTTGATCGTTAAACGATCGAACTAGTTCGGTTTTTAAAATATTATCATAATTCCTTATAGAAGTAAAGATTTTTTCTTTTTTTTTAATTTACTCATCAAACTGAGCCGCCCTAAGGCTAAATCCAATTCTTTTCCATGGCCTTCTTGGACTGAGGTTATAGCATATTCATTTGGACAATATAATTTGAGGTAAGAAAAACAATTATTATTATTTTAAAGTAAATTACATATTTTGGATAAACTAACGATTTAGAGTTAAATAACAAACCCAATTTTACATTTTGAGTTAGAAAACTCCTAAAGGAGCATGCTTCACCACTTGAAATTACATTGCATTATGCACACTGATTCTGTCTTGCACCAACAGCAGAACTGATGAAATTGAAACCTTGAGATCATCTGGCTAGGAACCTGTTGGTTAGGATAATGCTTTAAGAAAGGAGAACAAGATGAAAACCAGAAAAACAAGAGGCCTGTTCACAAAATACTCTGATTACTCCAAGACTCCTTTTGGCCAGAGCTGTTTCCACCTGGAGATCTCTTCCTCACTGTAAAGTTTTCTAATTCCTGCATAGAAACCATCAGCTTCATTTCCTTCTTCCAGGTGGTCCTTCCTGTGTATTACTGTTCTTCTCCATTGAGAACCAGGGCTGTATTGATTGAACTCCAAGATCACCATATCTGTTGGCGTAAGTGTTTGAAAGTCAGAAACTTGGAAGCAATTTTGAAGTGGAAACTAAACTGAAAGATTTGATACATTAAGTTAGCAGCAGAGAAAATCGCTCAGCTTGTAAAGAATCCAGGGAATGTTTTCTACTTTTTCCAGTTTTTGTGTATGAATTTGGCATAGAAGTGAGTAGATAAAAAGAAAAAGAAGCAAAGATAAAATGAAAGAACAAGTTCTGAATATGAAAAGGTGATGCTCTTACCACTGTTATGACACCTGCAGCTATTTGCATTTCCACCACAAGATTCCTGATGACCCACAACCGCATACCACCAGCCTGCCAATTCCAACAGAAGTCATTACACCAACATCCTTGACCAGAAAACGAATTGAAGAACATCAATCTGACACTTCATTTTGTTCTTAGAAGTATACATTTTTTAAACTAAACTGTCCAAATCCCAGATGCAAAGGAACAGAAAAGATGAAAAATCTCAAACTTCTGAAAACAAAAAGCATCCATGTTAAGAGTCCTGCAAGAACCCACTTCCTGCTATCACTTCTTACCATAAGGGAATTCTCTGCTTCTCCTCCATTGGATCTCGATATGATCCCCAGGTCTCAAGTCCTTTAAGCAGTTGGAAACGTGGAGAACATCAGCAGGAGTGTCAACTGATGGAGCTCTTATTCTACACCAGGGTATGTTTTCTTCTACTGTTCGTCGTCCGTGCGGTGAGTACCTGCGGTACAGAAGGCGACTTCGCGGTTACAAAGAGCTCATCAGGCATAAATCAGTAGCCTGATCAACAATTACTTTTTTCCCTCATGAATTTAATATCCTTATGCATTAAGCACATGAACATCAGAAAGCAGAAACATGTCATTAGTTAAAAATTAGGAAGTGCTGATAGTTTCAAGCTTCATGATATCAGATAGATGTGCATGGTTGGCTAGAAGAATAGGAAAAATGTTGATGACAGAAGTATGAAACTTTTCTGCAGATTCACAGTTATGCAGTAGACAAGCACGATTCAAGAAAGTTCATGTGTCATTCTATACCTTGCACGAAAGGTGTTAGTCCCAGAATCATAGCTAAGTTGTGCATCATAACAGGAAAGCATGAACCCGACATGTCCATTCTGGCAGCGAACATAGCAAATATGTTATTAACTTTGTCAGTAACAAACACAAGAAACATAGCAAACAGTTTGGTTGGGAATTACCTCACGATTGTAGACCTGAGCTGGGAACCAGAAGTTGCCACTTTCAAGAGAGAGAAACAAGGCCATGATTGAATCAATTGGCAAACAAGTTTTTGGCTTGTTTCTGCTTTCAAGATTTGGTTTAATCCAGGAGAAAGGCCAAATACTACCAAGAGATCGCAACAAACGCTCTGGGTTGTTTTGAGTCAAGAGGCTCGTTGGCCTCTTCCTAGAAGCCACATGCCACTTCCATTCCTTAAAAGCAACATCACCAATCACTTCACCCCATTTCTCCTTCAAGTGTTTCTCCCAAAGATGATCAGTTGTACACATAACCCTCAAACTGCTACAAACTTTTGCCATTGTACACAATTCAGCAGGTGAAAGCCTCTCGAGTATGCTTGCCATGGCCAAGTCAGGCAAATCCAGTAGAGAAATCTTCCTATCCTCAGCTTGTTCTTGCTCTTCTGAACCAAAGTTCATCTTCTTCATTGGCATTTTGATTGGAACTTCAAATAAGCCGATAGCGAGCCAGCCTTTGTCAAACATGTCCACAAGGAAACTTGAAAATTCCTCTCCAAAATAAAGTTGACCACCACAACCCTTAGTTGGTGCGATTGGCTTGAAAGATAATCACTTGAGGAAGAATACTAAAGAAGAACAAAACCCCCAAGTCTGGTACAAGTGTCAAAAGAAGGTAAAAACAGGAGCTAATTTGTTATTCACTCAATATCAAACGAAACCATGAAAGAAGCAGTTATATTCAAAGTGAGTAGTTAGGAGGAGTATTGTGCTATCTATCCAATTTACTTTTCTCTGTTGAAGGCTAACCCGTATGGAGAAACCAAGGACAGACATCTGAAGACACCAAGACCAACATGCTTTTATTAGTGGTAGTTAAAATACCAAGCTTTACAAGGAACAGACAACAAGGTTGCTTCTTTAATATGGCATTTGAGAGTTTTTATGGTGGCATCTCCATACAGTGAATTCCCAGCCAGTGGGAGACAACTGGCACTAGAAGACAGAACTATGAAGAAGATAAAACCTAAAGCACTGGAACTTTGATAGATTTAGATTGTGATTACAGACCCACATATCAAAATCTATGAACTTAAGGAAGACAAGCAAAACCCATCACAAGTAATGGAGAATATGAATGTAAGCTGGTACACAAATAATGGAACGCACTGTTAGGTGAGGACATGGACACCTTTAAGGAGTTGTCAATACTTCGAAGTTATAGCTTTTCCTTTTCTTTTTCTTATCTAAAACTCCAAAACATTTGTGTGTAACTAAGAAAGCCTTCACGATACAAAGACAAAGAAACTGAGTAAACACAGCCGTGAGAGGTGTTATTAATGTTGTTAGGCACTGAAAGGATAAACCCCTTTTGGTGGGGATCGAAATGGGATTGGTCAACAAGCCAAAGCACAACTGAAACTTGGCCTAACTGCTAACAAACTCTCACCAGCTAATATGAGCCACACATGCTCGTAAATTGCAGGACCATATTAATTAAACCAGTCAGAAAGTGACTCTTTTTTCCATGAATACAGGAACCTGAATATGTAGTCAGGGTCAATGAGATTAACTGTTAAAAAAAAGACCAAGACTCCACTATTATTTGTTTTCTTCAATTTTTCAATGGTTCCAATGCTCTTCCCATCTTGTTCTTGACCTCCCAAGTCTCAAAAGCTAACCTTAAGAGCTACTAACAGATTAAGGTTTTGAGCTGCTCATGATTAACTAACAAGACAAACAAGAAGGTTTTGTCTTTTTTAGGTGGGATTGTTCCTTAAACTTGCTCAAAAGAAGTCATCATGAGTAGTTTGGTGGCCTATCATGGGCGGTTGAGCTAATTTCACAACTGTATTAAGATATTGGTTACAGAAAAGCAACTCATACCCATTTTTAATTTCCCTCTTCAGAATCTAAGGTACCCTACCAATCAACCCATAACCCCATGACAAGCAACTGAAGTACTAAGTAATCCTTTAACATGATTCTATGCACCTAATCCATCAAGGTAAGATAAAATAATAGTTGAAGTTTGATCCTTTAAGGGAATATTGGTCAAAGGCAAACATGATTCTGATTTTGATGCTGCAAAAATCTTGCTTCCTTACTAAGCTACAAGAACTCATCAAGAATAGCAAACCATTGATGATTTCATAAGAAACAAACCATTATAAGTTATAAATTACTGGTGTAATGTCAACATTATTGATTGGAATCCACAAAGCAGGATAAGGAGACAAGGGGGGAAAAACAGAAGGGCCAAAAATGAAGAGTAGTTTTAGTAATCTTTTCAAGACACTCAAGTGAAGCTTTAGCATTACTAATCAAAAGGGATTTTACAAATTATTATCAGGCTTTTGAGTTTAAGGATCAAGTAGGTCCCAAAGTTTTCTTGGCCATTGCATATTGTAATGAAAATTCTTTGTACCTGCAAATGTGGATAGAACGAATTTCCTTTCCAAATCCAATCTTCCTCTCAAAGCTTCCTTCTTGTAGTGATAATGCTTGCCAATTCCAATGAGTTGTTAGGTTTCTGCTTTACAAACAGTTCCTGGCCTTTCAAGTATTCAAAAAGCTGCTGTATATATGTTTCTCATTCTTAATGAATAGTGTTAGATCATTTGATCTTAAGTAGAGTTATCTTAAAATTATAAATATTAATTAATTAGTTAAATTAATAATGTTACTTAATTCTAAATTATTAATTTATTTATATCGAAATTTATAAATTATTAAATGTGTTTAACAATTTATTTAATATACATTTGAAAAATAACCACGCATATAAGTTTATATAAAATTAAGATAATTATAACAACTTATTTGATTTATTTTCTACATGCAATTAATGGAATATTTTTGATAATAAAAATGGTGAAAAGGGTATTTTGTTATCCATTAATTAAACTTCGTCTGAAACAAAAAAGAAAAAAAGTATAAATAATTTAATCGTAGAAATAATTTGATCGTTAAAGTAAAATTCCTTTTAATAATTAGAAGCATAAAAAGCTATTACAAACTCAATAATTAAAGTAAAGAAAAGTAATAATTAGGAATTAAAAAGGCACAAAGAAGTTATTACAAACTCGATAATTAAAGTTAAAAAACTAATAATTAGAGATTAAAAAGGCATAAATCTATACATTTTTTATGATATTTTTATTTAAACTTTGTTTTTTAAAATTAAGATCGGAGTAAAACACATGGATACTCTTTTTTTATTATATTATTTTAACCCCAAGACCATGCTTTTAACAACGCCAATCAAATAACTATTTCAAGGACTTCCCCCACCTGAGAATATTACTTGTTTTGTGCATTGAGATGCTGATGTCGTCCTTCCCCACTTCAATTGTATCTTTACAAGTGAAAAGAAGAAAGTAGCTTTACACTAAAAGTTGGTGAAGTGAACCAATCCTAAAGCTACTCTTTTACACTGTTGAAAATGCTTGTTGCAATGCAAGATGACATATCTAACCAATGGTTCGAGAGGTGGAACTTGTTTCTTATGTGTCTATTCCGAGTAGTGGTTGCTCTTATCTTCATGAGGGATGATAGTTGAAAATGCAAACCTGTTAAAACTTGTAAATACCAGATAGATGGGGTCCCTTATTTGATTATTAATTGCTAATTTAATAAATAAGTTATTTATAACACGTAATGTATAGATTATTATATATGCATATCTAAGAAAAAGCATATAAAATCATATCTAACTTGTGGATATTGAATAGTCAGAACAATACACAATGCCCTTCTAACCTATTAAAAAAAAAGAAACTAAGTTTAAGGACTAAAATGTTCCAAAGTGCAAAGTTTAAGGAGGAAATTGCAATTACCCCATGATTTTATCCTCTAAAATCTGTTAGATTCTCATATGATTATGCTTCCAAGTCCACCAACTCCATCAACTCTCTCCCTCTCTGGGAATTCTCAATCAAAGCAAATTGTAACATTAATTCTCAAAAAGGAAATCCACCATTATTGGAGCAAAGATATGATGCTAAGGTATCAAAATCTTGATATTATGGGTTCCACCACAAGAAGGAATGAAGGAAATGGCTAAAAATGATGGGTGGGGGCTAAAATTATCTTGTTCTGAAGGTACAATGGAGGACTAGAACAGTGACAATGACTCAGTTTTTTTTTAGACCAGATGCATTGCTCAGACAACAGGATGACAATGATGGCCCTTTTAAGTACTTGCACAGAGAAAATGTCAACACCAACTAAAAGATCCCTTTCTTTATATCTAATAATACTAAATGATCCCAAGATCCACTAAAATGAAAAAATAGTTGTTGATCAGAATTTCAATGATGGGTTTCATCTCAAATTAAACATCAGTTACTCATCTGCAGAATATCGGTGGCTCATTACTCCTCTTCCTATAGTTTTGCACGTAGTAGGCAGAAGAAAGTGTCCATAGTACTATTATGTGATCAAGGGCAGTCACGCATTTCTAACCTACAATTCACGATAATTAATTTCAAACCATCCTCGAGACTCGAGAGACTAGCAGGCCACGAATTTGCATTAAAGGGCTAACAGATCACGAAGGAAAATCAATAATAAGAAGACAAGAAAAGTCCATAATCCCTTGATATTATAGGTAACACTTTTGTCTTTTTCTTTTGTTTCTTGTTTCTGTGCTTGACTCAGTTCAAGCAGATACGTACATCATAAAGTGAAGACATATACATTGCAGGGGTTGTCTTTTGTCAGATATTTAAATGCTAAACATGGACCATAGTGGTGTCCCATTTCAGCAAATTTGTTCTCTGCACATGTAATTGGCTTTAATTTATGTTGTCCAATACCAATTTTCAACTCTGATTGATGGAATATTGACCGTTGTTTATATCAGTGGAGAAGGAATATGATGCATACACATCATTGGGGTAGATTTCTTCCTAAAGGTCACTGTTCTGGCGTTTCAGAGCATATAATCTTCCTCTAGGTAAGTCCCCCCGTAAAAAGGTTATCTCTTAACACTAAAATGGAAGAAACTGCCATGCAATATGATATATGAGGGTAGAATTGTTTGCCACACATCACAATTTTCATTTTCAACTAACAAACATGCATGCAAGTGCATTTCAGGCTCAGGACATAATTCATTTTCTTGCAATTGACAAAATTCTGCCAAAATGTCACATGAATGCAGCGAAAGCATACTTTCCTGGAGAAAACAGGATTCTGAAATTGCATAAGTCCAGAATTGTCCACAAGTGTACAGCATATTGTCATTAGGTAACGTTTTGCAGTAAAGAAGACAATTTAGACACCCATTCAAAGACCCAATCCAACTGTGCGACCATCTCTGCGCCGGAGTCCAGCAGTGTATTGCTTCTCTAAATCCATCTGAAGTTCTTTTTGCCTCTCCGCTTGAACTGGGTCGTCTGATTGCTGATCCACCTTGACATTGCCTTTCACACCCTACAATTGGCCATATGTACCAAGGCAACCTCAGACTCTAAAACTGTGTTAGTAGGTGAACTAAATGGCATGAGTCATACAGGAACATGGAATAAAGATGTCCTTGATGTTCATTCTTAACTACTGATTCACTAGAGACATCAATCACAAGTAGGAAAAAGGTTGAAAAAGAAATGATGCAAGATTTACCATGAGTTTGTTGAATTTTTCCTGTCTTTCACGATCACCAATCATCGATGTCTCCCACCGATGACCAGACTGCTGAATAGAGCAATAAGTATCAAAAATATGCTTAACAAGAAGTAATTATGAAGCACAGGTGGCATGAAAGGTTCTAATAAGTGAAATAGTCACCTCTTCTGGAGTTGTGCACTTCTTATTTCCCCACAGCAGCTTCTTCTTTTGCTCAGTAGACATAAAACCAGCCCCAGTAAGGTTCTTATTAACTGCATCCACACCAAATTCTCATTTTAGAAGGAATTTCAGTATAATCTCCTCATTTTCTTCTCTAACTGAAAAACATTGACAACATTCCTGTACACCTACATTGATGAAAACTTAAAAAGGATGGTGCAAAAGAAAGAAGGAAAAAGGCATATAGGCTCGATCTGAAATACATTTAGAAGTTTCAAATGGCAGAGATACCTAAATCTCAGGAGCGAACAAAGGCCAGCAAGAAAAAGAATCATAAAGAAGGAAATGTATACTAAAGAATCTAAAATATTTTAGAATATCCCAGGAAAAACTTCAAGGTAATTATTCTTTACCAAATTGCACCACGAAGAGTCAAATCTAAGTTAGAGTACAAGAAAACAAGAACACAAGGAAAGTTTGACATGAATTTCAACAAAACTAGAACCATGAAGCATTGCAACTATTTAGATCCCAGGAACCCCATGCAACATTAGGTCAAAACAAGTACCATATGACATCAACTGATGAAGCTGCTACATACAAATAATGATTACATGAAGCTCAATGTACCTAATTCTGCAGCTTTCATTGCAGCAACCTTTGCTGCATTGAGATCATTAGCAGCATCTGAAACGTTGGCACTGGTCGGACAAGTCGAACTTGAAGACTTCTTCTCATTAGCCACTGCAATAAACAGGGTGTTAACTAATAGAAATCTAATATCGAACATACCACAACAACTAAGATACATCATTACAAGGAAACATTAAAAAGAACATCTTGTTTACCATCTTCTCGATAATCATCATCCTTACAAGAGCTGGATAACTTGGACTTTTTGACAACAGGTTCTTGTTCATGCCCAAAATCAGTTTTAATCTCATCCTCTGCCAATGTTGCCCTGTTGTACCTATCCTTTTCCTTGTTAGTTCCACAGTCCTCATAGGTCTTCCTTTCTCTTTGACCATGCAGTTCCTTGGAGTCATTTTTATGAGATTCGATAGACCGGTGCCCATTACTGTCCTTTCCATAAGAGTCATTCTTATAACCTCGAGACTCTTCATTGTAAAGTGCACGATCACTTTTCTGATCTCTAGAACTCCTATAATAATCCCTTTTATCATCTCCAACGTCTCTATCCCGCCTGTGTCTATCTCTATCCTTCTCTTCAGATATTGAATCAGTATGTTTCTTACCAGACCCACCTCTATCAGGTGATATGTCCCTATCTTTCAACTTCTGACGCTCTGAATATGAAGACTCTTTCTCTCTATCTTTGCCTCTGTGACCAGAAGTATCATATCGGTCACGTGCATATTTGTCTGCATTTCGCACATAGTCTCTAGTCCTACCATAGTCACTTTCACTTCGACTAGGATAAGTAGAACCTCGTGAATCCCGTCCAGAATGAGAGGATGACTGATAATGTCTTCTTTCATCATCAACACGCCTCTCATATCTGCTGCGATCATCATGCCTAGAATAACCATGTGAATTTCTGGAGGAATGCCTATCAGAATGTCTGTGCGAGTCTCCACTTCTGCCAAATTGATTTCGGGAAGCGTCCTTATCTAATTCTCTCTCATCATCTTTCCTCCTTTGTCGATATTCAGGGGATCCTGCAAGATCACCCCTTGAAAAGAGTGGACTAGAGCTACGCTCACGCTTAGCACTTCCTGCGAACAAGTAGTAATACAATAGAGAAAAAAGGATGATAAGCGAGAAAGATATTCAAGCTAATGCAGATGTTCTCCAACGCAAACTAACAAATATTTACAAAATAAGGGCTTTTACAGAAAAAAAAATTTGCAGTTCTACATTAAGCTTCACTCTCCTAGGTGAAAGTGTATGCACTGCACTATTATTTGTTGCCTTAAAAAAACAATATAAAGTTCATATATTGAACATAGCCCACTGCAATAGAAAAATAATCCCAGAGGAAGAGTTTCGAACCAACATATCATCATACAAAAGTGCCAAGACCAAACAACCGAATTGTCTCCATACTCAAACGACAAACAAAGCTTATTACATAGATTAATAACAAAAGAATGCCAAAAAGTAACCACATCAAAACCAAAGACAACCAACCATGTTAAGAGTCAACAACGTACTGACCATCAGAGGAAGATGAGCCGTGAACCGGAGAGTGTCTTCTGTAATTCCTAGTAGACACATCACCTGAAGGTTTCCGGAATGTTGCTTTTACCTCAGCATCGTCTGGAGGTAAGGATTGCATGTTGGGCTCCATAAAGCCTGGCATCGAATCAGAACATAAAGGTACAAATTTTTGAACAAGCCATAGAACAGAGCAATCATACCACTATCTCATATCAGCCAAATGCATCATATCCATATACAACAAAAGAAGAAAATCCTAACAAACGAAAATCAAAATAAAAACTTTATTGGACTTCTCACCTATCAAACAAGGAAATGAATCAAATTTTAGGTATTTACTAGGATCGAATACATAAAAGTCCTCTTCATTTCAAAAACCCTAGAAAAATTGAACTTTCCATCTTCGTAATCGATCTTTCTCAGCAACCAAACAAAAACTCAAACTGAACGCATACATGTGTACTGAAGCCATATTCAAAACTTAATCAGAAGCATAATTGAGCTCAGGTGAGAAAAGAAGAACAGAAGCAAAGTTGCGACAGAAGGGAAAGAACCTTTGAAGAGAGCTGTATGTATCGAACTCCCTTTGTGTTTAGGATTTTAGGGTTCCGAATATGTTGTTAAGATCTCGTGTAATGTTTTCGAGCACTGACAATTTTTGCATAGAGCTCTTAAAAGTGGAAAGACAATTTGAGCGTTGGATCATGACCCCGACTCTAATTTTTTTTAATAAATTAAATTCGAATTTAGTTGAATTGATTTGAGTTTAAAATAATATTATTTTGATAAACATTTTAAAATAATATTATTGAAACAGTTTTTAAATTTAAATTATAATTATTAAAAATAACCAATTTAAAATTACTTCGTTAATTTCAAATTAAATTAAGTTAAATATATATTACTATTAACTAATTGAAATTAAAAATGATTAACTGTTGTGTTTATAGCCATATAGTTGCTTGTGTTTGCTGGCCTCCCAATGTGATCTCTTCTTTCTGGAGTAGCATTGTGTACGCCCGTGGTTATACTTCTGGGTTGTTTTTTGAGGCCATGAGCAAGTTCCTTTTTTTACTCCCCGGATCATTGTAAATAACGTTTGACTTCGTTGATAAACAAGTTAGGTTGAGATCTTCTTCTAAGTTCTGTACGAAGCATTTGTCAGTCTGTTAAACTTTTGGAGACTCTAAAAATATTTTTTTTCGTTGCAAAAGTTATTTTTAGAAAAAAAAATAAATATTTGACTGCAAATTTCAAAAATATTTTTCAAGTAAAAAATTTTTTTTCAAAAATTAAAATTTAAAGATTTTCAAAAAAAACCCAAATTTCAGCTTTTTCGGAAACCTAATTTTTAGCAAATTCCATCGCTAACGTAAAGAAGAAAACACCCAAACACCTGTTCTGTTTCTTCCGTTTATCATTCATCACGCTTTTGTTCATCATTCAAGTAGCCAGAACCACCATTGCAAGCAATACCCACTTCACCTTTCCCAATATCAAGAACACCCAGATACTTTGGTCAAAAGAAAGCACCCTCCTTTTTCAGAGCAACAATGACTTTACTCTTGAAGGTAGTACAGGGATCAAAAA
>JAOTBA010000003.1:1582684-1600135 GCA_025629845.1 Erythroxylum squamatum | reverse complement strand
CTTATCTTTAATTACGATTAGGAATCTATCTTTTATTGCGATTAGGAGTCTAGCATTATAAATATTTGATAGTTAGAACAAGTAGGTAAGCTTTTGAGAAAATTAATCATTATGTTTTGGAGTTTGGTCCTCTCCATACGGACTGACTTGGGAGTTTAAGATTCTTGCTCTCAAATTTATCAATAAAATTATATTATTTAGTTATTTCTATTTTCTTTCTTTTCTATCTTTGCCGTTGTTTTTCGGGTTCCTATCATGTCCTCAGAAGAATGAAACACCAGTAACTGTTTGAAACTCCAACTGGGAGTAGCTCTTCTATACCTCTAGCCAATGGATTTACCAACAAACCATATCTGTTCTCTGTCAAGAAACCAAAAGGATATAGCAAAAAAGATGAAAAAAAAGGTCGTCTGTTTCTGCAATCCAATTAAACACCATCAAAGGTTTTTTTTTTTAATCAATGTTTTAAGTTTAATCTGCTGGTTACCAAAGGATATTTGGTTAGTGGATTTGTAACCTGCAAAAAATGGCAATGATTGAAAGGTTAGAAACCATTATATATATATATATCAACCAAGTGAAGCTTACAGGCCTGAAACCATACTTACGGTAGTCCATAATGCAACTTCTGATGCAAAGGACTGTCTTGGCATGTTCAGGGTTACCTGAGACGCTGTAGCTTCACCAAACATGAGAAACCCTATGACTGCAACACCACCATAAACTAAAAAGCTCAGGGAAAAGCTGGACAAAGAAGAAGAAGTGGAAGGTTTAAAAGGCATCATAAAAAGCAACTAAAATGTCAGGGATCTGTAACCATACAATGTTCTTGTACCAGGTTATAGCTGCTTTTGTAAATTTTGTTTTATCAGCCATAGACTGGTAGATATTTGGGAACACAGAGTGAACAGAGTTGCAGAAGCCATGAACACCAACCACAAATGGGATGTTAATCCAATTCACTAACGGAGCAGATTGATTGAACCCAACTCCACCTGTAGTACCAAGGAAAATCAAGCAGAGAACAATCAAAGCAGTTGCTAAAACCCCACCAGCTGCAAGAAAAAAATTGCATGGAAGGAACAGCAAGTTATCAACTTCTGTTCATACTTCAATGGAAATAGCAGCTGTCAGAAGAAGTTTGCTAAACCTGAAAGGTATGAGATCACACGAAAATCCCTTAACAAAACCGTTGGTAGAACAACAAGAGCAGTAAGAAGTCCAAATAAGTGTTTAGAATCAAGATGCAAGCCAACCAAATCCAATGATGTTCTCGGAAATAGTCTGGTAAGATTGTCACCTTCCAAGATAATAAACTCCACAAAATATGACTGCAGAATTGGAAAGAAATGTCAAGAATTTCCTTGAAAAACAGATCAAACATAGCAGGGAAAACCAGAAAGAATCAGAAAAACCAACTCTGCACTTACATATAGTTCTACGTACAAAACAATCTGCACCAAAACCCAAGATTGCAATATTATTATGAGTGCCCTCGTGAAAGCTGAAAAAAACTATATAAAAAAAGAAAATGCGAAACATGCAATGATGGGCAGTTCAGTAAATTACAATTTCTGAATCACAAACCTTGACTACTGCAAAACTCATTATGGTAACAGAAAGTTATGATATTAGTTCATATGAAACTCACAGATATCACAAGGCGTCCACATTTCCCAAAAGCAGCTTCTCCTATATCAGGATAGGTTATGATGCCTTCTCTGCTCTCGAAGCATTGTTTCATGAGAGTAGCAGTATAGCAAGACACGCATGAAAAGACAGCAAAAATGGCTAAACTTGCCCAACCTGCTTCTTTCACTGTGTAAGGCATAGAAAGAAGTCCAACTCTGACCATCACGTTAAATGCTGTTAAAAAAGAACAGGTCAGGTAATGGTAATTTGAAAACATAAAGCATCTGCAAGAAGTCAGGAAATCGATAATGTGGCTTACAGTTGAAGACAGTTTGAGTGAAGCTACATCCAAGAGCAATGGGAAACTCTCCAGTCGTGAATGAAGGTTTTAATGAAGAGAGTGTTACAGAAATCTTATCCATCTCTTCTTTTGGAAAACGCCTTTCGATATCAGACAGTAATGGAGTTTTTGCTTCCATGTTTAAGTTGCTGTAGTTGTTAATACTTAAATATCCTGGAGTTGGTAAATGTCCAATGTAGCCAAAAAATGGTGATGCTGATATTGTGAGACTGTCTGTCGTTTCTCTGCCCAGAAATTCAAAGAACACCATGAATGTTAGAACACGAGTTTCAGGGAAAAAATCACTAACATCCATGAGAAGGAAACCAGAATTCAAAGTGCAAGTTCTTGTAGCAGAGAAACCAGACAAAAGCATCAAAAGGGTGCTCGAAACCATCCACAGAGAAAACAAAGCTATAAATTTAATTCTAGATTACCTAAAACTCTGCGGCCATCGCTGAGAAGAGAAAGCCTCATCATCACCCTGATCACCATTCTCTTCTTCTTCTTCTCCATCACAGCTCTCTCCGCTCTCAATCTTGCTCACTTCAATGTCCAGACCGTCGACACTATCGTCCTCGTACAAAAACTCCGACGGTTCTCTATCCTTGTCCTTCTCTGCCATAGCTGAACAATCCTTCACAATGGTTACAGGCTGTATGACTCACAGAACCTCGCAGATGTCTATATATACCCTGTAACAGAATCGAAGAAAGTTACTCTATTTCTGTGTTTCCCATGTCAAGATCAAATTTTATCAACTGGGTCTGACTGTGTTAATGAATGTATAACAATATATATGACATATATGGAAAAAAGATTCCGATTCTGTGGGAAATTGGTGGCCAGAGATGGAAAGTGTGGAGAAGACAACAAGGGCTTTGCGGGGAACAGAGGTTTTACAGTTGGAGTTTTCTGCTGACGTGGAGGAGAATGTTGTTGCTGACGTGTCTCTGACAACCAGTTGGAGTCAGATCTCGTTCCTAGATCAGCCGTCAATCATTTGAACCAAATTCTAGAACAAGTGAAAAGTTTTTTGGAACTAATTTTAGTTAGGGTATAAGTTAGAAAAAAATATTTTTACTAGAAATTCTTTTTTTACCTTTTATTTTATATTATTTTAAACATACTTTATTCATATCTTTATTTCAAAAGTTAAAATTTTAAATTCAAGAAAAATGTTTAAAATTTAAAATTAATTATTTTAAATTCAAGAATAAAATGCTTTTAATTTTATAAAATATCAAAATAAATTATATTATAACACAAAATTTAAAATTTCCATTCAATCTAATTTAATTCAAACATTCAATCCAAAACAATTTGATAATATTCAATATAATTCCAATTTGAATATATTATCTATGATCTGTTACTCCTGCTATAAAGTCACGAGTTTGAATTATAAAAACAATCTCTTTGTAAAATAAAATGCAAATAGTAAGCTGCATATAATTGAAGTCCCTCTTCCGAACCTCACAAAGTGGAGAGTCTTGTAGACTGATATTGTTATTGCTTGTTGATGTTTTTATCTAAAACATACCAAGTTATAGTAACTTTCAACTTTTACCCTCTTCTTTCTTATCAAGAAAAATCAAAATTTTGACTATAAACTTTTCAAGTTAACATGAATTCCGATCAAACTCAAACTTCATCCGAGAAAAAGTTTTAGCAACCTACAACTGTAAAAAGAAATCATTCTACATGCAAGTGATGAAATGACTATTAGGAGAATACCACTCCATCAATTTTGGCAAGTGTGTGCTCCTTTGACAATTAGGATTGAAACAGGAAACCTGGTATCTCAAATCTTCTAAAAAATACATGAACTTCGGTTCAAAACACTTGATTTTACTGTTGCAAGTTTAACTCAAGACTCCTCCTTAACCATCATAAGAAGTCTTGGAATATACATATATGCATGTTGTATATGTGCACCTCCTATACACACCTGACCAAAGGTGATTAGTACTAAAAAGCAGAGTACCTCAGAATATGTACTAACCAAGAAGGAAACATTCAGAATATGCTGGACAAGTATGATGAGTTGCAAGGATTGGAGCCATAGACAATGCATGTACTTAAAGGAGAAGAAAGCTCAAAACGACACGAGTGCACAAAGATCGTCTATGGTGAAGTCAGTGTATGCCTTCTGCACTTGCTTCCCGAGAGCTTCCTTGGCTAGTTTCTTCTTCCTTTCTTGCATCTCTAATATCCTCACTTCAATGCTGTTTTGAGCAATCAACCTGACAATCTTTACATTCTCTTTCTGCCCAATCCTGTGAACGCGATCCATTGCCTGCTCCTCGACAGCCGGATTCCACCACGGCTCAAACAGATAAACAGATGATGCAGCGGTAAGGTTTACACCAGCTCCTGAAGCCTTAAGACTAGCAAGCAGAATCGTGGGCGCTTCTGGCCCTGGTATTTCAAATTCTTTGATTACCTGAGTCCTCTTTTTTGCATTCATTGATCCATCTAACCGCAGGATCTTGAAGCCAGCTGCTCTCAGTGGTTCTTCAAGCAACAACAACATCTTTTGAAATTGTGAAAAGACAACTGACTTTCTAGTAGGGTTCTCGGTCCTTGACGCTATGAGTAGCTGCAAGAGAACAGAGACTTTGGAGGATATTCTTGAAGAAGATATTTCAGACTCTTTACTGTCAGAAGATACATCAGGGGCTGAGAACAGGTCAGAGAGAGATAAAGGATGGCGGCAAAGTGGGCAACACGGTTTAGTGCGCTGAAGGGTTCTTATAATGCAGGACCGACAATAGATGTGAGCACACCGGGTAATCACAGCATTAGTTGGTGGAGAAATGCAGATAGGACAATCAAAATCTTCAGCATCTTGTAGCACAGTAACCACCTTTTTAAGCAACTCCGCATTATTTGAGACATCTGTTAGGAATCAAAAGTTTGACGGTCAGTATATAACTGTATCATGTACTGCACAATGTTATGAAGACAAATATCAAACAGTCAAATCATTGTCTGAGAAAAGCATGAAGTCTGATATAATATGAAATTAAAAGCTCATTGAATAATTTACTCCTGCAGAGCAGTACACCCAATTCTGCAAAATAAGCGAAACCTATATTATAACAAGTATGTAAGAAAAGATTAGACTAATCAGCTTGGGTATCTGTAAACAATTAGAGAATATTTGGATCTAACTTTAGTGCACTAAGAAATGCAATCCTGAATTAGAATGTTTAATGCTTAAAGAATGCAACTTCAGTGAAAGAACACCAATTAAGTCTCAAGCCCCATACCTTCAATATTATTAGATGGGAGTACAGATATAAGATCAGAGGGACACAAAGCCAAATCGTCACATATCTGACGCAGTCGAACAATCATACAAAGTACAGTCGAATAACAGCGCGTTACATTGCCAGCATTGATAAAGTCTTGGACAACACCCTTAGCTTTTCCCTCCAACTGATCATACAATTCACGTTCATCTTGAGAAAGCTCAACATAATGTGTCTCAATTGTTTTTGAAGGCAATCCAACTAAATCTTTGTCTTTTGTTCTTCTCAAAGAAATGGTTGCCATAAGAACCTGCACCCAAATGACAATCGTTTGTGCTTTCATAAGGGGTTGCGAGGATCTAGCAATGACAACCTAAGAATTTGAAATGAAACTTCCACAACTATTTACATTAACGTGTGACTTCTGTGGTTGTTAATCCAGAATTTACAGTTTACTTGTTATGATAATTTAAGCATTCCTAAGCATACACCTGTGAATCAAATTGTATAACAAGCATAAGAAATAATTCGGCTAGAATGGTACAAAATAACAGCCAGTACGAACTACTTGGTAAGAGCATTAGATTGTCGTGTGCTATGTAGAAACGATTATTAGTGACATAGCATTTACCTGCAGTCTTGAAAGCCCTTGCTTATTTCCTTGAGCAAGAGGACGTTGTACAAGGGTTTGCCAATAACTCTTGATAGAGAATGGTTCAAACCGTAAGAATGCCATCAATGAATACAAATCCAAATATCCATTTTGGATGGGTGTTCCTGTGACAACCCATCTTCGCTTCGCCTTCAAACTAGTGACCGCCCGACTTTGTTGAGCATTGACATTCTTGATAAGGTGCGCCTCATCCAAAATAATCCTCCACCATTCAATTTTGTTCAAAGGAGAATCCAGCGATGAGTATTCAACAGTCAAAGTACTATATGTGGTCAACACTAGATCATACTTCTTAAGCTCCTCAACATTATTGGTCCTCTCTCCATAATACATATAAACATTGAACGATCCACGTTTAGTGTGTTGTTCCAACTGAGTTATCCATGTTGAGAATACAGCAGGTGGGCATACAATTAATGTTGTCTTTGAAGCCAAAGCATCAGAGCTGTCAGCCACAGCCATAGACTTGCCTTCCACATTGGTATCCAATATATTACTTTCAAATTTGCACCTTTTTCGTCCACCTGTACCCTTTCTACTTACCTTAGCCCTCTTGCCTTTCTTTCCACTTGACACAGCCACTCCTTCCTCTCTTTTCCCAACTTCCCCATCAAAGCCATTCTCAATATTAAACTTATCAAATGCAATCAAAGAGAGCAAAGATAAGGTTTTGCCTAAACCCATATCATCTGCCAAAATTCCACCGCGCAAAGGCTCCGGTCTCTTGCTTGTATGATAGTTAGTCAAAATGTTGACATACTCACCATTTTTCTCTTCCCAAAATGGGGGCAGTCTGTTAGAAGTTTCTCTATCCACCAGCCACCATAACCCCTCTTTTTGGTGTGGAAAAAGCTCAGACTTGATCATAGATTTAGGTGGTTCCAAAACACCCATTTTCCTCTCTTTACTCAGATTCTCATCCACTAACTTGAATATATCATCTAAACTCCTAGACTCCATTTTCTTATACTTCTCCTTCACTACCATAGCGTCAGACAACCCAATACCCGCATTCGAATTCTCAATCAAAATCAACCCACCCCTCGACAAGTTAGCTTTCACACCGTCAAAGTCCTCATATTTAGCAAAAATGTGAACTTGACATGGAATCCTATACCTATTCCCATTACTACGCGAATTAGGCACTATCCCTTCAACAATAACACGGGAATTATCAATCAAAGGCGATAAAACAGCAGCAACTGACCTCTCAACATGACCCACTTGGACAGACCGCGTATTGAGAACTTTAATAGCATTACTATCAAAAGGGTTCAACGGTTCTCGGACCAGACCCACAAGCTCACGACCAGTGATCCTACCAGAGTAGTACTGAACACCGACTATGTTCGCCATGACAAAACCGACGAGATAGACCTCGTTGGAGGGCCAGTCGTCGAGAGACATGAAAAGGGCAACTGGGTCTTGCTCTTGCAGTTCTTCGGGTTCCATAGCGACGGTGAGAGCGATGCGATTGTGCTCTGCGAATCTACGTGAGAGTGACAAGTAGCAGCTCCTTTAGGCGGTCATCATATATATAGAGATAGAGATATGGAATCCTGTTCAATGACATTCGAGATAAAACACTTTGATCGTCAGTGAATTAGATTCATTTATCTGCTCTAATTTCAAACTATTTAAGAGAGGGAATGGGACCACCACCACCTGTTCTTGGACCGGAAGTGAAGTGACGAGGATCTTATTTCCTGTAATTTTAGAATTCTTTATTTTTTTTGAAAATGGGGAAGTTATGTTGTCCCATTTTTTCTTTCCGTTCTAATTTATTTCATCCACGATACAGTGATTGTCCTGATTCCTAAAAACGACAATCCCATGTGCATGAAAGATCTTAGGCCTGTAGCATTATGCAATGTCATTTACAAAATTATAGCAAAGGTGATAGCAAACCGGTTAAAATGTTTGTTACCGAGGACCATCTCTCCCATGCAGTCGGCTTTCGTCCCAGGTCGACTTATCACTGATAACGTCATGGTGGCTTTTGAAATTATTCACTACATGAAGAATAAAGGAAGAGGTAAAAAGGGGGAGGTAGCTCTTAAAATCGACATTAGCAAAGCCTACGACAGAGTGGATTGGGATTATCTTCGTTTTATTCTGTTAAAGTTGGGTTTTGATAATAAATGGGTGAAGCTTGTTATGGTGTGTGTTTCTACTGTGCGTTATTCGGTGGCTTTTAACGGATCTGAAGTAGGGCCTATCAGTCCGAAGCGCGGTTTACGGCAAGGTGATCCTTTGTCACCTTATCTCTTCATTCTATGTGCCGAAGGTTTATCAGCATTGTTAAGAGAAAGCGAGGCTAGAGGGGACATACATGGAGCGACTATTTGTTCAGGTAGCCCTAGTGTCTCCCATCTTTTTTTCGCTGATGACAGTTTTCTATTTTTTCGTGCGAATACCACTGAAGGACAGCACATGAAGAGGATACTTGGTATCTATGAAGAAGCGTCAAGGTAGGCTATCAATTTCCAAAAATCTGGTATTATGTTTAGTTCAAATACATCGCCTTCTGATAGACAGGCAATGGAGGATCTTTTAGGGGTACACACTCCGATCGATCATGGGAGGTATCTAGGTCTCCCTTCCCTTATTGGGAGGAAGAAGAGACAGGTCTTCGCGTTTATAAAGGACCGGCTTAGCAAGCGTATAGCGAGCTGGAAGAACAAGTTGCTTTCGAAAGCAGGTAAAGAGATTGTCATCAAAACGATAGCGCAAGCTCTGCCGGCTTACTGTATGAGTGTGTTTCTTTTACCGCAAGGCACGTGTGATGATCTTTAGAAAATGATGAATGCTTATTGGTGGGGTTCGGGGACAGATGATCGGAAACAGATTCATTGGGCTAGTTGGGATCGTCTTTGTGTTCCGAAGAAATATGGGGGATTGGGCTTTCGTGACTTGTACTGTTTCAACCTAGCCATGTTAGGTAAACAAGCCTGGCGTATTTTGGCTTTTCCTGATTCGCTTCCGAGTAAACTGTTCAAGGCAAAATACTTTCCTTCTTGTAGCTTTTTGGAGGCCACTTAACGTCCTAATTCTCGCTTTATTTGGAAGAGTATATTCGCAGCTAAGGACATCCTGCTTAACGGTATTCGATGGAGACTGGGCGACGGGCTTTCGATTAAGGTTTTTGGCGATCCTTGGATCAATGAAGACAATAATTTTTTTGTTACCTCCCCGTCCATCCCGGAGTTTGAAGGGCTCAGGGTGTGCGATTTGTTTAATGAGGATTCTTCAGGGTGGGATGTACAACTGTTAGAAGGCTTATTAACTCCTTCTGATGTCGGGCGTATTTCTAAGATCCCAATTGCTCGCTCCAAACCGCCAGACAAACTTATTTGGCATCATAATTCGAATGGCGTGTATTCTGTTAAATCAGGATATAAGTTGGCTCTTAATTTGTACACGGACATAAGGAGTTTCTACGTAGAGGGTCCATGGAATCGGCTTTGGAACTTGGTTGTCCCTCCTAAAATCAAAGACTTTGGCTGGCGGTGTTTGCGTGATTTCCTTCCCTGCAAAGAACGGCTACGACAGAAGGGAGTTCAGCTTAACACGGATTGTGATATATGTGGACTTACAGAAGATTTAAATCATGTTCTGGTGGGATGTCAGCAAGCTAAAGACGTCTGGAATTTGGTAGGCGGGAGGTTACCCAATCCTGAGGAAGCTTCGGTTGTTTCACGCATACTTCATCACACACCGAATCCTAGCTTTTCTTCTCCCAGTACAGATCGTCAGTTAGTTATGCTTTGGAGTCTCTGGTACCATCGTAATTTACAAGTATGGCAAGGTAAAATGCCCTCCACTTCCATGATTTTTCATTTCGCTGATAGCTTTTTTCAAGAATGGTAGGCCTCTAGGGAGACTTTTATGAGAGTTACTGGTATGAGTGGGGAGGACCGCGTCCCCGAGTCCGGATGTATTAGACCAAGGGGGGGTTATCTAAAATGTAACGTTGACGCGGCGGTCTTTCCAGAGAAGAATGCTACAGGGTTTGCTGTTATTCTTAGAGACGAGAGCGGGCGTTTTGTTGCTGCCCTCTCGGGGCATTATCCTTTTCGGATTGATCCAGTTCTTGCGGAACTTATGTCAATAAGGGAAGCCCTTTCTTTTTTCTTTTTTTTAAAAGGAAAGAGGAAAATTAACTATTCAAAGGTAAAAGGGACAGTACAGAAGAAGGAAAATTACAACACCATTCACCTACGTTTGCCATGGTTCGGGAAGCTTGGGCTAAGCCATGAGCAACCTGATTGGCAGAACGTCTAACATGAAGAAAAGCAACTTCACAAGCAAGTTGAGAACAAAGGAAACGAGAATGAGAGATTAAATCCCCAAAAGCAGTGGCATCAACAAAGCGACTATCCAGGAGGGCTTGGACAACAAGAAGGCAGTCGCTTTCTATAACAACCCGTGGCCAGGCAGTCCGCTCTAGCCAACTGAGGGCCTCCTTAATGGCTAAGGCTTCAGCGATTTTTGGCCTAAAGGCTCCTTCCAGACGGCCGATCCGGACACCCAACACCGAACCCGAAGAGTCGCGAGCGATACAGCCATAACCAGTGTAGGAGCCTTCCACAGTAGTAGCAGCGTCGACATTCAGTTTCACCCACCCAAGGGCCGGTGGTTGCCAGGGCAATATCCCCTCTCTAGGACGCGGGGAGTCAGCCACCACCTGTTTCGTCAACCAATCATGGTAGGATCGGACGGTTCTAATCCAAATCGCTAAAGGAGCGACACTGAGATGGTTCCAAATAAGGCCATTGCGTGCATTCCACACCTGCCAACATAAGTTCAAGGCTAGGGCCAAATCGTTGGCATTGAGCAGACGAAAAACCCGGCCCAGCCAATCTTGGAAGTTGGTCACCGGGGGTAAGAACCAACCCATATAAGAACACTGCCATACCTGCTTAGTAAATGGACAAGTAACCAAGAGGTGCAGCATGTTTTCCGAAGATTGAAGGCAAAAGGGGCACCAATGTGGGACATCAACCTTCCGGACGAGCAAGTTGTCCCGGAGCGGAAGGATGTTTTGTGAGGCTCGCCAAATAAAATTGCTCACCTGCGGGGGGAGTTTGAGACGCCAAAGCTGCTGCCAAACCGCCGCCATATCATCAGGCGGAGGCGAGTAGAGATCATAAACGAGGACCTTGTAAGCCGACTTGACCGAAAAAAAACCTTTATCCTCAAATAACCAAAATATAGTATCCTCAGCTGCACCGGAAAGGGGGAGACTCAAAATTAAGCCACTGTCCCGAGCATTAAAGACAGTAGTGATTAACCCGGAATTCCACCGTCCATTGAGCATCAGATCCTGAACAAGAGTGAGACCAGACTGTGCGGCAAAGGGGGTGGTGACAAAAGGATTGTTTACATCATGTAACCAAGGATCAGTCCAGATATGCACCCTGTCCCCCCTACCTATTTTCCAGCAAAGACCACGGCGAATCAGTTGTTGGCTTTCCCGAAGGCTGCGCCAGAGATAACTGGGATTCGCCCCAAGGGGGGCGTCTAAAAATGAGCAGTGGGCAAAGTAGCGGGCTTTGAGCAATCTAGCAACTAAGGAGTCAGGATCTTGGAGAAGTTTCCAGCCTAGCTTGCCCAAAAGAGCGATGTTAAACTCCCGGAGATGTTTAAACGCAAGGCCCCCAGCTGCTCGAAGGCGGCAAAGCCGGTCCTAGTTCATCCAGTGTATACCGTGCCGATTAGCTGAACCGCCCCACCAAAAGCGACACATTATCTGCTCAAGCTCCGCACATAGTGACTTAGGGAAAAGAAATAGCATCATGACATAATTGGGGATAGCCTGAAGAACAGTCCGCAACAATACTTCTTTACCCGATTTGGACAGTCGCTTGACAGTCCAAGAGTTGAGTTTTTTCCAAACCCGATCCTTGATGTACCCAAAAACTTCTTTCTTGTTACGACCAATGGCCATGGGAAGACCAAGATAGCTGCCAAGATCATCCTGTTCCTGAATCTGCAGAAGGGAACAGATGGCTGATTTGGTCGCTAAGGCAGTATTAGGACTAAAAGAAATCAAGGATTTATGGAAGTTAATGGACTGCCCCGACGCGTTCTCATACTCCTGTAATAACGTCTTAATAGCCTGGGCTTCAGGGAGCTGAGCGCGGAAGAAGAGGACACTGTCATCGGCAAAAAATAAGTGGGAAATGACGGGCGCGCCGGTGACAATCTTAACACCATGGATAACCCCTTGAGACACCCGGGCTTGGAGAAGGCGAGAGAGGGCTTCTGCACAAATAATGAAGAGGTAAGGGCTCAATGGATCACCTTGCCGTAACCCACGACCCGGAGAAATCGGTCCAATGAAATTGCCCTGTTGATAGACGTGATAGGTGACTGTGGTAACACATTGAGCGATCAGGCCAAGCCATCTGGCATTGAAGCCTAAGCGGCGCAAGACAGCTTGGAGGAAGCACCATTCGAGTCGGTCATAAGCCTTGCTGATATCCAATTTAAGAGCCACATATCCAATTTTGCCTCGGCGCCGAGCCCTCAGATAGTGGATGGCCTCAAAAGCGACCACCGAGTTGTCTTGGATATGTCTGCCAGCGACAAAGGCACTCTGCGTTGGGGAAATGATTTTAGGCAGAACACATTTCAGCCGAGTAGCCAGCATCTTGGCAATAATCTTGTATAGGACTTGGCAAAGGGCAATCGGACGAAACTCTGACATATGTACCGGATCCTGCGTCTTGGGGATAAGGACAAGGAGAGTTTCCTGCAAGGACGGTGGAATAGAACCTGTATGCGCACACTGGAGGCAGAAAGCAGAGACATCATCGCCAATAACATCCCAGTAGCGCTGATAGAAACCAGGATTCAGACCATCTATGCCCGGGGATGTATCCCTCCCCATGCTGAAGACAGCCCGGCGAACATCGTCACGAGTAAAAGGCACATCAAGCAATGAGTTATCCTCAGCCGAGAGGCAGGGCGGCACCCAATGGAGAATACTATCAGGATTGCAAGCTTGGGAAGAGTAAAGGGTGTCAAAGTAAGCAGATATGACCTGGGGGAGGCCAGACGCCCAATCCCGCCACACACCCGAGTCATCTTGCAACTGAATAATGCGGTTCCTGTGTTGGCGGGCCGTAGCGTGCGCATGAAAAAACCGTGTATTGCGATTGCCTTCCTTTAACCATGCCGCTTTAGCACGCTATTTCCAGAATAATTCTCGTTGGGCAAGTAAGGCTACCAGCCGCTGTTTGGCCTGCAGAAACTCCCGTCGTGCAGGCGCAGCGCGCCTACCACGTAGGCGATTCAGACAGTGCCGAGCCTCATCCAGTTGGACTTTAAATTGTTGCCGGAAGGTCTGACCCCAAGAATCCAAGAGGCGACAGCAGGCTGAAAGTTTGGAGAGAAAATTAGGAGCATCATGGTCCCGCCAGCAGCGTTCTACTACCAGTCTGCAATCAGGTTCCTTGGACCAGTGGTTTTCAAACCGGAAAAGTCGCACTTGTGGTCTAGGAACATAGAGCTGAAATTGGAGCAGGATAGGGAGGTGATCTGAGGAAGAGAGGTCGAGAACGGATCCAGTGGAAACAGAGAAACGGGCCCGCCAACTATCTGATACTAAGCACTGATCCAGTTTGGCCTCGACATGGGCCGCCCCTATTCTGCCATTGTCCCATGTAAACGGATAACCAGCCAGAGGCAGATCAGAAAGGCCAGCCTCCGAGACGGCATGACGAAAGTCGTGAAGCAAAGAAGGTGGTTGGCGTAAGCCCCCGCGCTTTTCGGACTGAAAGAGTATGTCATTGAAATCACCAATGCAAACCTAGGGAAGTGCTGAAGCAGAGGAGAGGTGTATGAGATGCTCCCAAGTCTCTGAACGTCGCAGACGATTCGCCTGGCCATAGAAGCCAGTAATACGCCAAGGGGCAACGCCGGGGATGGAAACCTGCACATCAATAAAATGTCTAGAGGATCCCAATAAGGAAACACTGTGAACACCCTTCCACAGCAATGCTAATCCACCACTACGACCAGAAGCATCAACACAAAAGAAATCATCATAAGCTAAAAGAGTTTTTATTTCAGAAAGCTTAAAGGAGGTACATAGAGTTTCGACAAGAAAGATAAAATTCGGCCTGCGTTCCCTAACTAGCTGCAGTAGGGTCTGAACTGCCGGGGGAGAGCCGAGCCCGCGACAGTTCCAGCTTAGGAGACTCATGGGCTGCAGCGGGTCTGGGATCCAGAACCCGCCGGAAGGCAATCGGTAGAAGCCGGAGATGGGACGAGCTGCACATCCAGCTCCTGGGAGCCAGGCTGATCAGCAGCCATACTTGTGCGGCGGCGCTTGGGATCACTGACTACAACCTCCGAAGTGGTTCCCCAAGAAGCAGCCACCAGCGCAGGGTCCATGGGGGCAGAGGCTCCGCCATCGCTGCTGCAGTCAGGCGACGGACTTTCGGCGCTGGACTGGGAGCCCAGATCAAAGAACTCTTCATCCCGAAGCCAGCGAGATCCAATGGGTGGCTGAGGTTTACGGGTAGGAGCACGAAGCTGTGGGCCATACTTTCTGGGCACCACCGCGGAGTTGGTAAGGACTGGGACAGGGCAAAATTTCTCCCCATGACCATGGAGACCACAGATGAAGCAGAACCCAGGGAGGCGCTCATAAACCAAGGACACCAAAAAGCCATCCAGATCGGCAGCCATCTTCAGTTTCAGGGAGGAACGAAGGGGTTTGTCTATGGCCCACTGCACCCGCACGCGGCAGTAAGGTCGGGACGGGTTGGTGAAGTTGTTCGGGTCTCCTTTGACAAACGTACCCAGTTGGTTCCCCAGTTTTTCAATAACAGAGACAGAGCGGAAGCCAGGGCGGAGACCATGTAATTGAACCCATAAGAGGACATGTGCCGTGGGAACCTCCAGGGGGTGCGAGTAGCTGCCCAGCTTGGCCAGTAAGAGAAGTTGGTTGTTAAAAGTCCAAGGGCACATGTCAAGGACCCTATGCATGTCGATTTCGTGAAAAAATTAGAAAGTGTAAGTACCGCCGTCCAGCTCCTTGATTAACATTCCCTGAACAGGACGCATGAGAGAGGCCAGCGTTTGTTTCATTGCCGTGAAATTGATGAGCCGCGCCGTGAGAAAGCGACCCACCAAGCACAATGCGGGATTTTGGGGGGGTTCTGGGGTTAGTTCATCTACAGTGAAAGTCACCACGTCCGCCTCCCCACCGTCAACAGAGAGCTGAGCCATATCAACGGAGAGGGTATCTTCTGCCATGGGGGAAGCACAAAACGCCAATGAATCGCACAGCGCACACAGGAACTTGCAACGAGGGCAAGACGACAAAACTTCTCACAGGAGTTTGGTTAAAGGAAAATCGTATTGATCATGTTATTGTAGAGTCTGACTGCTTGACGGCTGTTCAATCCATTTCAGCTCCGTCATCGAATTTTTCTGAGATCGAAATTTTGGCTCTTGATTGCGTTTCTCTCAAGGAACATTTCTTTCATTTGTCCTTTCATTGGACGCGTAAGATTGTCAATAAGGCGACTCACTCCCTAGCTCGGGTAGCCTTATTTCATGCAAACCTGCATCATTGGAGTGATAGTCCTTCATTTTTAGATTCTATTTTAGCATCTGATATTTCTGATAGTTCAGTCATTGATGGGGAAAGGCCAGTAGGAACCGGGTGTATGGGGTAAGCCTGTCGGCTTGGGTTTGCTTGTGCCTTCCTGGTTTGGTTTTCGCGATTTTGTTATTTCAAAAAAAGAAGAAGAAAGAAACAACGCTGGAACAATAAAAGTGAAACAGATGATTTGATCCTAAAAAAATCTCTTTTATAAGACTTCGGTTTGAAAAATAACAACAAAAACATATGATATAAACATCGGATAAGTACGAATCAAATGCCATTAATACGATGACTCAATTCAGCTTTTAAACGCAATTTGAACGAATTACATTTGAATTAAATTAATAATTTAAAATAATTATAATAAATTATTAGTTTGAGTTCGATTTAATTAGTTCGACTCAAATTACCTGATATTCATATTGTATGTATTTTTATTTTTAATTAATTTTTTTCTAGAAAATTGAAAATTAGAAATAATTTTTTTAGGAATTTTAAATAATAATAAAATTTCTTAAATTACATGAGAGTTTTTTAACCTTTTACCTTACTTTTTTCTAAAATTGAATTAGATAAAAATTTGATTAATTTATAACCAGTCTTTTAATTTTAAACTAAATCAAACCGAACTTAGATTTTTTACTATCCAAATACGAGAAAATCCTACTTATTAAATTTCACCAAAAAGCAGGAAGAAAAATATAAATAAAATATCTGTATAAATTATATATAATTTAACATGCATCCAATATTTTATTTAACTTATATTTGGAAGATAATACAGATAAAAATGAAATTATTTAGAACTTAATTATGGAATTTCTTAATCAAATGAAAATTCTTAATATGCGTCAGGCAGTGGTTTTCCTGAAATGAATGCTTTAAAAAGGCCTAACGATCTTCTAGGAGATGTATAAGGTGCCGAGTGCCCAGCTCCTCTAACAGTAGCAAATGTTAGCTTCCCAGCACCATAAGTCTGAGTCCAACCACCAATCTGAGAAAATAATTAAAAAAACAATCTATGATTATAAAATTATTTTTATTATTAATTAAGAGAAAAAAAATACTAAAGCCTAATTTGAATTAAATTTAATTAGTTAGATTTAAATTTAATAGCTAAATTAAATTGTCGTATAAGCAGCATTTGATTGATCGACACGTGATGTTTATATCAAGTGTGCTTCGATGTTGTGTTTTAAAATTTTGAACTTCAAAATAGTTATGTTTCATTTATCCTTAAATTAAAACAACAACAATAATATTCTCCTGCTAAAATGTGAAATTTGAGAAAGTTCAGTAGTATGCAACCATACTCTTATCTAATAGAAAGGTTGTTTCTGATAGACTTATATGTAATGAAAAATATAATAACACAAAAAATAGATAAATACGTATAAATAAAAATATAAAAATATGTAACGCACTATATAACAATGTATGTATAAAACATAATAAAGGTTAATAAAAAATAAAATAAGTACATAAATACATAAAATTAAAAAAAAGACAAATAAAAAAATAAACTGGGCCAGTCATTAAAAGAAGGTACTCAGACTAAGTAAATGACTGCTTAGACTGAACAAATAAGAGTAAAATATTACGTAATTAAAAAAATTTAAGGCTAAGAAAATATTTAAAAGACCTAAGAGAAAGAGATACGTAACTTGTTGATTCTCAAACCAAGCTCTGTAGTACCCTGTTGCATTTAACCCCAGATTTGTTGCTAAATTCTTGACTAGGGCCCTCGAACCGATAAAAGGTATAACTGAGTCTTGATCTCCACTGTTGGAGATTTTCGGTATATCATCACAGTGTACTTTTGAGCAAACGCCATTGATAAGAAACACAGAAAGGTTTAAAATGATGGTACCTGTAGATTAGGACACGAATGCCTGATTCCACCAAGGACCCAACAACGTTAATC
>JAOTBA010000003.1:1556117-1580934 GCA_025629845.1 Erythroxylum squamatum | reverse complement strand
TACAAATCTCTATTCTTGTATTGAGGAAACTTGAGCAGCCAATTTTGTAAGAATATAAAATTGTCTTGTGCTGATCAGAAAATTAAAATAAAAAACAGTATTTAGAAAATTTAAAATTAAAATTTAAAACTTATTTCAGTTTTTAATTTTTTAGGAAAACACTTTCTCTTAAATTTCGGTTAAAAAATAACGATGAAATAAATGTAATATGAACATCAGTTATAGACTAATCAAATATCACTAATATGTTAATTTAAGTCATGTCTTAAAACTTAACTCGAATCAATTAAAATTAAATTAAATTAATAATTTAAGATAATTATAATATAATTTTATTTTAAGTCATATTTAATTAGCTGAATTAAATTGTCGTGTAAAAAATATTTTATAAGTAAAAATGTAATGTTAAATTATTGCTGTCAAATGCACCAAAGTCAAGAAAGAAGACAGCCAACTGTACAAAATCAAAACAAGGAGAAATGAAAAAAAAAAGGAGGCCAGCTGTGGACAGTCTATCCACAGCTTGGTGTACACATATGGTCCAGAAATCTCTTCTTTTATTACATCCTCACAAAAGAATTAATAATATTTTTAAGTGGGAGAATTGTCAAAATTAGTAGGCTTGATGTGTTAAACACCGGTGCCTAATATACCTAATGAAACAAATAATGATTGACCAATACCTTCAATCTCCTACCTATAAATAGGCAAGAGATAAACAAAGAGAGTGTATATTTTGTTGTTATTTTTTAAGTGAAATTTTAAAAAATGAATTTTAAATTTAGAAAATTTATTAAGTAATGATTCGCTAATTAAAAAAAAACTGACTAAACCATATTCAGAAATTCAAATAAATAAGTGATCAATTTATAAGGCAAAAATTAAACAAACCTGTGATGGTGTCATTCACATGATTGTAGAAAGATGAGTTCTTGGAGTAGGAAAAGCCAACTCCTGCTGGTGATTCCAGGTAAAGTATGTTGGCTTCTGCACAATTGAAAGAGACAAATTTTAGTACTGACGGTTGGCAATAGGTAGACCCGGGCCGGGCCTCCTCAGGTTCGAGCTTGAGCTAAAAGAAATGTTTCATTCTTTTTTCAAGCCTGAACCCATGTTCGGTTAACCTTTACTTGATTTCGAGTTGAATCAACCCGAATTCGACTAATTTATTATAAGCCCGAACTTGAGTCCGATCTCAAACTTGCAATAGAGTCAAGGATATGAGAAACACAAGAAATCAGGAACTAGACAACCTTTGTTCCAACTGTAATCATTTTTTAGCAAAGTCCCTCCACTGGTTGGTCTGAACGGACCATTCTCGCTAAACCCTCCCCCTCCAAGAGAAGAACAACCGGGCCCTGCAGGAAACAACACTGGCCACTTTTAAACACATTGACCTCAATAAGTCCTCAATCTACATATTGAACTCCTTTGCGTTATCGTAATTGTCATAATTATGCTAACCCGGAATCCGTAAGAGAATTGAATCTACCTCCATTTAGCCAGAAAACAAGAGGCTTGGAATCTGGGTCTGATTCTGCTTCTACAAGATAAAAGAAGAGAGCCCTGTTCTGGGATTCATCTACTGAAATGTATCCTCCATATTGCTGGAAGCTGACATTTGGCTGTCCAGGCAAGTTTGTAATCTTATTATCTTGTTGAGATTGTGAACCTGTCAGCTCTCTGCATAGTATCTGCACAAAACTTGCATAAATCACAGCAATTTTTATCCACCGTAGTTGATATTTCATTGCTTGAAAGATGAAGAGAACAAAATCAAATGTTAAGAGCTCTAAGCTGAGATTTTGTTTCTTGCTGTGTGTTTCCTTCCATTTCGAGTCCTAATTTATATCGGGCAGAGTCGATGTTATCAACCTGAAACAAACCTCTATTTTGGCAGGATTTTGCTTGCTGACTTTTATTATACGTTATCAATTCATTTCCTTAAATTTTAAAAACTTATTCTTAATTTTAAAAAAGATTCTTCTAAATTTTGATAAAAAATTAACGACAAAATAAATTAAAATTATGTATAAGTTATTTAGATATCATTGACATGATATTCAATTCAACTTTTAAACCAGACATAACTTTTAATTAGTTCGACTTAAATTTAAAAATTAAGTTAAAACTTCGTGTAAGCCAGCTATAAGTAGAATACTATATATGTTTTGTTATTATTTTTAATCAAAGTTTTTAATAAATTTGAAAATGAACAATATATTTTAAAGAATTTTAGAGATTAAATAAATTTTGAAAAGAGTTGTAAACTACAACATGACTTTTATCCATCAATTTTTAGATTTTTTTTCATATTTTAACTATTTCAAAATTTTAATTGAAAATCTGAAGGATTTAATTTTATAAAAATTTTGATTCAGCTTCATTTGTTTTAAATTGTGTCTGTGGTTGCTTCATATAAAACAACTATGTTGGCAACCGTAACAAAAACGGAAACAGAAAAACTAAACGCAAAATAAATAAATCGACACTTGAGATTTAATAACGTAGTTCGGCACACCTTGCCTATATATGCGGGGCTCTCACCTAGCTTATCCACTTTCACCAAAGAACAACAATAGTTTTACTTAATGCATTACAGAGCGGACTCATCATACCCTTGACACTATCCCTTACCTTCACTACCTGTAAAAGTAAATCACACCTAATAACACGACTATCTTGCACTAACCTTAACAGAGGATTTTGTCAACATTGTTTAATAATAAGAGAAGAACATAAAACAACTCAAGTGATTAAAACAATAAATGACATAAATAAAGATACTTGAGATAAGAAAAATAACTTCCCTAACAATGTAGCTTTTTCATTGAAAGAACGAGAAGTCGTCCACTAAGAAATTTGTTTTGAACCTTCGATGGTGTCACTGAGATATCCCACGCACAACAACCACAAAACACGCCAAAACAACAGACGTTTTATTGCCGAAATGTTACGAAAAATACAGCTGCAATAACACACGTCACCTGGATATTTTTCACTCAAAAACCAATATCTGGACAGCCCAAAAAATTCACACAACCGTTAAAAAAAACACAACCACACAAATCATCAATTGGATATATGTTTCATCACCGAAACATCGCAAAATACAACTGCACACTTGACACAAATAACTGCTGTTTTTTGCTCTAAAAAATGATGGAGTAGCAGCCCAATTATTCACCCACATGTGCAAGAATGCAGCTGCCAAAATAGCTCAATAAAACATGTAGTTTCTCCCACAAAAACAAAGAAATGCAACTGCACTAATGAATTAATTTTCTGCCAATTTTTCCCTCACAAAAATAATAATATAGCTTTACTGCACATTTTTTACTGCCAAAAAATCACACGACTTCAGTCCAAAAGATCACACAAAGCCCACCAGAAATGCAGTTGCAAGTCGTCAATCATAATCTCCATAAATTCAGATAATCGTTATCACTAAAATGGACTTCTCAAAGATAGCTACAAAAATCACCAAAAATGTGCACACTATCTTTATTTAATTACCGCGATTTTATACTCTATATTTTATCTTTTATGTAATTTTATCTTCTAAGAGTCCTATGTGAGGTAAAATAATCATTATAATGAAATTCCACAAATAACCAATAATGTTCAATTACAAATAATATCCAAAATATCATAACATATACCTTAACATTAATAAATAGTAATTATCACACAAGGATGCCAAAATTTATAATATATATATTAATTGGAAGAGAAGTACAAAGACAGGATCAAAATTTGTGTCAAACAAGAGAATCCAAGAAAAAGACAGAAATCCTTTCCATACTCTGTCGATCGACAGGTTGCCTCGGAAGATCCTCCACAACATCATATTTTGGTGTCCAAGAAATCGGCTTTGCTATGCCCATGACAAAATTTGTGCAGTTCGATGTTGTTTGGAACACATAGACGCCTATGCCCATGAGAAAATTTGTATAGTTGGATGTTGTTTGTAACACATAGACACAGCAAGAATGGAACAGAAGATTTGAAATCTAATAAATCATGCTTTGTGTTAGGAAGAATCTTAAAAACACATTTGAAATATAAAATCATATTTAGGCTCTACAAAAAAACCTCATGTCTAAACGTCATACTTGACCTAACTCGGTTGAATATCTCAAACCAAATTCGAGTTCGTTTTTACTATATGTAACATCCTACCCTCGATGGGAATGGTAGAATAGTAATTTAGAAAGGGCTGAGAGTGGTTAGGATTGTTTTGACATATTCATGCATATTCTTACATGTGAATAGTAAAATTTTTACATGAAAATAACTGTACATGCATTCATGACATTTCTCAGTATATGTGCCTAAATGTGATTTTTTAGTGAAAATTGTGATATCTGTGCTTGAAAAATTAATTGGAGTGATTTTTGCGTGTTTTACATTTTTTGGGGATTTTAGAGATTTTTCTGAAATTTTTCGGGGAAAATTTTCGGACCGAAAAAATCGCCAGACGGCAGACCGATTGGGTTCCGGTACTGAAAATTTCTGTCCAATGACATTGGATATTGAAGTACATTACGGTACAATATCGATAGAATCACAATATCGAGATCATCGTCCATAAGACACACCAACACAAATATAGTGAATTTATATCTGCCTTATCGAACCATGTACTTTTGCTCATGTCCAATTATCCCCGCACTCGGTCACAACACCGAAATAAATTGGAAAGGTGTCACATGCGCATGTTATATGCATTTGATGTAATCTCTTTGATTAAGTGAAAGCCAAAATGCCTTATGCTTCTGTGATAACAATCGTGTGGTACTTCTGAATATGCATTATGAAACAACTGTGTTATGCTTGAATATTGCATGTATCCATTTGGCTATGTTTGTTTAATTGAATGATATGTATAATTTGTCTATGCTCAAGTGAAATTGTCTATGCTCAAGTGAAACTGTCTATGTTCAAGTAAAATTGTAAAATGTGATCAAATATGCAACAATGTGAGTTTATGTTATATGACATGATGTGTTGCATGAATTAAGTGAACCATCGATGATGGTCACCTCACCGAATTCGCAAACTCATCCAAAATTGCAACATATTTTTCAGGACCGAGAAGAATATCCCGTTAGGCCACGGGCGTATAACAACCTCATGTGAGTGAAAGAAGAGGTCAGGATCAGTTCGCGTCTGCATTAGTGTCTCATAAAATTGTATTTTCCGAATTTTTGGTACAAGTGATTAAGTCAATTTGTAAAGTCAACGGACTGCAGTTGACTGTAGTAAATTGTATTTATAAAAAGGCCTCCGTGGTCATTGTATTTACCGGTAATTCTGTTTGTGAATGATTTTCCGTATAGTTTATGTTTGTGTTTTAACAAAAATTTATACTGAGTGATGTAGCACGCCACCCTCGCAGGACACGGACTCGGATATCACTATCGATGTCAGGTTCGGGTCACGCGAGAGTGGGGTGTTACACTATAAGTTCAGGCTTTTTTACTTGAACTTTTCAGACATGTTCGAGTCTTAATTTGATCCGTTTTGAGTTAAATTCGAACTTATAAATAAATTTGAGACTAAGATCAATCTAACGGAACATATTTTCATAAACATGTGATGGGTTAAACCATAAATGACTTAGAAAAAAGATAATCGGATAGATCATTTTTACATGAAAATAGTTGGGCTAAGAATAAGTTCAGATTAGGTCTTCGTTACAATTAAATACTCTCTTCTTTTAAAAAATTATTTTTCTATCACAAGGTACATTTTAAAAATAAATTAGAACTAGTAATTATTTTTTGAAAATAATATAACCATTGAAGCCATGAGGATCTTCTACTTAATGATTATAAAACACTAGATTCTCTAATTAATCCTATAATTAAAGATGATAATTAGTCGGATTGAATTGACCTAACGTATTTTTACCTAATTGGGAATTTGATTAAACCCGAAACACCGGCGTGAACCAAAACTTAATTAGGCTTTTAATTAAGCTATGCAATTTTGGTACTTAATTTCTTTCTACTCTTTATATTTATTCACTTATTTTATCTTTAAACTTTTACTCTTTATCTTGTTATATATTTATTATATTGCTTATATATATTTATATTTATATGTATTTGTTTTATTATTATATTATTATTATCCTTTATGTCTATTATTATTGTTATTTAAAATTATTACTAATTTATTATTTTTATATATTTATTTTTCATGTGAATTTATCAAAAACAGTACTAAATTTTCCTAAACTTTGCGTATCAGGCTCTACTTTTATCAAGTTGTTGTAGTAAAGATAAAAGTGTTATGCAGAACTCTCACCATTTAATTAGATACACAGTAGAACCTTTTTAAATTGATACTCGGTAATTAATAAACTTTCTAAGATAATATTTTTCTTCGGTCCCGACTTGGGCCAGCTGAAAATTTAACAAATTTTGATAAGATAATAAGATAATGTATTTTCAAAATATCCCTATGTAAATATAAGGTCCCATTAATATAATAAATTAATAATTATATAAACTTACACAAATATAACTAAGGAAATTTAGTGCAATATGGTTCTAATGTTATTTGTTTTTTCTTAAAATTTAAGTCTAGTTGGAGCTATCTCTAACTTTTCTTATTGTATCCAAAATTTCTGGTGTTGTATTCTTGAACCGCACCAAAAAATTGTGAAGAGTTCTAAACGCGATAAATGCTTCCTTACGCGTAACTGGTTCCAAAGGTACTGTATCGTCTTCAACTTCATCATCAACATTATTTTCAAAGATAGTAGCCACAATTTCTTCTAAGCTCTGGACCTCTAAACATCTATCATTTTCACCTAGGTAATCCAATAAGCTATTGACATCCATTTTATTGCGATAGCTGAGATCATTAATCATGAGGTCATGTTCATGAATGATGTTTTTACAAGTGAGTTCATCTAAATTATTTGAGACTTCATCCCCGGAATGAATTTTGCAATGTCGAAAACAATTTGCTATTGTCCCTTGCTGAATAATTTTTCTAAGATATAATGCTTTTTGATGTAATCAAAATTTAACTTCAATCAATTAAAAAAATCTCTTTAAATTAATAGATATTAATTTATCAGTTAATTAATATCTCTATAAAATAATAAATATCATAATCCCAACAATATTAATTTATAGAGATTTTACTGTAATTCAGAGCCAAAAATAACATTTGGGTTATAATTCGAACCATATTAATATTTAGTTATTTACAGTTGAGCTCTTTCTCTATAATTGCAACGCCAAAAAGAACAAATAAAGGCTCAATGATTTAATCATTGGTGCAAGGGAAGAAGATGAACTCATCATTCCCTGTAAGTTGGATTGATCTGAAGTTCTGAACAGAAATTCCAATAACCAAATCAACAAGAAATATTCATTCCTGAAACTAGAGATTGTAGCGACCCTGTCAACTTCGAAATTCTAGCTCCCTGTACAGTCTTCTCAAGAAATAGTCTTTGCATTGAGGGGAACAATGTAAAATCTGCAATCTTGATTCTGAAAACGAGTAACTTGCAAGACCTGATTACGGATCTGTTTTCAGAAAACCTTAAAAATGATTACATCTCCACACCAACCAAGAAATGCAAAAGCTTTAAGGTTTTGTTCATCCTAAAACCCTTCATACACGTGTTCTAATGGATGAACTAAGATGAGAGTTATGTGCATAAACCTCCTATAATTGCAGAGACACGGGAGCACAAGTTGTCTGAATATCTGAATTCCCAATGATGAATCTAAATATATAAATCGGGGAAAAGTACACATTGAAACAAGGAAAACCCATTTTTTGGTACACAATCATTCTTCAGAAACTTAACCCAATCAAGAAAGACGAAGACCTAACCGCATGACTGACACAGAGAAGCAAAAAGCAATGAATCAAGCATAAAGTTTCGTTCGTTAATGAAGAAACTGACCTAACATTCAAGAAATTCATGAGAATCACCCAACAAGGAAAGGACCGATATCTCCAGTTCTTAGACAGCTAGCCAACTCATCAGCAAGAGAGAGGCAGGAAGAGACCCAACCGACAAGTGCCACCCACACCTTCTTCCCTATCCACAAGGCCAAGCTCCATGGCATTGCTGTTTCTCGGGCTTTAACTCTCTGACCGGCCAACTTGTTCTTTATCTACTTTTATTCACGACCCGGTGCTCATATTTGCAAAAAGAGGTGAACCAATGAAGGAACAATCCTACTGTTGAGTAAAGAAATGAGAAATCTTCTTGTTACAAAATCTCAGGGGTTTAAGCCAAAGAAATTCTTGGCAGTTAGGTGAGGGCAGTTGAGAAGAAAGGAAGCGTAGCTTAGGAAGAGACTAAAAATGCCGTTGGCTGGTCCCACATCATTGCCACTTGTCAAGATAGTAGACAGGTCCGGGCGTAGTCCAACCTGAAGTTAACAAACTAAGCCTTATTTTACTAGTTTCGAGTTAGGCTTGAACCTTTTCTTTTTTAAATCGAGTTTCGAATTAGTCTGGGAGTAGATAATTTAAAAGTATCTTCTTATAATTAGAACCCTTCTAAAATATCTCGTAAAAAATTAAAAGAAAAAATCAAGTTTCGGATTAGATTTAGACTTAAACAAGTCTGACCAAATCTGAAGCTTAAACGTTAAAGATAAAATAAGAACATTTTTTATGTTTAATTTAAAATAATAAAAAATTATACTAAGTCGAGTTACAAGCTACTAAGATCCGATCAGACTCGGGAGATTAAAACTATTAGGTCAAGGCTTGGCCTATTACCGTCCTTAATTATTCGGTAAGATTGTTTGAGATAAGTTGAGAATGTGTGTATTGGCATTTGTGTTTCTTATGCAACATATTACAAGTCTAGACGCAAAAATATAATCTCTTTTGTAATGATTAAATCTTTGTGCTGGATTATTTCCCAATTTTCTGAGTAATAGTTGAGTTGGATTTCAGAATTTTAATTGACACGTGTCTTGATAGAGTTCAGATCCCATAGAAACTAGCAGATTGGTTGAGGCGTTGAAGTTCTCTTTTGTGAATGATTTCTTCATTGTTACAGAGAGAAAAACCAAGCAATAGATTTCTTGACAACTCTAGCATGTTCGTTGAAGGGATTGACCACCTAAAATACTCAATCACTGATATCTCGTACCTTGAGGATTATATTGACTTTAGATGCGTTAGGCTTGCCTTCGCTAAGAGTAAGAATTATTTAATTGTAATAGCTAATAGTGATATTAGCGTTTGTAATTTCTTTATTTTTCACGTCTTTAATGTTTGACATGTAATGCTAAATTATTTGTTAATGTTAATTTCATTTGCTTTTGGTAGGTCAAGTTCATGCCCCTTGTTCTGTATTTTTCGCTTTTTAATTAATAAAATAGGTATCTATCCACTCCAATGTGCCGTCCCTAGTTGAACTAAAAGAAATCATCTTCTATAATTTATAAATAAAAAATTTAACATGAACATTTCAAAATAAATATATTTCTTATTTACATAAAACTTAATAATGAATATCTTTTTTTTTTGAAATGTATGAATAAGTTTTTATTACATATGCACTCATAAATTTATTTAGTATTTACGTGAAAATCGGTTCAATTCGACCTTTTATTTTCTTAATCTACGGTGATTTTAAATTTGATGAAAATTGAGTGATTAGTAACTCAATTGAGCGTCAGATAAAATTGAAGAGATTGACATTCGAATTTCTTATTTCTCCACTTTATAATCCTTTGAATAAAGTGATCTTATTTTGATTATAGTTTATTAAAGATTGAAATTTAAGTTTGAGTATGATTTGAGCTCTAAAAATTTAGTTTAAAAAACTGTCTCAATTTGGATCTCGGTTAAAACGACTTTGATTCATTGAACGTTGAAGTTCCATTTTTAACTTGACCTAAAACTTAAAATTTTAATATTTTAAATTTAACTTTAATTTAAATCTTAGTTAAAATAAAATTAAAATGCTAATTTTTAATTTGATTAAACCCAAATTATATTTTACATTCTCAGTAATAATTGTGATTTTTATTATTATCAAAAAGAAAATAAAAATCATTATATTTATAATAGATTCACTTTTATAAAATTATTTAATTTTGTTAGTATAAAAATGAATTCATAATTTTAGACTTTTGTAACATCAAAACTCAAGAATGTTAGATAATAATTTATTTTTATGTTTTAACTTATTCTTATGAGTGTAGATTGAATAAAATTTAAAAAAATGTGTAATAATTTATTAATCATATTTTTATTAAATTATTTAAAAATATTTAATAATTATTACAAATTAAGCAATAATTCTCACAAGGACTTGAACAACACCCGGATCCGACCCGAACCGTTTACTCTCAAGTTGGCCGTACACATTCCCGCCCATATCCATTTCGTCTCCCACAATTTGAACTTTCTTTCTCACCGTACCAAAATTTGTAGTACAGTTTCTCTCTCTAGGAAAAATGCCTCCACAATTCGTGTTCCCGGCGACACTTCTATCACTGGAGGAAGATTCTGGCGAGGAGCAAATCTACGCTCAGAACCCCACTGACGTCGTTTCGCTTCCTCCCTCCGAACTCGAAGAGTTCGTCAAAGGTCATTCCCTTGCCGAGATTACTGTGAAATTTAGATTCCCTTTTTGTGGTTCATGTTCCCAATTGGATTGTTCGTTTGGTTTTGATTAGGTGTATCTTTTGATCTTTCGGATAAGGAGGTGTTTTGCATTGAAGAACAAGATGTGTTTGACCGTGTGTACTCGTTGGTTCGGGGTTTTTCTAGTTTGAAGCCGTCTTACAAGCTCAATTTCGTTGAGAGTCTGAGATCCAATCTCAGTGTTCTCCTTCCAAATGTTGATTCTCTATCTAGGGCATCCCATGGACAGGACGACGATGAAGTTAGTCCTTTGCTTGATCGTGTTTCATCGCTCCGAAATGCTTTTCGGATTTACACTTTTTTCCTCCTCAATATTATTCTTGCTGAGGAGTCAAGTAGTATGTCTATTAACAATTCGAAGGTACTCCCATATGATGCATGCCCATATAATTTGGATGGTGCTGAGCGTGATTTTAAATGTCTGTCAAGTGAAGCTTTTTGGTTGTTTGTTTAGGTGACAGGGGCAAACAAGAAGAAACAGGTTATGCAGTCATGGAATTGGGAACCGCAGAGGGGTCGAATTCTTAGTTTGATTGCAAATTCCTTAGAAATCAACCTCCAATTGCTCTTTGGATCATCAGAACTAGATGAAAATTATCTTTCTTTCATTGCTAAGTAAGTTTAATACTACAGTTGAAGCAGCTCATTATCCCATTATGTGTCAGTTTAAATTGTAAATTGTTGTCAATTGGATTTTGCAGAAATACGTTCTCTATGTTTGAGAATGCAACACTTCTGAAGGACTCTGAAACAAAAGATGCTTTATGTCGTTTAATTGGGGCTTGTGCTACTAAATATCGATATACAGCACAATCATGTGCTACAATCATGCACCTAGTTCACAAATATGATTTTGTTGTCACGCACTTGGCCGATGCTGTTGCTAGGGCGGAGAAAAAGTACTCTGATGGAACCCTTGCTACTTCTCTTATTAGGGACGTTGGCAGAACTAACCCTAAAGCTTACGTGAAGGACACTGCTGGGGCTGAAAATATTGGTCGTTTCCTGGTGGAGCTTGCTGATCGGCTGCCAAAATTAATGTCAACAAACATTGGGCTCTTGGTCCCACATTTTGGAGGGGAATCTTACAAAATAAGAAATGCTCTTGTTGGTGTTTTTGGAAAGCTGGTTGCCAAGGCATTTAAGGATGCGGAGGGTGAAGTTAGTTCAAAATCTGTTCGTCTGCGAACCAAGCAAGCAATGTTGGAAATCTTGCTTGAGCGTTGTCGAGATGTTTCTGCATATACTAGAAGTAGAGTCCTTCAGGTCTGGGCTGAACAATGTGAAGAGCACTCTGTTCCAATTGGGTTGTGGAATGAGGTAGCAGCAGTTGCTGCTGGTAGGTTGGAGGACAAAAGTGCGATGGTCAGAAAAGCTGCATTGAACTTGTTGATCATTATGTTGCAGCACAACCCTTTTGGTCCACAACTTCGAGCATCTTCCTTTGAAGCAACATTAGATCAGTACAGGAAGAAGTTGAGTGAGCTTGAACCAGAAAAAGTAGCAGAAAGTGTAACAGATGGTTTGCCATCTGATAATGAGGGCACTGATGGAAGTGAAGTTGATGATGTCCATGAAGAGATAGCTGTGGGTCAGCTTGATAGCTTAGCTGATAGTCATCAGGAACAAAATATAGCACAAAACCCTAGCTTAGTTCCAGATGTTGGGAACTTAGAGCAGACCAGGGCTTTGGTAGCATCACTTGAGGCCGGGTTAAGGTTTTCTAGGTGCATGTCTGCTACAATGCCAATACTCATTCAATTAATGGCTTCATCTTCTGCCACAGATGTTGAAAACACAATTCTCTTACTGATGAGGTGCAAACAATTCCAAATTGATGGTGCGGAAGACAGCCTCCGTAAGATGTTGCCACTGGTAAATTTTTGCTTCTTGTCATAACAGAGAAGCAATGACAAGTAATTTGTAGTCTATGTTTATGTTTCCTCGCTCTTAGATTCTTGACTTGTAGACCTGATTTGGAATATTGCTATCAACATTGTTCATTGTGTTCTTTTTTATTGCATAGGTATTTTCTCAGGACAAGTCCATCTATGAAGCCGTAGAGAATGCCTTCATAACCATATACATAAGGAAAAACCCCAGTGAAACTGCCAAAAGTCTCTTGAATCTTGCTATAGATTCAAATATAGGTGACCTTGCAGCCCTGGAATTCATTGTTGGTATCTTGGTGTCCAAAGGTGACATATCTACAAGCACGGTGTGTTCCACATAGCCCATATTTTGCTTTCCATAATTTACTTGAATGCATTTGTTTCATAAATATTTTCATTGCAGATATCAGCTTTGTGGGATTTCTTTTGCTTTAATGTTAACGGAACCACAGCAGAACAAAGTCGAGGGGCTCTATCAGTTATTTGCATGGCTGCAAAAGCATCTCCTGGGATTCTTGGCTCTCATCTGCAAGATATAATTGATATTGGTTTTGGGCGTTGGGCCAAAGTTGATCCTTTGCTTGCTAGAATGTCATGCATTGCACTTCAGAGATTATCTGAAGAGGACAGGAAAAAGTTATTGTCCAGCAATGGTAGCCGAGTATTTGGTATACTGGAAAGCTTGATCACTGGCTTTTGGCTTCCTGAAAAAATTTGGTATGCTGCTGCTGACAAAGCCATTGGTGTTATCTACGCAATTCATCCAACTCCAGAAACCTTAGCAGCCAAGCTTGTAAAGAAATCACTTGGTTCGGTTTTTGAGTGTGCTGAAGGAGAGGAGAATGACAGTGACAGTTGCGTTATCAATATTCTTACAGCAATCCAAGTGTCAAAACTTAGTAGATGCTTATTTCTTATCAGTCATGTCGCCATGAACCAGTTGCTGTATATTGAATCCTGTGTCCGCAAGATCCAGAAACAGAGGACAACAAAAGAAAAAATGGCTGCTGATGGTCAGTCTGTTGATAACGCTGGCATGAAATCTATGAATACCCTGAAGGTATTCTTTAGTACCATGATTGTAACTAGCATCATTTGTGTTACAAGCAACATTTTCATATGATAATATTTATGGTGTACTATTCATTTCAGGAAAGTGATATCAATGCTGAGTTAGGTGTTGCAGCCTCTGAAGATGCAATTCTTGATACACTCTCTGAGAGAGCTGAGAAAGAGATTGTTTCTGGTGGTTCTGAGGAGAAGAATTTGATAGGCCATTGTGCCCCTTTTCTTTCAAAGCTCTGTAGAAATTTTTCTCTGATGCAGAAGGTGATTGATTCCTAATTTTCTTGCAGTTTGGAAAACCTTTACGCCTGATCTTGGGAAGACACTGAATGTGAAATGCATTTGGACCTTTTTTCCTACCCAAGTACTTGTATTGGTATCTGACTTGATCTTCTTTTTGTGCAGTATCCAGAGCTACAGGCATCTGCAATGCTTGCTCTTTGTCGATTTATGATTATTGACGCAAACTTTTGGTGATTTCTCTCTCCCTCTCTCTGTCTCTTGTGCACGTACCACGCAAATATATAGAAGCTTGATACACACATGTAGTGTCATCTGTTTAAACCAAAATTGTCTGAGTTTATGCATTTGCAGTGATGCAAATCTCCAGCTTCTCTTCACAGTTGTAGAAAGTGCACCATCAGGAACTGTTCGTTCCAATTGCACCATTGCCCTTGGGGATTTAGCTGTTAGGTTCCCTAATCTGGTAGAGCCATGGACTGAAAACATGTATGCACGGTTACGAGACCCTTCACTTTCTGTCCGGAAAAATGCCGTGCTGGTGCTTTCACATCTCATATTAAATGACATGATGAAGGTCGGAGAGCATGTTAACCTCCCTCATGTTCTTTTTTCCTATTTAATGGTACAAGGTATAATTCTTGGATGTACTTTATCAGGTGAAAGGCTATATAAACGAGATGGCCATAAGGTTAGAAGATGAAGATGAAAGGATTTCCAACCTGGCAAAACTTTTTTTCCATGAACTATCTAAGAAAGGTAGGTCTATTAACCCATCTGGTAACATTGTACAGATTGGTTATTGGTCATTTCTCTTGCACATACTATCTCATTTTCTTTCCACATGCAGGAAGCAACCCAATTTATAATTTACTCCCAGACATACTAGGCAAATTGTCAAATCAGAATCTGAAGAGGGAGTCCTTTTATAATATTATGCAGTTTTTAATTGGTTCCATCCAAAAGGTATAGATTGCTTAAGCTCTTTTGGAAAATATATCTTAAAGATTATGTGCTTAATCTTCTATATATTGGATCTTATTCAGGACAAACAAATGGAGGCTCTTGTTGAAAAGCTTTGCAATAGGTTCAGTGGAACCACAGGTATGTTTTCTCCGAGTTCATGTCTTTTTCCACGCTTAAAACAGAAGTAAGTCCATGTTTTGCTTTTATTTTGTTTATGTGAGTAGTATTATTGACAGTAGTAATGTTCACCTGTTCCGGGTATCCTCTTTGACCGCAGATGTTAGGCAGTGGGAATACATCTCTTACTGTCTCTCTCAGCTGACATTTACTGAAAAGGGAATAAAAAAACTCATTGAGTTATTTAAGGCATATGAACATGTCCTTGCTCAAGATTCTGTGATGGACCATTTCAAAAGCATAATTAATAAGGTACTGTTTTTCTGTGGGCTTGCAGCTCATTTATAAGATTTGCTGATGTATTCCCCTTCCCGTCTGACCTCAAACAGGGTAAGAAGTTCGCAAAACCAGAACTTAAGCTGTGCATTGAGGAGTTTGAGGAGAAGGTTAATAAATTTCACATGGAAAAGAAAGAGCAAGAAGAGACTGCAAGAAATGCTCAAATTCATCAACAGAAGGTTGATAACATGGAAAATCTTGTCAAGGTTAGACATGAAGATGAAGCGGGGGAAGATAGCGTTACCGCTAAAGGTTGGTGCAATTCCACTTGCTGATGTTATAATGTCATTAAGATTTGTATTTGATGAAACTATATTATGGGCCGCTCAACAGAATGATAGAGATGGTTCTAATAAACACCTAGTGACTTGGACGACCTTAAAGAGAAATGGATCTTAATCATAGCAGTAGATAATGAATTGTAACCCGATGACTCCCTTTATCTTTTAATGCAAGACTGGTCTTTAGAATCAAATTATAGGAAAATAAGGTGACATATCAAGTTCTACAGAAGCATCCCCGATAAGTTGTTTTTTCATTGTGGATGGATAATAGGCGAATTTAGAGGACCGGTTCTTTAATATATGTAACTCCACATTCTCCATTAGTGCTTGTCAGTTTGGTATTAGTGCCAAGGCATAAGACATCTATTTTTGACCACGGAATCTGTTTGCTGTCGAATGTCGACTGTCGTCATTCGGTTATCTATCATAACATAGGTGTCTAAACATGAGTTACCTTCTCACAAAAAACAGATGGTGAAGTCATTGATGAGGGAATGGAAGGTATGATTCACTCTCCAAAAGATGTATCTGATGTTAAGTTGGAAGAATCAGGACATTCACGGGCTTCAAGTGAAGTTATAGAGACAGAGCCTGGTGCAGTTGAAGTCCAATCACCAAGAATTTCTCCAAAAAGTAAGTGATGCCTAAAACTTCTTCATGAAACTTCAACCAAGTGCCTTTGCAATTATTATAATCTACGGCAATTTGCAGAGGATCCCAAATCCAGGGTAAAGAAAAGCAACCTAAAAGATCAAAAAAGTGATACGTCATTATCTACCAGACGAAGCACCAGGTTGAGACAGAGGTAGGCCTTGTGTAACACTGCGTCCTATTGCACTTCGTGCATAACAAGAAATTCTTGAGAACGCTTAACTGAAGTACTTATAGCTGTTTGGTTTGGTAGTGGTAAGAAAATTATTCACTTTCAAAGCTCATGCAGGTAGGAGAAAGGGTGGTATATCCTGGACGGAGGGTGCTCGCTTTCTCTCTGCAATTTTTACTTTTTATTTTTCTCTCGGGGTTTGCCATAGTTCAGGAGCTTGTAACTTTTTGTATGCTGATATGACTCAGATATGTAGAAGAATGCATACGTTAGTATTAGTATGTAACATGTATAATAATGGTACGAGAGTAGACAAGTGGCAGAAGCTGCGGAAAGACCACGATCAAAAGTTCGGATCCTTTAAAGAAGTAAATCTTTCTGGGGAGCCTTTCAGGAGCTCCGGAGCTTTATTGGATCCGGGTCCTCCTGCAGATCAAACAATTGTAAAGGTTTAAGAATCTCCGGTGAAGATGGATCAGAGATTTTTTTTCCCCCCCTCTTTGTGCTATACCGGTTTGAGAAGGCCGGCTCGGACCAGTCCGAAATAGGTTTAACTCAAAACAATGTCATTTTAATTCAAAACTTGATTGATTATCCCTATATTTACTCCTTTACGGGTGTTGTTTCTTTATGAAATCATTACTTTATTGATTGATTCTAGTTTTATCCTAATTTTTAACAAAAGTATTGATAAATGAATGATATTTTTGTTGTCATTAGAACTTGTAATCTTTATAATAGTTAAATTATATATTGTACATAAATTATTTAATAAATCAATAAAATCGATTGATTTGAAATTTATAATTTAAACTTTGAGAGATTCGATGAAAATGAAAAATGAAAAAGAAAACCTAAATAATCCTTTTTCTTTAATGATTGAAATATTATGTGTTTATTTGTATTTATGTTTTGTGATTTTTTTTCCAAATTACGTTTTAACTTGACAAAAAAATTTTAGTTTGATAAATTATGATAAATTTTAACTGTTCTAAATTTAAGTTAGACTAAAGTGACTGTTTGAATGGACTTTTGGGAGGTCAATGAATGTTTTTTTCACCACACAAGTCTTTTTTAGAAAAATGAGTGTTTGATAAAAAAGCATTTTTTTAATAAATATGACTTTTTTAGTAACCAAGATACAATTTTTTAAGAAGCTCAAATTTGGAGCTTCTAAAAAAAGCCTCTCAAATGACTTTTTCATGTAGATTTTTCAGATCAATTAATGAGCTTATTTTTTTGTCCCATTATTTTTTAATATGTTTTAATATTTATTTTTGATATTAGTTTTATTTATGTTATAATCCATATTAAGGACTTGGTTAGATATATTTTTATTTATGTTTCATATGGTTTAAAATTATATAATAATTAATATATTGTGATTTGCATATTGTTTATTATACATTAAATAATATTTATATGCATCAATAATTTTTATTACAAAATAAAATATAATTAAAATAAAAAATATTTTTTATTTTTATATTATCAAGCAGTCTACTTTACGAAGCTCATTTAAAAAAGGCTTTTTTAAAATGACAATCAAATAGTCAACTGACTTTTTAGAAAAGTTCTTATAAAAAATCTACTGACAAAAACTCTACTTATATAAGCCCAATTAAACAGAGAGTAACTTGAACTTAACGAACAAAGTCAAATATAACCGTATTTTTGAATTGGAATTTCTAATCAAATTCATTGTAAACCCTACTCTTGGTTTGATATGAAAAATGAGAAAATGACATGAAAATAAAAGCCATCACCAAACCACCAACCAACCTAACCTCCAACCGTGGCATATGATTATAAGTGTAGAGAGCACTCCAACTACCATATACTCCTTGCCCACTACCTCTCTTCAGTCCTTCAACATATTCATTCCAACACTCTGAACCACACAACACACAACAACAACAATGCAAGGAGGACATATGGTGGTTGAAGAGCCTCTCCGGCTTTCTTCAATTCTAAATTCTTCAAACCTTGTAAGCTCTCTACCTCTTCAAACGTTTGATTTTACATTTGTATGTAATGACTTGAAATAACTTTTCTGGTTGATTTCCAACAAATTCTTCTTTTGGTAGAGATTTTGTAAGAACCAAGAACCAAGTAGCATGTGCTAATCTAAGTCAGCAAGACTGGTTGAATTCTGTATATCCATTGAAATATGCTAAACTCTCAATTGTTTAACAAGTTGGAAACTTAGTCATTTTAAGGTTAACTCGTTGATTTCGAGCAGAGTTGGACTAAAATTGACATCTCTAGACTGAATGATCAAAGAGAGCTCTCAAGACCAGTGTTTCATCTTGGTATAAAGTTGGTCTGCTCACATGAATATAAACTCCATAACTTTGAACTTAAACCCGCTCCAGCTTTCAGGGAGGTGTTGCAACAAGAAACATCACCAATAATTTAAAAAAAAACGAACACACACACACACACACACACCGTCATATGTCTGAAAATTACATTTAGAGCTTATGTTCTTTCAATCTAAAACTGCGCAGAGCAGTTTACCTTCACTAACCAAAATAGTTGGAACACTGGGACCAAAGTCACGCTCTGTTGAGACTATTGAGGAATGCCTGAAATCTGGAATGTCAGGTAACTGTGCTCTACTTAATTAAGCATCTGATTCTTTCTCTTCGTTCATTTTTTCTGCTTAATCTCTTGTTTGACCTCTTCTTTTGTCTATTCAGTTGCCCGATTTGATTTTTCTTGGTTGGATGCTGACTACCACCAAGAAACTCTTGAGAATTTGAGGATAGCAATGAGGAATGTCAAGAAACTTTGTGCTGTAAGTTAACATTTTGAGCTTATTATTATGTGTTCTAACAAGTTTTTAAATTACAATAAGTACGAGCGATTACGATAATTATGGACGGTTCAGAAGAAATTGTGTCAATTTCATTTTCAGGTTATGATGGATACAGTGGGACCTGAACTTCAAATTAGTAACCCAACTGGGAATCCAATTGAGCTGAAGGCAGATGATCATGTGATTATCACTTCAAATGTTACTAAACAACCATCAGCTCAAGTCTTACCTGTTAACTATTCTGGACTTGTTGAGGTGTGTATCAAATTGCATCTTAATTTTTTGTGAAAGATCGAACTGCAAATAATACCATTACAAATTCATATAATGTCGTTGTATACTGAATTCTGATAGGTTTGTTCTACTAATGGTGCTAAATATGTAATAAGAGAATCACATTGCACAAGTTGTTGCCTTTCTACTGATTCATCATCATCTCCATGAGTGAAAATTGCAGACTGTCAAGGAGGGCGATACCATTTTTCTTGGACAGTATCTTGTCACAGGAAATGAAACCACCTCTGTGTGGCTTGAGGTGAAGATGAAATTTTCTTTGTGATCTTTTTATCGCTGATCGAAGTGTCAGGGCTCAGTAACCAGACTGATAAGGTATTGTTTCACTTAAACCATCAGGTTCTGCAGAAGAAAAGTGATGAAGATGTCATCTGTCTGGTGAAGAACACTGCAACTCTTGCAGGATATATGTTCACCATGCATATTTCTCAAGTTCCTCTCAATTTGCCTACTTTAAGTGACAACGATAAACAGGTATAATTGACACAATTGTAAGTTTGTTTTTTCTCTCCTCTTCAAGTACCTTCCTCTTGTTTGTGGAATTGACTCTTTGTAGGAACTAGTGCATGAAAGCTTCATAATGTGTTTGAGATCACAATCCATAACCCTGTGATGTCTAGTCACAACCATTAACAGGATTGTGGTTGCAGATTGGAATCTAAAATCATCTACATTTGACAAAATCTATATGACCGTTCTGATTTGACTTTAATAACGATTTAAGAATTTGATTTTAGTGGTTGGTGACAAAGCCTTCGACAGAAGTTCAATAAAGGATATTTTTTATAAATATTTTAAACTAATTTTAAAATTTTTGTTTTTGTTGAAAGATGCTAAGAAGATTACTAATGGTTCAATTCTGTTGAATTGTTCACTGTGATATAAGATTATCTCGAACTGGGGAGCTAAGAACAATGTTGATTTCATTTCACTACACTACACTCGACATGCAGAAGATGTGCGAGAGGTCAGTCTTCCTTTGTTTATATATGATTACTTCAAATAAGTAAGAAAATTGTGCACTCTTACAGACAAGTTTGGTTCTACTATGTTATTCAGGTTGTAATAAAAACTGAGTCCATGATTGTTCTTTGCTCTTACTTGTAGCTCAGAGCTTTCCTGGATGAACAGAACCTTCACCAAACACAGATATTTGGCAAAATTGAGACGGTAGAGGTGAGTGATATAGTATAAACTTCGATGTGAATCAGTCTATGCTCTGAATTCCCATTTGATCTGTGAGCTTTTAGTGGCATGTGTATGTGATTATGGCTTTTTCTGACTTTCAAGCCAAAATATTGTAACCTTGTCCAATGTTTGGCGTCTGACAACAAATCAAGTTAGTATTCATGTCATATTACCCGTATCACACCAGGGCCTGAAGCATTTTGATGAGATCCTGGAAGAAGCAGATGGCATTATCGTTTCTCGTGGGAATTTAGGAATTGACTTGCCCCCAGAAAAGGTGGGAAACTTGGGGCATGATATTCAAGTCTATATTCTTGTTGATCCTTCTGCTTTACCAATGCCTCATCTAAATCTTCATTGCAGGTTTTCCTGTTTCAGAAGTCTGCTCTATATAAATGCAACATGGCCGGAAAACCTGCCATTATTACTCGGGTAGTTGATAGCATGATCGGAAATCTGCGACCGACTCGTGCTGAAGCCACAGATGTTGCCAATGCTGTTCTTGATGGTAAGTGAAATCGCAGTTATAAATTTCTAGTTTTTTCTTGACTACTTGGATACCTCTTGAAAGAGCTGCAATTTCTTCTTGTACTACTTCTTAGGAACCGATGGTATACTACTAGGTGCTGAGACACTTACAGGTCTGTACCCCATTGAGGCAATAAGGATTGTGGGAAGGACTTGTGCGGAAGTAAGTGCTCATGATCTTTCTATTTTCCAGTGCATAGAACTTTTCAAAAGTATAATCTGCTAACCCGGGCAACCATGGAAATGATCGAAAAGAAAGAGCAGGAACTTAGAAAGAAATAAGCAGAAAAACAATCATGTTGCAACACTGCTAAATACTTGAAGAATAATGAATCTCTTGCGTGGAACATCATATGGTTATGGAACTGTGTGCCTTGTTCTATTTCATGTAGGCTGAAACTGTGTACAATCAATCCCTTCATTTTAAGAGGATTGTCAAGCATGTTGGAGAGCCTATGTCTCATGCTGAATCAGTTGCATATTCTGCGGTAATAGAATCACCTTCTTTTCCTTATTCCGGACCAAGTTCTTGTTCCTGATGACCATTTATCTATCAAAGGTACGTGCCGCTGTCAAAGTCAAGGCTGCACTCATTGTTGTCTTCACATCCTCAGGAAGAGCAGCAAGGTTCTCTTGCACATTCTTGTCTTGGTTTAACAACGGTTAACTTTGTAGAACACAATATTACTAGCTGAATATTGCACTCATACTGCTAGGTTGATAGCCAAGTACAGACCACCGGCGCCAGTGTTTGCGGTAGTTGTTCCTCGCCTTAAAACAAATTCTTTGAAATGGTCGTTGACCGGTTCAGCTCAGGTAACCAAAAACCTTCTAACCATTTTAGTTTCATCAGCCAGGGACCTGAAATAAGCATTCATCTCGCTTTCCAGGCCCGTCAATTACTCAGTGTCAGGGGAGTTTATCCTGTACTGGCAAGTCCTAAAGTTGTAAGTATCAAATTCTAACATAGCTACTATATGGAAAATCTGTTTTGATGGTCTGATATATCATATTATGATCTTTCTTTTTATGCTTCCTTCTTGCCTACAGGCTACTTCAGGAGGATCAAGCGAAGAGTCAGGGTTGAAATTTGCCCTTGATCATGGTAAATCTCTGGGATTGCTCAAACCTAATGACCAAATTGTTGTTTTCCAAAAGATTGGGGACTCTTCAGTCGTGAAGATTGTAGAGCTTTCAAGTTAATTTCCTTTTTTCACCAAGTGGTTGCTCAAGCCTACATGCCACTTCTGTTAAAACTCATTGCCAGATAGCTAAGGTCATAATCTACCCCGTTCTAGTGTTACAATATCGGTATATGTTGAATCTCAATAGGTTCTATCAATTTTGATGTTAATATTCCAACAATCTTGGAAATCTGTCCTATTTGGGTCTCATACAAACAAAGAACAAAACATAAAAAGGATCTAATCAACTAGTACCATCAAGCCTTTTACCTCACACAAGAAATATGTTTAATATCAGTATAATTAGTACAACAATCATCAAACAGAAAACACCACCACCTGGTTTTAGTTCTACACTTAAGAGCTCTAAGTAATAACTCCATGAATCTCGGTACAGTGTTTTCCTCAAAGTGCTATTCAACTAGTAATATCATCAATGCACAAACTTAATAATACCGGTTTGCTAGTTGTTTATATTTCTTCCTCCTCGAAGGGGTCTGTTTCTGGATAGTCACCAACCTAGAAAAACGACAAGATTGTCACCCCAGATGTACATAGAAATCATGCAGCAGAAAATCATTTTCTAATCATCAATAAAATGTACGTCTAACAAGGACAAACACGAAAGGTCTTTTGGCCTTTCCTACTGCAGATCAAAGATCTTCATTGGCAATAATTACAGTTATCGGTCGAGGCTGAAGCATGATAAAACACTGAAAAGCTCTATACCCCAGTTGAATCGTGGTATGCAACAAAACTAAAGGATCATGGCAAAAAGCTTTTATAGGTACCTTTACTTTGTCTGGCCTAACCATCGCACCATGAAGAGGAGGGCATTCAAAATAGCGTGTCCCCTTCACGCTGAAACGGGACGAGAAAATGATTAAACAAAATAATCAAGAAATAGTGCGAGGTCACACAGAAAATATAGGTTTACGTTGCATAAATAGTACAGGACAAGTAACTACTTGACATCCATAAACTGTGATCTTAAGGCTCAAAATTAACACTCAGTATGATATATGTGATATCATCTTGAATTATCGATAATCAACAAACATCAACAATCTCAAACAAAGTCTTCTTGCGGAACCAACAAGTCATGCAAAGCTAAAATGTTAGGAAGCACATCAACACAGAAAGACAGAGAGATGTACATACATGCCATCATGTTTTCCCAAGGGTTCATCGTATTGAACTCCAACCCAGAAACCAGGTGCAATAGACTCTGCTTGACCAACATATTTGACAACCCCTCTTTTACCTCCAGCCTCAACTTCACATCTATCTCCCACCTACTTGTCAAAGACAATGAAAATGGTAAAAGAGTAAACATTGGCATCAAGTTTGAAGCACTGCATAATTTTTAATGAAAATTTGATAAAGAATGAAGCCTACAATTGAAATCCTAACACAGATAGGGCGACAACACCAGAAATCAGGTAAACTTCTTGCCAATATTTGGCTTTCACGTTTTCCATACTTCCCAAATCACCAATAGTTCCTCAACACCACCATCTAGAAATTAGAGAATGATATTATGGAATCAACCAACCTTAATGTTTGCACACAAGTCCTCCATGTAATTATCCTTTATCTGTCAATAAAGATGACTCAGAAAGGTTAACATCCACTTAAATCTACATATAACCACGGTTTCCAAAAGATAATATACAAGGTAATAGAAGCTAAATCATACTGGTCATTGGATATGATGTCCGATCAGTTACAATAGAACATCTAAACCTTGGTTTCTGATATTGGAAGGAGCCCTTAACTTAAATTTGCCCCCTAATGTTCTCTATTGAGATTGTGAAGAACAGAGTGAAAAAACTGAGGGCTTGATCAATACTCAAGACCCTTGTATCATTTATATAGAAGTAATTACATAGGGAAAAAAACCTTAGTAATAAATAGGAAATCACACACCAAAGAGGGAGATCATACTCTCCCTAATATAGATATTTCCTAACAGAGATAAAGAACACAAATAAGAAGCAACACAAACACTTCAAAGCAGAAAATTTTCCATATAAAAGTGTCACCTTGGGCTCAAATGCTGACGGATTCCGAGAAGCAATTTTTTCTTTAAATTTTCGAAAAGTGCCTGAAGACACAAATAGCTTGTAAACTGGCGAGCAAATATACCCCCAAAAGCTGTTTCTTATTACAGGCAATGCACAAGTTATGATGAAAAAATGGCATCTTGCTCTCATGAAAAAGCAGACCAGAAAAAGGTAACCATAGCATAGTAAGCTCAAAGACAAAAGTAAATGTTATGCAAGATACAAAGTAAAAAATATAAGCACTCTTGCTAAATGAAACCAGTAAAAAAAAATGTATGTTGTATGTTGAGACTAGATTTCAGAAGAAGTATAGCAAGAAGAGGGGAGGGATGAGAGATAGGATTACAGGTAATAAGTGAG
>JAOTBA010000003.1:1531949-1556017 GCA_025629845.1 Erythroxylum squamatum | reverse complement strand
GGGGTAGAGCTCCATGTGCAAGGTATGTTGGTTAAACAGGATTTCTTTCCTTTTGAAATGCAGAGTGTTGATGTCATCCTTGGGGTAGCATGGCTGGAGACATTAGGGGACATCCTAATTAACTGGAAAAAACAGATAATGAAGTTCAGTCAGGAGGGGCAGAAAATCAAATTATATGGAGAGAGGGGTTCGAAAGCTTCATTGACTTCACTCAAGACTGCTGTTAAACTTTTACAGCATGGAGCAGAGGGTTTTCTTTTAGAATATGGAGGACAAGGAGAGATGAATGAAGATATAGTAGAGGTAGAAAGGGAGATAATGGAGTTGGGAAAGTTTCAGGGTGGCTACCATTTAGACTCCAAAGTGGGAGAAGAAATTCAGAAGGTAGTGGTGAAATTCAGCAGTGTATTTAATCCTGCCACCCAACTCCCACCGAACAGGTCTACGGATCACACTATTCAGTTGGAACCGGGTTCAAAACCGCCGAATGTTCGACCCTACAGGTACCCCTATTATCAGAAAAATGAGATTGAGAAGTTAGTGAAGGACATGTTAGATTCCGGTATCATTAGGCCGAGTAACAGTCCTTACTCGAGTCCAGTGTTGCTAGTAAGAAAGAAGGATGGTGGGTGGAGGTTGTGTGTAGATTATAGAGCGTTGAATAAATTGACAATACCTGATAAGTACCCGATTCCTTGTATTGATGAGATCTTTGATGAATTGGGGGGGTCCAAGATTTTTTCTAAGATTGATTTGAAGTCGGGGTACCATCAAATCAGAGTAAAAGAGGGGGACATAGCTAAGACAGCATTCCGAACTCATGAGGGGCACTACGAATTTGTGGTAATGCCCTTTGGTCTCATGAATGCTCCTGCAACTTTTCAATCCCTTATGCATGAGATATTCAGACCATATCTTAGAAAATTTATTCTAGTTTTCTTCGATGATATACTGATTTATAGTGTGAGTTTGGAAGATCATTTGAATCACCTCCATATAGTACTTCAAGTATTGAGTGATAATCAGTTAGTCGCTAACTTGAAGAAGTGCAGTTTTGGGCAGAATCGATTGGAGTATTTAGGGCATTATATTTCAGCTGAGGGAGTTTCGGTGGACCCTAATAAGATTGCAGCTATTGTCAATTGGCCAACCCCAAAAGATATTAAGGCACTGAGGGGATTCCTTGGCTTATCAGGCTACTACAGGCGATTTGTCAAAGGGTATGGTAGTATTGCAAAGCCACTCACAAAGCTGTTATGCAAGGATAAGTTCCAGTGGGATGATGCAGCTCAGGAGGCATTTGATGCACTTAAACAATTGCTGACTACTACACCTGTGCTGTCCTTACCAGATTTTTCTAAACCTTTCGTAGTTGAGACTGATGCTTCGGGAGTAGGCATGGGAGCGGTGTTAATGCAGGAGGGCAGACCTGTGGCTTACTTGAGCCAAGGATTTTCAGCTAGGAATCAGTTGAAGTCAGTTTATGAACGAGAGTTGATGGCTATTGTGTGGGCAGTACAGAAATGGAGGCACTATTTGATGGGTAGACATTTTTCCATAAGGACAGACCAAAAGAGTTTGCATTTTTTGACTGATCAACGGTTATTAGGAGAGGAACAACAGAAATGGGTTACTAAGTTGTTAGGATTCAAGTTTGACATCATCTACAAACCGGGGTCAGAAAACCGAGCTGCTGATGCTTTGTCTAGGAAGGCTGAACTGGAGTGTAGGGCTTTGAGCATGGGATTTCATGAAGAGATGAATCAGCTAGAAGAATTAGTACATCAAGATCCCAAGTTAAGAGGCATCATACAAGATTTGATGTTGAATCCGGATAGCCACCCCCCATTCAAGATGATAGGGCCGAGACTCTTCTATGATAGCAGAATGGTTTTGCCTGCAGAAGGACCTCATATACAGAAGTTGATTAGTGAGTTCCACTCAACTCCAATGGGAGGACATTCAGGCTATTTCAGAACTTATAAGAGATTAGCTAACGTGGTTTATTGGAAGGGAATGAAATCCGATGTGAAGCAGTTTATTTTGGGTTGTGATGTGTGTCAGAAGAATAAGTATCTAGCCCTAAAACCGGCTGGCCTCCTTCAGCCCTTACCTATTCCGAATCAGGTATGGGAAGAAATCTCTATGGATTTTATAAGTGGACTGCCTAAGGCATTAGGTGTGGATACTATATTTGTCATTGTAGATAGGTTGACTAAATTCAGCCACTTCTTTGCCCTCAAGCATCCCTACAATGCGAAACAGGTGGCTGCCCTGTTTATTAAAGAGGTGGTGAGGCTCCATGGATTCCCTAGGGTGATTGTGTCGGATAGGGATAGAATTTTTATGAGCACTTTCTGGCAGGAGTTGTTCAAGCAATCTGGAACCACCTTGCACATGAGTTCTGCCTATCACCCTCAGACCGACGGTCAAACAGAGGTAGTAAACAGATGTTTGGAGACCTATTTAAGATGTTTTGTCAGTCATCATCCTAAGGAGTGGCCTAAGTGGTTGAGTTGGGCTGAGTATTGGTTTAATACTACCTACAGTAGTGCAATTGGAATGACCCCATTCAAAGCACTCTATGGCAGAGAACCACCCACTCTTCTTAAGTATACCGATGAGGGCTCTTTGGTAGAAGATATCAACCAACAGTTGATAGACAGGAATCAAATTCTGGAGGAGCTGAAGTCTAATTTGTTGAAAGCACAGCAGCAGATGAAGAAATATGCGGATTACAAAAGAAGACCGATGACTTTTGAGGTAGGGGACTTGGTTTATTTGAAATTGCAGCCCTACAGATTTAAATCATTGGTTGCCAGGAGTAATGAGAAGCTTAGCCCTCGGTATTATGGCCCATATCCGATCACTGCTAAGATTGGAGAAGCAGCTTATCAAGTGCAGCTTCCTACCACTGCTAGGATTCATGATATTTTTCATGTATCCCAACTGAAGCCAGCTATTGATCCTATTGCACACTCACAGCCATTGCCCTCGTTTCTGGATGAAGATATGCAGTTGAAGGTTGAACCAGCAGCAGTAATGGGAGTTCGCAGAAAAATTAATGGTGATTTGGAGGTTTTAATTCAGTGGACAGATTTACCAGACTTTGAAGCTACATGGGAGAATTTTGAATTCATCAATAATCAATTTCCTTCTTTCCACCTTGAGGACAAGGTGGATGCTTTTGGGGGGGGTATTGTTGAGACTAGATTTCAGAAGAAGTATAGCAAGAAGAGGGGAGGGATGAGAGATAGGATTACAGGTAATAAGTGAGGGGTTGTGAGGGTAAAGTGGGGATTGAGAGGAGGAGAGGAGCCATGTGGGAGTTTGTTAGGAGAAGGGAATATAAAGTTGTCAGGGGTAGAATGTTCGGCATTCTGTTATGTTATGAGAATTGGCGAGTGTACGGAGGTTTAGCTAGCCCTCGAAGCCTAGCTCGGGAATAACAATTCTGGATAGTTTTCATCGTCATTTCCTTCTTGTCACTGTTCTATTGCTACTGTGAGTATTTGTTCTGTGCTGTGTGTGCTTGCTTGTGGTGCAGGGTTCAAAAGAGCTAGCTGAACCTCTGTTAGAGCTACTGGTCTCTAACACTATATTAAAAGAATATTATAGTCCAGTAGCGTGAACTCAGCACAAAGGAAAAGAGAGAGTTAAAAACTATGCAGCCCACCAAAACCATACAATAAATAGTGAAGAAGCTGATGTCAATTCTATTCGTTTCATTTAGACTCTCGATTCTCTCTCAACAGCTTTCAGAAAATAGCATCAGACCTGCAGGAAATATTGACCTACTATTATCTACCATCTACAGACACATTAGCCTCAACCTTATTCGAACTAACTCAAGCCATTGGACATTCTGAAAGGAAATTAAGCTCCACAAACATGATACAACAAAAAATTAAAATAATTTGCTACTAAAATTGTTCCAATATTCAAAATTTACCATCGCGCTTCACATAATCTTCTTCAGAAATTGTGTATTTCTCCACCAATGAAGTGTCTTCAAGCCAACCACCGAATGTTACAGATGATGGGTCAAGATCTATTATGTGTAGCCGAAACCTTTAAGCAGGAAGGAAAAAGCATTAGCCAGTCAACTCAGTAAATCCATAACTTACATCTTCTGTTTCTCACGCTTAAAACACATTAAATGAACAAGTGCCACCCACTAAACAAAGAAAGACATTTGCATTATCAAACATATGATTGAAATTTCTTGCAAATGTGAGTGGATGTACAACAAACTATGCTTGAATGCACAATTCAATATGATATCAGAATTCAATCGCGATTATAATATTTATTGCTATCTAATTCAAACTCCATATAACAAGATCAGTATGAAGATTTTCTCAGTACCCACCAATAACTATGAGGAAAAAAAAATCACTACCGAACCCTAGATTTATACTTTTCACATGCAACCGACGTGATGTTGATCCTTTTTTTTGTAGTTTCCAGATCTATAATAACTTCAATACGAAGAACTATTTTAGGCATTGCAACGATTCCACAAGTTTTACATATTAATGTTGAACATATGAAAACAGTAAACTATGAAGAAAAACAGAAAAAGACCAAAACAAGTGCAACACCCAATACTCAAACATAAAGAACTTAATACGAGAAGCATGAGAAAAACCCGTCTAAAGGAGAATAAAATCCAAGCGGTCTAGAATTATCAATCAAGTCTGCAACTTTGTTTTTAGCATCATCGTAAAGCTCGAGACTCATGGAGTTCACTGACGTCCCACATTTCTTCCACAGCTTTTCTTTCACAGATTCCACGCTAGACTACAGTTTTTTTTCAAAAATTCAAAGAAAAACTCGCAACATATCCAAAAGGAGATTGAAACAAAAACGTAGAGCTAAGTTGAACCGAAGAATCGCTACCTGAAGCGAGAAGCGAATATCGGCTGAGAAGGTTTTGAGATTGGAGTGAGTGACTCGCAAAAGGACCGAATCGTCGGCCTCAATCTGAAGCCGAGACCCCATTATTTGTTTCAGGACAGGTGTGAGAAAAGACGGGCCCTTTCAACGTGTTAAGAAAAAGACTTCGCCTTTATAATTTAACAAAGAAAAGGGAGCAAGCAAAAGTCCACATTGTCCTTAAGCGAACGCCTCCCTGTTTGGTTAGAGGGAAAGAGTTTGACGGGTCTCGTTAAGAAAGCATGAATACTCCATTTGTGCCGATTCATGAAGCACTATGTCTATGATCCCACAAACCCCACCCCGATAAAGCCATGGACGGGAACTGGTATACTTGATGAAATCGTAGCACCAAAACCAGTAAAGAAACAGACAAACAACCATCATTTCAGTACGTCACTGATGCTACAAAAGATGCAAACTTTAGCTACCAAATACATGTTAAAAGACTCACGGATGGAAGTATTCTTCAAGTGATCAAGAAAACTATCAATTTAAGCAGGCTCACGCAGGACACAAGGCCTACGGTACGACAAAGGACACTTTAGAACTTTCGGCTGTGTTCTTAAACTGATAAAATTTCTGAACGCATATGTTTTGCATAGCCGAGCGAATGTCTTTTGCGTCATTCGTCAAATCCCAAGTATTAGATTCTATTAGAAAACTAGCATCTCATAGATTTGCTACATAATTGGGTTGATACTGTATATTTGTTGTAATTCCAATGCTTGAAATTGTAGTTTTGATTTGATCAAATTCTAAAATTACAATATCCAAACTCAACCTTAGGAACCATTATGACGGATTATCCTTCTACACTGTTATAAATCTAATACGTAGAATTAAGCTCCAATTCCGAAATTTTGGGGTGCAAAGGCAGCCTTAAATTTCGTATACAAATGGAATTGATAGCACTTAAAAATTCAACACTAAGTGTTCGATTTCAGTTGCAAGTTAGCATAACTTGCTTGGTTTTATCACAAACTTGGTAAAGTCGTGTGTTCCTGCGTCCTGTGTTTATAGTTCCAACAAATTTGGAATTCATGTTGCGTGTACTTTACAAAACCATGATAAGGATGCATGTCCTTTCTTACCCAGATAAAAGCACCAGTCCTTCTAGTTTTTTTTTTTAGTTTTTTTTTTGTGGCAAAGGATAAGCCTTTGATCTACTACAGGTATGTATCGAAGTTGACCAACTTTTGATCCAACAGCATAAGAACAAAAGCCAATTGGTTAAACAATAGAGTCCCAATCAGTCACCACCGCCACCTGATCTTCTATCCTATTCCCACCCAATTTTACTCACTTCCATCTAGAGTACGTGTCAACATCCCGGCTTTTTTTCCCCCTTCCATACTAAGTTACTAACAATTTAAATTTAACCATGATCAGTTAAACTGAAGCAGGCGGAAAGGCTCAATCTTTATGCGTTTAGAACCCTTCTCTAATATGCTCGATCCCAAGTCTTCTTTATATAAAGGGTAAGAGTTATCTTGAGCTAGTGAATCGAAATTATCCATTTAGTTTTGTTCAAGTTATCGTTCTTTATCCAACGTATATCTTGATTAGGTGTTATCTGTTTCCTTTTGTTGGAGTTTTTTTCTTTTCTTCTTCAACGGTATCGCTTGATCGTATTGAAAGTATATTAGAATACATTCATATGTTGTGTATATGTGCTTTTCTAACTCATATTATAGCCGTTACTGTTAATTCATGGGGGTTTCAAGATTTCGGGTTTCTTGTGGATTTCGGTGACCATGGGGGCTACTTTCTTGTTGTTTAGTTTCTTGTCTCGGTGACTTTTGTTTGCCAGTGAAGGGGGAGTGAGGGGTTGGATGTGCTAAATTGTCCAGTATTTGTGTTTAAACTTTTAAAAGATCAAAGCTTCTCCAGACTAAAGTTTGAATTTGGAACTTTTTGAGTTTTAGCAGTTTCGGAGAGAGTAGTAGACTTATCACCAGAAGTTATAACTTTCAGTTTTCAATTTTTTTTCTTTGCCAGATGAAATTCTGCAATTGTATCTTCAAAGACTGTAGCCTTTCAATGTCTTTTTCCTATTTACATGAAATGCTTGAATTGTCACATCAAAGATATGCTTTAAATTTTTCATAATATACGTTCTGTGTTTTCTCTTCTTGGTGTTTTACTGTTCCAATTTCAGTTTAAGCTCAAAAGCCCATGACTAGTTTGATGCACATGTTTCACAAATAATCAGGTGGAAGAATGATAAAATGGAAAATATTCGTTGTTTTGTTGTCTCTTTCTCTCCCATTTCATTTTTAAAATAATTAAGGAACCTAGGGAAGTCGGCTGCTTGAGTTGAACGAATGGATCATGAATATTTGTGTGGTTGATAATAGTGATTCTCAGGATATTTTGTGTGGCAAGTGGTAACATGTCGTGCATGTTGAATAGTATTGAAGAATTTGCTGTACGGTCAAAAACCATGGATTCTGTGTGGGTTTCAGAACTAATATTGCTCAAAGAGACCATTACTGAGATCGAGACATCTGGCTCATGTATGCTTTGCTGTGTAGGTTGGACCAAATTATGACTGAAGAATTTACGTGTTAATTGAGCTTTTGAGGTTGCTGACAAAGGGTGTTAAATTACATTTATTTTACTCATTTCTTTCTTTATCTGGAAGATTAAGACATGTCGAGTGGACCAGTGAGGAGGGTGTCACCAAGAGATATACAAGTGGTAAGCTGCTAAGCTTTCAGTTCGGTAAAACATAAACCTTGGCACTACACCTTTGCTGTGTGCTTGACTTTGCTGTGTGCTTGACATGTGCTGCCTTGTTCTTGAATTTCAGGTGCAAAATCTTATAGAAAGATGTCTTCAGCTGTATATGAACCAGAGGGAAGTTGTGCAAACCTTGTTAACCCAGGCAAAGATAGAACCTGGTTTTACTGAGCTTGGTAAGTACTTACATCAGTTATACAATAATTGACTCTTGAATGCGTGGCATGAATACATTTCATCGGAGTTTATTAGGCCCTGTTTAGCATTCAGCTTGAAACATTCTGATATTCTTTTTATTCTTGAACTTATTTATATATTCTGTCACTGTATGCCATATTCTTGTTTCTTTAATTTTCTATGACTAAGTTGAAATTCTGTCCCAAAGGTGAGATCACATTGTTTCTAATCATGTGTTACTTAACATGGACAACACATGAATGCTACCACTTGCATAGATAATGTTCATATGTTTTTGTGTGACTGACCAGTGGTTTCTAAAGTTTGTATTTGTTGATTGTTAGCAACTTTTGTTTGCTAAGGCAAAAAGCTTAAAGTGATCTTGAAAAGATATGCCAAAGTTCATCGACCTGTAACTTGGAAAAGTATGTCCAATCTCTAGTTACAGTGGTGATACCAGTTAAGTCATCCGGATTTCCTATAACCCTAATTTGAACATCTAGGAATTGAAAACCATGTTATAGAAGAAGAAAGTTTAAATAACCTCCAAATTTTCAGAGAAGCGTTCCAAGATCTTGCTAATCTCTTTTTTGCAACAAGTGGATCCTTCAATGGCACCATCTGTTCTGTAGAACAAGGTGGAGCTTGAGTTTAGCTAGTGAGTTGGTTGTTTAAATATGCATATGCATGAATTTCCTCGGTTGTCTACCTTTATAAAATCATACTTTAGCGGTAATGAAGTAGCAATCTCTAGGTGTACTTTCTTATTGTAATTTTCCAACTTTGATTCCCAGTTTGGCAAAAGCTTGAAGAAGAGAATCGCGACTTCTTCAATGCTTATTATCTAAGATTGGTGGTGAAGCAACAAATAAGTGAATTCAATAAGCTTCTTGAGCAGCAGGTGCAATTAATGCGTCAGATAAATCCAACTGTTGTTGCTCCTTTACCCACTTCTAATGGATCCCGTATTACACCAAGTAAGATTTCTTTTTAACTGCTTATCAAGATGTTCCAATTACATCAGTTGAATTTAGTTATTTGGATGTGCTTTTTCTCTGTTTTATGGGTTAAAGATTCAAGTACCATCCAAAAATTTTTTATTAAATTGTTTGGTTGGAAGTTGGACTAACCTATACGATTGAAAAATAAAAGAAAGAAGAGAAAGGATGGCTTTGCATATGCTCCTGTGTTCTGTGTTGACATTTCAAGTATTAACCTTTTCGTGTCATCAGTGCACCGGAACTCTGCATGCTATGGCCTGGAGCATACAGGACTATCGTTGAAGTCGGAGAACATGCACCAGCAGTTGTCTTCAGGTTTACCTAATACATCGATTAATGGTGGATCGACATTGAACCCAAATATTCTTCCTACTGTCGAAGTGTCTGCTAATTCCAACAGACTCGGTTTCCCACAGAATATGCTTTCGACACATAACACAAGTATGGGTCTCATGCAAGGACTTAATAAGCAAATGCTCATATCAAAAGCTGGTTCTTCAGGTTCTTCCACTTTCATGTTTGGCGCTGATGGCAATGCCATAGAAGCATGCCCACCAAACGCAGATGCATCAGTTGCTGCAACTTTCAGAAGTTTGGAGTCTGACTCACAAGCTTTGAATAACCCCCTGCTCGATGGAGACGATTATTCTTATGGATTTCTGAGTCAATTGTCTCAAAATTTAAGTTTCTCAGATCTGACAAATGATTTTGCCCAAATTTCAGGTTTGGTTTATCTTTAATTTCCCCCTGATCCAAATATATGTTTCGTCTGTACTTGTGGGCATGAGCAGTTGTGCCTGATGTATGCAAGCTTTCAAGGTCATTTGACAGTGCTATTTAATACATCTTCACTTCTCTTTGTTTTGCTTCGTTCATTCTGGATTATCATTTCAGATATGTAATGATGTGGTGGAGAGTTAGCCGCCTATCTTATGCATTAACCGCCTATCTTATGCATTTGACTATTAGTTGGCCTAGGATACATGCATGCAGAATGAACAATTTTGCAGATTCTGGTTCACAAATTTTTGGTTTTTTAAGTAGATTCAATATTTTGTTTAAAAATATGCAGAAATATTGGAGAGCTACTCTAGATCACCTGTAATAGGACAGGACTATGAAAGCTTCCTAGGTTCTTTGGAAATAGATCGCCAAGGTTAACCTTTCTGTCTCTTTCTTGTTCTTTTCACATCATACACATCTGAAAGCTAACCCTAATGCCCTAACTTTACAGGAGGTGGTAAAAGACTGGACACTATATCTGAAGGTGTGAGTTATAAGTTTGGGTCTGACTAGCCTGGTAAGTTCTCTGTGCATGTTATGCTACTTGGATGCCTGCCGCTCAGGTTTCAGTGCTGGTATTGCTTGCTAAGGATGGTATCAATACCGTTTTCCTTGAAGCTATTCTATATTTGTCTTTGCTATCAAATTTCTGCCTATTAATGTGTCATTGATTGCAGTTTTATGCCAGCACTTGCTCTACACATCAGAAGTTGATTAGAATTTTATACAATTTTTTCCTAACTTGCAGTTTCAGATGAGAATGCAACATTTCTCTTCATTCATCTGAGATTTAAACTATATCTTCCAGATTTCATTACCTTTTTGTTAGATTGTATGTTTTAATCAATACCTGATCGTGTTGCCAAGTCATAACTGTAAACACGATAAAATCTTCATTGGTTTTCTCTGCATTTGTTAAAATGTGGAATGCCAATTTTTAAGGCTGAATACATCACAAACTAATGCCATATCTCGGAAATAGGTTCTTCAGCTATCCATATGTTAGTATCAATCGAATTGAAACACTTCGCCTAAATCGAAAAGCTTGAAAATATTTCTTTTTCTGTGTATTTCTTGTGACATTTTTAATGTAGACCCAGTAAATAACTCTCTCTCTTGTATTCATATTCTGTTTGGCTTTCTGTCTAGTTACCTAACATCTGCATAATTTTGTTTTTGATTTTTATTGCAGGTTCTTGCAACTTCGGATGGCTTTGTATATAGCTTTTGCATTTAGAGCTGCTTGGAGAGGTATTATTGGTGTGTATAGTTTGACTGACTAGTAGACAGTAGGATTTGCATTAGATAAAAGTTCACAAAATAACGCAAAACAGGTTTTACAAAAGGGGAAATCCATGGGCAATTGTCCTTGTTCATAGTCGTTATGGATTCTGTATAGTAGAGTTTGTGGTGTACTAGACAAGTGGTCAAACAAGATCATAAATTTCCATGTAAAGTTCTTGTTAGCCTGATTCTTGATGATGACTTGTCATTCCACTTTTGCCATACTGGCATTATTACAATCTGCAGAGTGCGCCTGAAAAGCTGAAAGGCTAAAAAGGAAGATTTGCAGATGAGAAGTAAATAACAGACTAGTGTAACTGTATTTCAGCCTGAAACTGATAAACTAGAAAAACGAACTTACTGGATGAAGAAAGGGCAGTTCAGGAACATAAGTAATTTGGAATAAGATTATAACAATTGTCCTCTTCTATCTGAGCATTATGTTTGAGTTTAAACGTAAGGGTGGATGATGGAGACTTTTGCAGCAATTGCATCTACTCCATAAAGGCTGTTAATCCACTGGAATTTACCTTTCCATCTAATAGGTAAATTGCAATGCTGTAATGTTGATTATGCAGCCAGTGATAGCTAAATGATGTCTAAAGAACTGAATTGGTATGCTGCAAAAAATTTGCATCTCTTGCATGAATATCATACTTTATCTTAAAACAAGTAGAAGGAGAAAAAAGCATGGATAACTACTAAGAAAGCTCTACCAAATGACATAAATCTGTTTGACAGATGAGTAGAACATACTGAAGAATGGTGAACATGAAACTGAATTGCTAATGTAAATAAGTAATTTATACACATTGTCAAGTAGAACTGTTTGTTTTTCTTTTCTGTTATGCTCTTCTAGATGGGGAAGAGAAGACTTGATCATATCCTACATACAATGTTGCCTTTCTTTCTTGTTTTTTGATTGGCTAATTAGCATAACAAAATTGGAAAGGACATTTCATGTCAAAATGTGTACATGAAAACAATTCTATTCTACACTGCTATTCAGCCTATAATCAAACTCATTTAAAGAAGAAAAAAGAATTTACCTAAATTACATTGTTAAGGAAACTTTTCGTAAAAAGGGGAAAGAAATAAACTGAAGATCCGAGATTGATTAGCTAACAGTGGCGATGCCATTGTATCTTGGTCTTGTTCTGTCTGGTGAAAGCCCTTCTTCCACAACCTTCCTCTTATTGTCAGACACTTGTTGTTGGTGGTGGTGGTGTTGTTGCTGAGACTGTGTCAGTGACTGTTGCTGTTGCTGTTGATTTGATGTTGATTGTGGTTGTTGATGTTCTGAAGGTTGCAGTGCTTGTGATTGGCTCTCTGTGTCTTCTACCTCATGTTGGCTTTCTTGGTGTAGACTTTCTTGGTTTTCTTGTTCCTGATTCTTAACTTTGGTTTTCATCATATAAGGTATAAGCCTATTCAAATCTGACAATTGTACTGGCTTCAGGAAGAATTCTTCTGCTCCTTCCTCTAAACATCTGTTATCAAATCAGTTTCTTATTTATCAGTTTTCACAGACCCAAAGAACTGTAGACCCCCTAAAATATGCCAGAACAGGATGTAGAAACTAAAAGAAATCAAATTAAGCTGGATATGGTCCTTTTTTACCTGGTGATTCTTGAAGGGACATTCTCAGACGACATAATAACTACAGGTATGTTTCTCAATGATGAAGATTCCTGAAAGTTCACAGGAAGGGAAAAAATGAGAATCTGTCACCACTTTCTTTTACGATGGGATCTAACTGAGCTTATAAAGTTTCCAGGGAACTTTAACAATGTGTAAGTCTAAAAGGATACATCTTATCTTGAACAAGATCTGTTTAGATAAAAGATAGGTGGCAAATATTCTCGAGTAACAAACACTGACATAGTGACATTCCTTGGCAAGTGGCAATAAAAGGAAAAGAAAGGAAATTGTCAACTAGCAAATTCACATAATTCAGATATGAAAGCGTTACAATATAGAAAAGAAATTGAAGGAACCTATCTTGCCAGGAATAGAATGGCTCTTAGGAGGAAAAGTTTAACAAAACAGGAAGGGAATATAACGACGATAGATAATGGAGACAGAGGTATAGAAACCAAAAGGCAGACCTTTACTTTCTTGAGCAAATCATAGCCGGTCATGCCAGGCATACAGTAATCAGTAATGATAAGATTCACTTCCACTTCCTGTAAAACAAACAAAACAATAAAGAGAAGAAAAGAATCAGAAACTCAGACAAGAAAGTTGAAGAACAATCAACAAGGAACGTGAGGAATCTCTGACATTTGCAGAGAAAGGGAAAGGAAAAAGAAAGGAAACCATACTTGATGATTGTTTGGAGAAACGGAAGGTGGATTTGTTGCATTGCTTTGTTCATCATCTCCATGCAAACCCAGAAATTCTAGAGCCTTGCTACCAGAATCAACTGTAGTAACTGTCATAACATAACAGAATGCATTTTAATGGGAACCCAACTAGGAAAACTTACAACTAAAGCCAATAAAACGTTAGCAATTCTATTAGGAAAGACACAACACCTTGATATGAAGTCTTAAGAAGTTTCTCAATCAGCTTCCTATCTATGAGACTGTCATCAACAGCCAAAACATGAAACTTAGACTCTGCTGCTATAGCCATTGCAGCAGATTCAAGATCCAACCACCAAAGAAGAAGAATTAAGGAGAACTGGAAGATGTATAGATGGAAAAAAACAAAAACAAAAACAGGTGCTCTGCTTTTGATTGTTATGAAAGTTGCAATTTAAGGTTTGTTGTGCGTTGAGTTGGTGTTTCCTTATGAGAGGAAGAGGAGGAGAGAAGGAGGAGGATACAAGAGGAGGTTCTTTTGTATTGATCGATATGAAGATGACACCCAACAGAATAGTCACAGCCCCACAAAGCAGGATCCCGACCAGATCTCCTCCCGAATCTTGCAAATTTTCCAAGTTGATTTTAGAAATGAATTACAGACCAAGCAATGTAAGAAAAAGAAAAGGACAAAAATTTTAAAAAACCCAAGTAGTAAAAATGAAAAAAGATCAAATCTTTACAATGTTCAAGGAAAATGGGAGGTGGGTTTTTCTTTATATATACACAAAAACAGCATGAGCATGAGAATGAGCCAGGAAACAGAAAGAAAATGAAAAAACAGGACAAAACAGAGTTTTTGATGAAATTTTGTTTAAAAATATGAGATAGAGAGGGTAAGATAGAAAAGAAAGAGAGAGAGAGAGAAATGGGACCCAAGCAAATCCTCCAAGAGATACAGGTGATGTCAGCTTGAGGTGCCTTTTTCTTCTCCCCAATGTGAAATCATGTGGAACTTACCATATCTTGAGCAGGTGGGGAGTGGTGGTGATGGTGGGCAAAGATTGGCCAATTTTCTCACTTTGATTCCCTTTCAAGATTTGTTTCCTATGTATGTCCATGCATCTCTATGCCGCATCTCAAATCCCATCAAATAAAAAAGTTTTTATAATCTATAATTATTAGATATATTTATTAATATCATAAATATTATATAATAACAATTACTAAAAACAATAAATGATGCCTATATATAGAAATAGAAAAAATTTTGGAGTTTAGTATGAGTTAATTTGATTTGAAATTAAAATATCAGATATGAATTAATTATACTAAAATTTAAGATTTAGTTCATATAATCCAACTTTTATTATAAAATAATATCATTTTGAAATATTTTATTGGAGTCAAGATAAGATTTGATCTAATTATTATCATCCTTAATTATATAATTGATCTTTATATAACTTCATACATGCACATACTTGGCACATTCATTGATGCATGCATCTACTCTCTTCCTCTTTGGTTGGTGAGAGGTGGCATTTTCTTTCTTGTAACTGATAGGAAGTTAAATATATGTACATATTAATTAGGTCAGCTGATCATCTCCTAGATTTGCTCACCTCACAAGTAATTGCACACAAAAAACAAGTACAGTTTCTGTAATCAATACACTGAAATTCTTTAACCACTTAGTTTTTTTTTAATTAATGGTTATTGGCTTTTTATTTTTTTATTTTTTTTGGGGTTGGAATCTTTCCACCCATGTGTTTATGAGGAAACAATAACATGGATTGTGTGTGTTTTGTAGTGTGTATGTGATCACAATTTCAACTTTTTACTTGTGAGGATTGATTGTTTCCTTGAAGTTTCTTGGAGATCTCTCACTTTTTCAATCTCAAGATCTTGATGTTGATAAACCCAAAAACTATGTGGAAATTGTACCACCTTCTTTTCACTTTTCTTTGGTTGCTTACCCAAATTTCTTCAAACATTGTGTCAAAAAGCATGCATAGTAAAGAGACATCATCTCAATAATATGATATTGACTCTAGAAATTGCAAGGCCATATCACAATTGAGGATTGATGTACAAATTCACTAATAAAGTTAGACCCTTTAATGTAGGTAAAGGGTTAGGAAAGGATGATTTGAATTTACTTTTTCTCCAAAATTTTGCATTGTTATGTTCTTCGTTTTGTTAAAATGATTTAACCATTACATAATTGAGACAAAAAAGTTGATAATAATATAATTTACTCGAGATTTATTTAAGACTGTTACATAATGATCAGTCTAATTACAAATTGTTATAAAATAATATATTGTTATTTATAATAAAATTAATTATTAAAATTAAAGAATGTTTATATTTCATCGATACTACTTTTAGCATTATTTAGAATAAGCCATATTATCATTCTTTTGTTCTTAACCTGATTTTTTGTCAAAAGCATATTAGTAATATTTTAACTTTTTATTTATATCAAAATAGTTATTAATTAAAATCCCTCTAATCTTAGAAGTGAAATGTAATCATAAAAATATGATTTTATATAAATATATATAAGATGTTTTCATTTTACAAATTGCCCATTTTTCTCCCAAAATAATTGAAGGTAGTGATATGGCTTCCATTTGGAGAGAACCCTCATAGGTTTTAATATAACTTTATTATTTAATTAAAGTCACATAACTTTATGAGTCAGTGTTGACATTGTATTATAATGGGTTGGTGAAAAATGTTTAGACCTCCAATTTTCCGGTCAAGCTCAAATCCTATAACGTGTTAGACAGCATGATCCCATGTCACAAGTTTCATGCCATACTCCTTAAAAAAAAACAACCAACCAATATTTTAATTTGATTCAAAAAATTCATATTTATTAACTGACTTCAAACAAAATTCAAATTCGCAAAAAACTAAAATATACGCAATATGAATATCAAATATTGAAATATGAAATAATTAAATATTATTAATATAATATTTCAGTTCAACTCTTACACCTAATTCGAACAAATTAAAATTGACTTAAATTAATCATGTAACATAATTGTAATAAAATTTTAGTTTAAATAAGTTTTAATCACTTAGATTTGAGTTAAAAAACAACAATTTGATTAATTATGCTATAATACTTATTTTGTGCATACTTTATGTTATTTTTTAACAGAAGGTTAAGGCTATGTTTGATTAAAAGTAAGGTTTTTAATGTAATGAAATTGAATGGGATGATTTATAATGAAATAAATATAATATTAGAAAATTATTGTTTGGGAGGAATGAAATGGTTCATAATGTAATATAGTAAAATATTATTTAGAAGATGAATGAAATAGAATGTAATGTAATGTATATAAAATAATAATGAATGATTATTCTATCCTTGATAGAAGGAAACATATATTAATAGATCTAAACACACATTGATAATGAAATGTAATGTTATTACCTGATCGACGACGACGCTCATCCACTGCTAAAATTGACTGTCAATCCAAATGCTGCCTAACACAAATAATGAGATGTATTGTCTTACTGTTCGATATTAGGATCAAGGGTATAATTGGTAATTATAAAAAATTATTGAGGGTATATTAGGCATTACATATTTATCATTTTATATTCCATCCTAAACCTCTCAAATCAGAGGTAACTTATTTTTACTGCTTATGATGACATAGGATGTAATGTGAAACTCTCTTCTTCTATTTCAATTCATTTCATTCTATTATAAATCCTTATCTCAAACGATGGAATAATGTTACATTTTATTACGAACTGCCCTATCAAACATGAGCTAAAAGAGATATTTTTTAAGGACTAAAAATTATAAGGAGTTTTTATGAAAATCTAAAAATTTAGAATTTTTTTAAATTTTTTTAAAGAAATATATGTCTTTTACTTAAAACTTTTATATATTAAAAAAAGAAAGATTCCCCGACAGACTTTATTACATTGTACAACCTGTCACACATAAACTATAAAGAACGAGATAAATAATAAATAAAATTAAGTATGCCAAAATTATGTAATTTTAATTTAACATTTTAATTATAGTTTATTTTTATAATATCATTTAAATATTACGTAAATTTAATCCTGAAATACATAAAATGATTTTCATAATTATGTAAAAAAATTAATTAAAATTTCCTAAAATATAAAATTATAGTAACTGATTAAAAACAATATTATTTTTTAAAAAAAATTTAAATTACTTCCTTAAAAAATAGAATTCTATAGGTCATGGATGCCTACACTAAGCAGAAGCACTTTGACGCTCTCTTATCTATTTTTCTTTGTCTACCAATTCAAGAACCTTTCATGTTCTACCTACCCATAAATATAATTTTATCATCACCTTTGGTCCCTACCCACTATTTCTCTTTCGTCCTTGCCCGAAACAGCGATTTAATTGTAAAAATTTTGAATCAACTAATTTTTTAATTCGGTTTTTAACTTTCTGGTTCAATTTATTTTAAAAGCTCTTGTTCTTAAAATCGATTAATTTATTAATTTTTATTTAATAATTTACTTTTTTAATTAAGCTCTAGATTTAAGACAATCTCTTTCAATCTTATTTTAAATTCTTCAATTTTATTCAATCTTTAATCGGTTTTAAGATAGTCTAATGTTAGTTAAACCTTTTAAACTTTAAACATCTAGTCGTACCAGTTTAACTTCCGATACAACTTTTAAAACATTGCTAAAATCTTTAAAAAAAAGGACCAAAAAGAAAAATTTTGGATTATGAAGCTATTTTTACACTAACACCGGCTTTTATTATGAAAATATTGTTACTATTTAGATTATTTTAAAAGTATATTGTGATACGACAAATTTTAAATTTTAAGACTTTAATTATATTTTTATTGAATTATTTTGATAAAAATTACTATTAAGTTAAATATGGATCACTCCTACAAATTATATGGTGTATAACAATTAACATGATAGATGTTTAACAAACATAAAATTTAATATTATAAAATAAAAAATCATGTTTTTAATTAAACAACATTATAAGAAAGAAAATAATTAAATCATTTTATTGTTTTAAAAAATGTATTGTGACAAGATAAATTTAAAATATTTATTAAATTCTTATAAATTATTTTAACAAAAATCGCTATTAAATTAAAATGGATCTGTCTATTAAATGCATTTTTATTAAAATAATTTAATAGATATTTAATAAAAATAGGACCACATTTTTACATTTTCTTTGTTTTTTTTGCCTGAAATAATGTTGAAAACGTTTTTGTTGTTGGTTAGAACAATCCATCCTCGTTATTAAAACTAAGACCAAGAACATAAGGGAATCGTTTCACATATATATATATATATATATATATATATATATATATTTTATATTAAGAGAGAAGAAAAAGATTACACGAAAGTAGAGGGAAACAGATTCCCGACATATCCTTTAGAAGGAGTACATAACACTTAATGAGTAGAGTATCAAATAAGTAATGCCTACATCAAAATGCTCAGCATAATTTACAAGCCAGTCTGACACATATGTTATTCTCGCGATAAATCGTTTCCTACATTTCATTTACATTGAGAATGACAATGGAGATCATTTTAATAAGGTAGAAAAGTTGACTATGAAGCATCTCGTCATTACATGGATTGTCGTCACATAGAATTTTGAGGGTTGCTCAAACCATGTATGGTCCCCTCTTTCTTTCTCTTTGGTCCCCCTCTCCCTCCCCCATATTGGCTCAAAAGTTGATTTTGATTCTTTGTAAGAATCATAAATGTTCTTTTAATTTGTTAATATTAGTAATGTTATATTCATAAGTGTCTAAATTTTTAAATTTTTATTTTAATGTCAAAATCTTGAAATTTATTAATTAACCTTTTAAAATTGGTACAAATCGCGTTATAATAATGTTTTGGTTGATATTATTAATAGACGAATATTTATGTGATATTTAATAAACATGTCATAGTTTTTAAAATAACATTTTGATTTGATTTATAAAAATTTTAAAATATTAATTATTAAATTAATAGTTTTAAAAAGTTCGACGCTAAATTAGAAATTTTTGGTTATATATATATATATATATATGTATAACCATACATTGTTAGGTCAATGTCAAGAAGATGACAATCTTGACATGCCCAAAAATTCTGAACATGTGACTAGATTTGGTGGACCTGAGTCTGTTCTTGCTGGTACCTCATTTCTGTAATGACAAGTTAAGATGATGTGCCTCTTCAACTTCTAAGCTCCCAATTTTACACAAATGTCACTCTTTTTTCTTAATTATCAAACCAAGGCAAGTGGTCCCCAAGCTTGTGGTCCAACTTGGATACCATTGTTCTGTCTCATGCATCTATTAACGACAAAGCTTTAGGTTATATCTTGTTTTGATCATTGGAAGGATGACGGATCGAGAGTGGAGATACATTGAACTTAAAATGTCCAATTCATTATTAGAATATAAATTATTAGTTTGTCAGATAATTTTATTCAAAATATATATAATTTACTTAATGCATTTCGAAATGTTCTGTCTATGATAAAATAAGTGAATACATATACGTTAAGATTGAGCTTAGCTTTTGCTCAAAGATAGGTTGTATCTGAATAATCCACCGACAGAGAGAAAAAATGAAAATAAAGGAATACATAAAAATACACAAATAATACTATTAAAAATAAGCTAAATAAATACATAATACTAAAATAATAGTATTTGTGACAAAACACATTCGATAAGCGATAGCTGATAAATGAGAAACTTTCAAAGCTACACTCGTAACTAGTGACGAAAGCGAGGAGTTCCTTAAAACGACGATAAAAACAAGATAATAAGTGGGGAAAATAAATATTCTCTCCGATTCATAATAAGTGTCGTTTTAGAGGAATGCACACTTATTAAGAAAGTTAATGAAATGTCAGATATACCCTTATTAATTACATGTTAAAGTGCCTTGAAAATATAATCTGTGTCATTAAGATGTAAGAGAAATTAAAAGTTAATTTTGGAAATAAAATTATAAACATGCATACAAAGTCAAGAATGACACTTATTTTGAATAATTAAAATGCATCTACAACGACACTTCTTCTTTTTTTGAAATCAAAACGACACTTATTATGAATCGGAGGGAGTAGAAATAAAGGTTACACTTAATAATGTAAAGTAAACAGATGCAACCAATAATAACTATATCAATTAAAATATAGGATAGTAGCTTATACACTGACTCCTCCACAAAAGAGGGTATTATAAATTAGAGATACAGTTGTACTTAGAGATCTTCAATGGAGATTAGTTTAAGTGGCATAGCATAATGTACACATGAAAAGACTAGGTCTTAGGCGTATATTGTAATGTACATATAAAAGTTACAACCCATTGAATACTATATTTTTCATGTGCAAGAAGATGAGATTAGAAGAAACCTTTCACCTAGCGTGGACCAAAACATTATTTTAAAGGAATTTTCCGGTGCGATCAAATTTTTGTTACCATGGTATGTCACAATTAAACTCGAATTTAAATACGTGAAAGGCTAACTTGACAACGTTATAATAAATCTTATTCTCTCAATTAGTCGAGTGATTATAAGTAGATTAACTTTAATAGTAATACGTATATATTAACTTTAAATTGATGGTATCTTTTTAAATGTGAATGTGATGAACTATATGATTACAAACTATTTTTTTTACCTTAGAGTACTAATTGATTCATGAATAAAGAAGAATTAGGATTTCAAATGAAAAAGAACCGCAATAATTTGAGTACTTAACCCAAAAAAAAAGTTAGGTCAACTCTCACAAAAATGATATGTGCTTGATTTTGTTGGATCTTCTTGGCACGAGAGGAGATATGGTGGTTGATCTTTCTCTAGTCAAACATTGATAAAACATTAAAAGCACCGTGAGACATGGAAGTCCTCTTTGGCATGACTAATTATGTAATTTCATTTGACTTTCTTTATTTAACAATATTTTTCATATTTTAAAAGATCAAAAAATATATCTTGAAATTCAATTTAAACCCATTTATTTATTATTCTAAAATATTATATATAATTAATTAATCAAAAATAAAAATCTCACTTTTTTTTAGTTTTGACTTTGAAATGAATAAAGAAATCCATGAAAAAGAGATGATTTTGTATAATGTATATATCCTTGTTGAGATTATACAAATCAAGTAATAAAAACCCTAATGTGGTTGTTAGCTAATTAATGGACAAATCAGTACGTGCCAAGAGGATGGTGTATGATTGGATTAAGTTAAGCAAAACAAAAACCCTAAGTTTCATTTTGCTGGAAAGTGGAAGCTCAACAATACAACATTGACTAGTATAGTCAACCCGTGTTTCTTAATTTATAGGTAATTACAATCACCTACTCGTTAATACTAATTAGAAAATTTAATCAGTTTGGTTTGTTTAATCGTAAAAATTTTAAATCTTCTAATTTTTCGATTCAGTTTTTAACTTTTCAATTCGATTGTTAAAAACTGAATGATTCATTAATGAATTGATTAATTTTTGTAAAATAATACCTCGGTTTTTAAAACATTGCTTGTTAATTGTTCTTTTCCTACCATTTTTCAATTAAAGAAAATATCAAGCTTTCGGCAAAACATTTAGAACATTTTAGAATCAATATATTACTTAATGTAAAAATAAATTAAATACGAAAAATCATTTATTTTAAGATAAGAGAAAAATTCATATTTTTTATTTATATAAAATTTAGAGAAAATTATAATTAATAAAATTTTAGAGAAAATTTATAAAATGTAAAGGACACGTTGATATGTATGAACTATTCATATCTTATCTAATAACTATATTTGAGTTGTATGATATTTGACATAATATTATAATCAACTAGAACTTAGCCAATAATAATATATACTTCACTATCATTTCAATAATAATATTTTTCAATCCATTATCTTACTCTTACGAGTTGTATTTTTTTAAAATATATTATCATCCACTAGAAGTTAATGAATAATAAAATATAATTCCCTATCAATTCAAGTCGACCAATTTTTTCTTAAATTATGATATTTTATGCTTGACATTTACATCAAATCTAACCATAGATTGTTTTAAAACCATTTTAAGCAATGCTTTAAAATCATACGGTAAGACGATAAGTTTAAGGTGTAAAATGTTCAATCGGTACTAGATTGATGTAAAATTAACTAAAGATTGAATAAAATTAAAGAATTTAGAATATAATTCAAAGAGATTCTTCGTACCATCGAAGAATTTAAAGTTTAATTAAAAAATAGATTATTAAAATAATATTAACTGGTTTATTTTAGTTTATTTGAACGTATTAGTTAATAAAAATTGACCTATTAATTAATAAACCGATCAATTTTAACAACAAAAATTATTAAAGTAAATCGAATTTAAAAATTAAAAACTGAACATAAAATTTAAATAATTTAATGTTTTTACGATTAAATCGAGTGATCTAGTTAAATTTTTTAATTATTAATTTTAAAAGGTGAAACAATCAAAATATAAATGAGATCTTTTTCCCATATACACAAAGAAAAATATGCTTTAAATGATTTAGAAAAAAAAAGCTTTGTTTTGGAGTAATAATTGAAAAAAAAAAACAGAAATGATGGCCCCAATCAAATCAATGGCCTTAATCATCTCAATAGTAAACAAAAGTTGGGTTAGTTAATTTAGTTTATTAACCGACTTTTAAAGGTGTTTTAAAGGAATGGTCCCAGCCCAAAGTCTAAATCAGTTACTCGCATTCCAAGAAATGAAAAGGAGTTTACGTGTGGACGAGGGGTCGTCCTCATTATAATATATATCTTTTATTTAATTTTAGTATCTTATTTATTAATTAGACGTATAAGGGATTAAGTGGATTTGGATTCAAAAAGATGCAGCTGCTGCACTTATAACTATAAAAGAATCTTACGTAAAATTGAAGTCTATTATTATTACGTTTGTGGTGTATTACGTACAGTATGTGAGGGTAAAGGTACACTGCTGGATTTTTATTGGTGTGGTTAAGAATTTTTGTATGGTTTTTTTGGTCTTTTATGTGTTAATTGACGGCAATCTTTAGTATTTTTGATGGTCGCGCAACTGATTGATTTTTCTCTTAAATCTATAGTTTTTGTCTATAGTTAAAAACAATTGTGTGAGCTGAGTTTCTGTTGAGTTTCTTGCGTAACATAAGGTTGTCTGTGTGAAGGCTGCACTTTATCGTGAGTTAATGTTGTTAGTTGCAAAAAGAAAATATCATCTTGAGTGGGTGGTTTTTGTCTTTGTGTTGTTATTGTTAGGAGTGTTCAAGAAAACCCTCGAACCTAGAAACTGGACCTGAATCGCATGAACTGAACTTATAAATAAGGTTAACCGAACCTAAATTCAGGTTCGGTTTGAACCGAACCTGAAAAATTAGGTTCATGGTTCAAGTTCAGGTTTCTAACTTGTAGGTTTAGGTTTAAACTTGCACCTGAAACATCCAAAAAACCTACATATATTTAGATATAATTTAAGAGGATATTAATAATAATAAATTCACTAATATTTACTATATTAATTCTTGAGTAAAAAAAAGAAAAGGAAAAAAACTACTTTAATTATATGTTATTAAACTTTAATCTTAAACATTGCTATTATAAGTAACAACTAATGCTTAACACTTAATACTTCTACTTCAAATAGTAATTAATATGTGTCAAAGTTATTGATCGAAGTATTAAATTATTAATAGAAAAAAATTCATTGACTAAAATAATATAATCATTTAGAGATTAATTAAAGAAATTAATAAGTGTAAAACACATTTATT
>JAOTBA010000003.1:1521594-1531849 GCA_025629845.1 Erythroxylum squamatum | reverse complement strand
ATCTAATTTACTTTACCTTGTTTTAATATACAAATAAATAAAAAATTCTTTTTTCAATTAAAAAAGAAATAACGAGTTTAACTCTTTTTGTTCTTTATTTTCTACAGATGTGACTCAAGTATAACAGTGGATCATCTTATCATCCTATTCGAAGAATAATTGTTTAATAATTTATCTTTTTTTTAGTATGGATCTTTTATAAGACATTGTTTAACTTATTTTTACTTTGCTTAAGTTTAACACGTTGGATTAATCTTTGATGGATTTTATATGCATACTTTTATGAAGAATTTGTATTTGTTTTCACCAATTATTTTTATAATTTTTTGTCATATATATTGATATGAATAGGTTCTGGTCACCCTGAGAACCGAACCTGAAAATAGGTTAACCGATCCTATAAGTTCTTTAGGTTTAGGTTCAGGTTCAGGTTCAGGTTCGTGAAATTACCGAACCTGACATTCAGGTTCAGGTTCAGGTTACCCTACCATGAACACCCCTAGTTATCGTTGAGACTTTTTTGATTGCTCTGAACATTGCTCTTCAATTTTTCAACGTCAATCTTCTGCCGCGTAAGGCAGAAAATCTCAGCAGCTAATTACAACAATTTAATTGGTGAACAACTTCCAAAACTGTCTTGGAAGGAGTTGAATATATCGGAAAGTTGTTTATCTCTATCTCAAGTATTTTCATTTTTGTTTCTAATTTTTTTAATCACTTGAATTGTTCGCTTAATTGTCTTTATTATTAGACAGTGTATGTAAATTATCTGAAGAGATTAATACGAGGTGGTTGTACTATTAGGTGTAAAATACTTTCACAGAAAGTAAGGTTGAGAGATACTGTCAAGGGTTGAGTAGTGTCGGTTTAGTGAAACTTTAGGTAAATCTATTGTACTTTCATGAAAGTATTAAGTTGGATGAGGACCCAATAGTTATAGACAAGGTGTGCCGAACTGCGTTAACAAATTTCGGTGTTGATTTATTTTTATTTTTTTATTTTTTCTAATTTTTTTTGTTAGAAACAAACCGGAAAGGTTACGAAACTACTACCTGCTGCAGCTTTTCAGGGTCTTTTAATTATGTGTAACTTAATTTTGTTTACATAAATTGAATACCGTAATTAGTATAACAGATTTCATGTAGTTTCTGGCGTTCTAAACAAAACTAAAGATGCTTTTTTTAAAATAGAAATAAATAAAAATTTTAGGAGCTTTAAACAGATCGTGAATCTTGCCGGCTTTTGTGGGTCAAATTGTTCTTTTCCTAAAGAACATGGAAATGCCTTGCGGGGTCATGCTGTTTCATTCCTTTTCCGTTATAATTAATGCCCATCTTTTAAAAATCAAAACATAAATTAGACTGATAAAATAAAAAATTTAAGGATTAGAATATTCAAAATCAGTTAAAAATAGAATAAAATTAAAAATTTTGAAATAATATTAAATGAGATTGTTCTTAATTTAAGATCTATTTAAAAAGAGAGACTGTTAAATAAAAATTAATTTATTTTAATTTATAAAAATTGATTAGTTTATGTAATTTAACTGCTTAATTAATTAATTGATTGATTTTTTAACAACAAGAATTATTAAAGTAAACCAAATTAAAAAGTTAAAAATAGAACTGAAAAATAGGCTGATTCAAAATTGTTATGGTTGAACTGTCCAGATCAGTTCGAATTTTTAATCATAAATTAATGCATCGGAGGAAAAAAAAGAAAAAAATGAGCCTTAAGAGTGTAGTTTGATAGGTAAAATAAGTTGGTTCGTTTAACTGTCACTAGCAATATCAATGGGTCGGGCCCGGGCTGGTCGGCCCACTGACACCAACTCGACTCACCCTATATTTAAAAAAAGGTTTAAAATGGCTTCGTTTTTGACAAAACAACATTGCTTTTGAAGTTACGGTCGGGTTGACCTTTTTTGACCCGTGGCCCAGTCAACCCAAGCTAAAATTAACATCCTTACTTGTCACGTTAAAATTTATAAATATTAATTAGATTAAATTTATTATTTAATTTTAAATTATGCATTAAGTAAATCAAGTGTTTAAAATATATGATTTATAAATTATTACATTCACTCAATAATTTATTTAATATATATTTGAAAATATATTTGGGAGTGCTATTATTATAAAAAATTAAAATATCATTCTTTTAACATTTATATTAGAGACATCAATATTAGTTTAAAGTTAAGTGTGATTTACTTAATTGTAAAACCAATTACAATTTAAGGCTTAATTGTAAAGTCTAATCAATGGATTTAAAATTTAATATATTTCCAAGATTTGTTTTTGTTCAAAAATGTTTTAAATCCTCCATATGTAATATGGAAATTTGGCAAATGAAATAGTAAAAGAAAAACAGCCAAAGAAAAAATTCAATGTTTTAGAAAATTAAATTAAAAGTTAAACCGGTAAGACAAGATATTTAAGGCTTAAAAGGTTCAACCAGAATTAGATCGTCTTAAAACTGGATTAGATTAAATAAAATTAAAAAATTTATAAAAATTTATTATTTAATAAAAATAACAGATTAATTAATAAATTTATCATTTTTTAACAATAAAAATTATTAAAATAAATTGAACTAAAAAATAGATAATTCAAAATTTTTACGATTAAACTTATCAATTCGGTTAAGTTTTTTTATCACCGAAAAAATAATAGAGTTTGTCATCTTATTAAAACGCTCGACTAAGATAGAAATAAAAAAAAATCATTGAGTTGTATTTCTTGTACCCTTTTTTTTTCTTTTCTTTTCATGGTAAAGATCGGAACTTTGAAGCGTGGTAATCCTTGTCTTAATGTTTTCACATGTCCAAAAGCAAAACAGACAAGTCCAATTCGGGTACGTTGCTAAAGTCTATAGCTCAACCCTGTCCTATGGTATGGGCTCAGCCATATTTATGCACAGAAAAGCCAGCTGTTGCAGTGTTTTTCCAAGTTGGGTTTGGTCTAGGAGACAGCAAAATCTCCAGTCAACACCAACTCTGCCTCGGTGAACTACGTAGGCACAGACACCGAGCGATTGACAGGGAGACAGAGAGACATAAAGAGATTGTGTTTGTGTTGTATACGAAGTAAGTCGGCGAAAATGAACAGAAGTCTAGTGTTTGTTGCTACCACAACACTGTTAGTGGCACTTGGTTCAATCCTGATAGCGAGCCCTGGTAATTTATTGGCGCCACCAACCATTCCAGGGGCTAGGGAAGAGCTGCACAGAGCAAAAATTGTTCACCTGAAAGGGGCTGTTGGGCCAGAAAGTCTGGCCTTTGACCCTAAAGGTGAAGGTCCTTACACTGGGGTTGCTGATGGTAGAATTCTTAAGTGGGAAGGTGATGTGATTGGATGGACTGAGTTCGCCACCACTGCGTCTAACAGGTCATAACCCTGATAAGATTTTGTTAGTTGTTCTCTTTTCTTTAGTCATTTACTCATTTAACAAATTTTGTGTTTACTCTATTTCTGAATATGTTGCTTACTTAGGTGTTATGTAGTGATAAACTGAATTGAAGATTCATGTTGACTGGGCTCTGTTAATGTTGTGTCTCGAAGAGTTATGATCATAAGTGGAAATTTATTGCAAAGTTGTGAGCTTTCCACATATTTAGCTCAATTTAGCTGAGCTTGATCTTGTTACTATGAGCTGTGAGGAATCCTGATTCAGGAACTTATTTATACGAATTGGGAAAGTGAACAGTAGGAGTAATTTGCTTTGTTTGTTGGTCTTGTCACACTGTTGCTGAACTTATAAAGCATTCAACTTTGCCCCACCAAAGAATCAAATTTGTCATTCGGTGGTTGGCCAAGTATCTGAATGCCATCTTGGAGCTATCCTTTTCTCTGTAAGCATCTGTAAGGATCAGAGTTAACTCTACTCCAGTGGTAACTAGTAGTGTCCACGTGCCTAAATGAATAACTGGCTCTTAACTCGAGAAGAAAGCGTCCTATCATTGTTATCTGTTGAAAACTCTTCAAGGTTGATGAAGTGTAGACTAGTGATTTTGATGATTTTTGGCTTGTTTAACAGTATAGAAAGTTGGAGTTTTCTATGTTCTAATGAGCTCATTTTCAACTATGATTAAAGGAAAGAATGTGTCCGCCCATTTGCCCCAGAAATGGAGCATGTGTGTGGAAGGCCATTAGGACTGCGATTTGAGAAGAAAACTGGAAATCTATACATTGCTGATGCCTACTTTGGCCTTCAAGTAGTAGGTCCAAGTGGAGGTTTAGCCACTCCTGTGGTAACTGAAGTTGAAGGCCAACCCTTAGGCTTCACCAACGATATGGACATTGACGAAGCAGAAGATGTAATTTACTTCACAGATACAAGCACAGTCTACCAAAGACGGTAATTCGATCAGTACTTTCCTTGTCTTTCAATGTATGGAGCTCACATGTAGAATTATTAAGTCTGTTATGCTGTTTTAATAGTTTTACTAAGACATAGAAATGGTAATGAATCTCTGGAGAAATGGAGCAAAATGTACTCCAGTTTTCAATTTGTCTATGTTTGTGTTGCAACCCTGTAGTGAATCACTTCTTTGGATATGGAGGATTGGATTTTTTATGTTCAGGGGATTTTCTTGCAGAAATTTGTATCCTAGTTATATTGTTCAAACTTCCTAATGTAGAACGAAATTCTGAAGAAAGCAATACCATTGCTCTTGGAGTGGTTTAATGTATATCAGATTAAGGGATCTTTTTCCCACCACTTCATCTTTAAAGGAGGTCTAATTGCTAACCTTCTGAATCAAACTTTCATATTTTGGAAGTAGCTTGTGGACGTAGAAGCAGAGTAAATGCTTAATCTTTTATTCATGTCCGGAGGAAGCTGCATTTGAAGAAAATTCTTTCCTAACTGCTGTACTTGGTCATATTTCTGATTGGCAGGCAATTCATGGTGGCAGTACTAAGCAATGACAGGACAGGTAGGTTACTGAAGTATGACAAAACAACCAAAGAAGTAACAGTCCTAGTACAAGGCCTTGCTTTTGCAAATGGTGTGGCATTGAGCAAGGACTCTTCGTTCCTGGTAGTAGGCGAAACAACTACTTGTCGAGTTTTAAGATATTGGCTTCGCGGTCCTAGTGCCGGTAAGGTCGATGTGTTTGCTGAACTTCCAGGATTTACAGACAATGTGAGAAGAAATTCAGAAGGTGAGTTTTGGGTGGGTTTGCATGCCAAGAAAGGGCCCCTAGCAAGACTTGCTCTTTGGTACCCGTGGCTCAGCAAATCGTTGTTGAAGCTTCCACTTAGTTTCAAGCAACTGCACTCCCTGTTAGTGGGAGGAATACCACATGCAATAGCTATAAAGTTGAGCGAGGATGGGAAAGTTTTGGAAGTTTTAGAAGATAGTGAAGGAAAGACATTGCTGTTTATCAGTGAAGTGGAAGAGAAAGATGGTAAACTGTGGATTGGCTCAGTACTGACGCCATTTCTTGGCATTTATGACCTGTAATAAAGAATTCACTTTTACATGATATAGTGGGACCATGTAGAGATGGTGAACTTCGCTCTTCTTGTGGCAAGAATTATATGTACAAGTACAAATTTGCAGTGAATAATCAAACGTACTTTGTTTTGCCTAATGATTTGAGTTAGTTTGTGTTATTTTCTTGTTCTTCTATGCATATTTACCTTGAAAGTTTGTGCTTGAAGTGTTTCTGGTACAGCTTGGTATACCAATCAGTGAACTGCAGGAATTTCAGCATTGCTAGAAAGAGTGAACATATCAAAAACAACCTCTTTACCGATGCAAAGTAAGGTTGCGTATTATTGAATCTTTTCAGATCCTGCGTTTCGGCAAGACTTTCACTGTATCTTTGTTATTGTTATTGTAGTATCAGAAAAAGAACGTATGAAAAATACAAGAGAACACTTCTATTTTGCTAGGTTCACTAATCAAATGTTAAAACATAGTAATCTAACATAATCCTTAAATCTTACTCAATCTAATTAAATTCAATTTAAATTAATAATTTTAAAAAATAAGAAATTATTAAATTGAGTAAGATTTAATTAGTTCGTTTCGGATTTAAAACCTAAATTCAGTTGTCATCAAACAACATTTGATTGTTTGTGTATAATGTTCTTATCGGATGTATATTATCGTTATTTTTTAAACAAAGTTTTAAAAATATTAATTATTAAATAAAATATTTATTTTATTGATAAATACAAAAATGACTCTTTGATAGGAGCCGACAAAAATTTGCATTAAAGTGGTTAGTTGTGAGGCATGGGAGTGTTACTTATGGGGTTCTACTACCAATATATGATAAATTGCTCCAAGACAAAGTAAATAGAAATTGAAATATATTTAATTATATTTTCCTTAATACAAAAAAAAAATTAAAAACATAAATTCAAAATAATAAAAATTTACAAATTTACAAATTAATTTATAATAATTAGAATAGGAGTAAGATTGCGTGTTACTAGACTTCTCCAGACCCCGTGTTTCAGCGAGATTTTACTCTTACTCTACTTATTATAAATTAACAGACCATTCCAGACCCCGCGCTTCAGCGGGATTTTACTCCTACTCTACTTATTATAAGTGAGGCTGCATATTATTAGATTTCTCTAAACTTCGCTCCTCACCGGGATTTTATTATTGTTGTTGTTATAAGTTTGTAACTACTAACTACTAAACTTATTATAATAATAAATAAATAATAATTTTTAAAATATAATGTCCAAATAAAATTAAAAAGGCATAGACAATAATGAAATCATTTTATATCTAATTATTAAAACTATTCCTTTATTCTCTCATATATGTATATATATATCGCCACTACCACAAAACTTGCCAAAAAGCACAGAAACAAAAGTCTTCTAAATCTGCAACAAAACCATGACTCCAAATCTTGCCTTCGCCCTTACTTTGCCTATTATCCTCTCTGCGACTGTTAACTTCTTCTTCTCCCAAGCGTCCGGTGCTACTTCTGTTCACAGAGTTGGTCCGCTCGAGACCATTCCACTGTCGGGTACTGCAGTTGGACCCGAGAGTTTCGCCTTTGACCCTCTTGGTGGAGGGCCGTATACCGGCGTCTCCGACGGCAGGATCGTCAAATGGCTAGAACGTGAACGGCGGTGGACGGATTTCGCCACCATTTCGCCAACCACGTACGTGCACTCTCTTATACTTTGTTTACAGAGTATAACTTCTTATACGGTCTTTGAAACATGCATTGCTTATGAGCTTATCTATCATGTGAAAATGATAAAAAGCATATGATACGATGAAGTTAAGGAAAGAGTTTTAGTGAGTCACGGCTCTATTCCATCATGTTCTCAAGATGAAATATCTGCTCCCGGTGACGAGGGCAAGTGGCTCATGAAACCTTGTTAGTTGTCTTGGCCTACTGAAAAGACCGTGTTGTTGACAACTATATATTTTGTGGTCGCCGGTCGTGTCCAAGTGTCGAGTCTTTTGATCAGAATTGCCAAGTGTCAACTCAAGAAATCGGTGCAATCAGACAAAAGTAGAAAGGAGAACCATTTTTGGCCATGTGATAGCTCTACCTAGGATAGTGTCCGTGTCGGCCGCATTTAAAAAAAAATCATTAAAATATTTAATAATATACGGTCTTATTTCTATTAAGCAGTTATCTTTATATTTATTTATTAATTATTATATATTGGTATTATGACCAAAAGATTACAGGTTCGAGTTACCTCTAACTTCTTCAAAATAGAGAGCCTTATGAATAAAATTAGATTATCTATTCTATTTTTGCTGTTCCAACATTGTTCAATTTATCTAATCTATACATTTATGTAAGTTCGTGGAAAGTATACACCTTTTTCTTATAAATTAGGGTTGTTATTGTTATTTGTATTATTATTATTATTATTTTGTTATTGTTATTAACATATAAATATAAAAAACGACATTGGTTTTCATTTTTTCAAATTAACTAGTAGCAGAAGAATATATATTTTTTAGAGGTCCACAAGTGTAACCATAACATTGCTCCTCTAGTGCCCATCTCTTGTGAAACAATTAATCACAACCTCTTACTTTGCAACCGTCAACTACACAATTCGTACCTCGTGCAAAGGTTCATGAATGAATGCTCCATTATTCAAGACCAGCCTTTGGGTATTTCAGTATTTTTCCATAGCCGCCAATTTGCCTCCAAGCGAACCTTATGCTTCTGAATCTGAGCCGTCTGTTTTTAATCAATGTATTCACATCAACTGGTGTGTTTGACTCTATGAACAGAGATGGCTGCCAAGGACCGCATGATCATCAGTCAACGGAGCACATTTGCGGGCGTCCACTGGGTCTAAAATTCAACGAAAGCAACGGTGATTTGTACATCGCCGATTCTTACATGGGATTGTTAAAGGTAGGACCCCAAGGCGGCTCGGCAACTAGGATTGTAACACGTCAGGGCGGCATTCCTCTCGGATTCACCAACGGTTTGGACGTTGATCTTTCAAACGACGTCGTTTATTTCACAGACAGCAGTTCACGATACGAGAGACGGTACACCCTCGCACACTGATCTATGCATTGTTTCATTTATAAGGTTAAAAACTTTACAACTTTATAATTTATTATTCCCAAAAAACTTCAGGAATCACCTCTCGGTAGTATTGAGTGGTGACAAGTCAGGGAGGTTAATGAGATACGATCCAAAAAGCCAAGAAGTGAGTCTCCTTCTAGGCAACCTCTCGTTCCCAAATGGGGTCGCATTAAGCGAGGACAAAAGCTTCCTACTATTAGTAGAAACCACAAAGTGCAGAGTCATGAGATACTGGCTTCAAACACCAAAAGCTGGAACTCTCGAAGTCCTTGCTCAACTTCCGGGTTTCCCGGATAACATAAAGAGGAGTCCAAGAGGTGGGTACTGGGTTGGTATGCACTCGAGAAGGGAGAAGCTTTTGGAGATGCTGCTCTCGCGTCCATGGATAGGGAAAGCTCTGATCAAGCTTCCTTTTGATGTCATGAAAGCTCACGCAGCTTTGGCCAAGTTCAGAGGGAGTGGTCTGGCGGTGAGGTTGAGTGAGGAAGGCGAGGTTTTGGAGAGCTTTGAAGAGAAAGACGGCGAGGGGTTGTTGTCTGTAAGTGAAGTTATGGAGGAAGATGGGAAGCTGTGGATTGGTTCAGTGAATTCACCTTTCGCAGGAAGGTATGATTATATGTGAAAGTATCGAAGTCTTGTACAGTTGAAGGAATAAAGACTTGAGAGATAAATAGCTTCCTGATGGCTTTGGTTTTACTCCTTACTATTTAAAATAAAAGACGTTTGAGAGGAATTTACACTTATTAAGAAAGTTAATGAAATATTTGATATATCCTTATTAATTATATGTTGAAATATTTTGAAAATATAATCTGTGTAACCTATGTAATTAAGATGTAAGAACAATTAAAGGGTAATTTTAGAAATAAAATCATAAACATATATAAAAAGTTACGAACGACACTTATTTTGAATAATTAAAATCCTTTTAAAACTACTTTTATTTTAAATAGGAGGGAGTAATTATAATTTGTTTTTTTGGTCAAAAATATAATCAATAGTAGCGATTATTTAATATTTATTCCTGAAGCTTATTGGGAATGTATTTAAAAAATCAAGTGTTCATATATCATAAAAAAGGATAGTAAATTAAAATTCTTAAATTAAAAAAATTAATTAAGTATTTAAATTTTTATCCAAAAATACGGCCAATACTTATTTATAACAATTAAGTATTCTTAAAGCAACCGATAAAGTTATTTTTTGTTACTAAATATTCACATGTTTGAGTCATAAAAATAGTTATTCGGTAAAAATACAAAGGCAGTGTTACTTAATGATTTCCATTTTCTTTTTCAAAAAAAATATTTTTTCTTAATTATTTTTTTTACTACTCAAAAAATCGACGATTAAAAAGTTCAACCAAATTGATTGGTTCAATTATAAAAACTTTGGATCATCAAATTTTTTGGTTTAATTTCTAACTTTTCAGTTCGATTTATTTTAATAAACCTTATTGTTAAAGACTGGTCATTTATAAATTAATCAGTCAATTTTTATAAATTAATTACTTCTTATAAACTAAAACAAATCAATTAATTTTTATTTAATAATATTTTTTATTAAAAGTTAAACTTTTGGATGAGTTAGGACAATTTTATTTTATCATATGTCAAAAATTTTAATTTTATTCAATATTTATTCGACTTTATGATCATCTAATACTTGTTGAATATTTTAAACGTTAAATTATTTATTTTATCA
>JAOTBA010000003.1:1492049-1521494 GCA_025629845.1 Erythroxylum squamatum | reverse complement strand
AATAACCCCGTCCTAATATATATATACATGTATATATATATATAATTATTTAATAATCTTGGGGGTGGGGGGCCAATACACCCACCTACCTCCGTCCCTGGATATAGGTTTTCTATTAATGTAGATGATAAGATGAATTATGTCAAACTAATATTTATGTCACGTGACTGTCACATATTGTGTTTGTGTTGTATATAAAATTTATTATTTAATAAATTAAAAACACCAAACTCCTTAAAATAATTACGCATTTGATATTTTTAATTTATTAAATAATAAAATTGATATATAGTATAAATACAATATCTGATATAAATATTATTGTAACATAACTTATGACATTATTTACATTAACAAAAAACTTAATGTCGTATTATTTTTATTAAAAATTGAACATTTTAACTTTAACTTTAAAATTTGATTTGGTATAACAAAATTGAATAAAGCTTACAATTAACCCGAAATAAAAGACCAGGCAACTCAAATCTAACCAAACTTTCAATTAAATTCAATGAGAAGGTTAAGTCGAGTATAAATTCAATCCGATTTGATCCATTACCATCTCCATTCATCCATTACCATCTAAAGAGCAAAGAATCCAAGACAGGGCGGGTTGAACAAGTCATAGTTGTTATAGTGTGATCGTGAGCTTGGAGGTCCACTTGTCTCTAAAAGTCTCTAAACAGGTAAGACTTAAGTGTTCAGTTCATCTCATGTCCTTGTCTTGATGGGCAGCTCTTGAGGACGTGTGAGGCTCCAAAACCTACAAGAGGCTCTGGATTCTTGGAAGGTGGGGTCGTGTTGGATTGATTCTTACTAATCTTCCAAGGTAGGGTTATAAGTCAATCACCAAAACTTTAACACACACACAACAGAACTTGTGGTTTGTGCTTCTATTTCATTCCCATCCTCGTATCATTCTTGTGGCTTCAATTAAATCTAGTGTTGACAAAATGAGATAAATTTTTTTGTGCCTGTAATCGTGTGTCAAACTGTCAATCCTATTTTAGATAATCCCATTCATATGTTTTTCTAGGTTCCACATATTTGTGTAGATGAGATCGTCTAAAACAAGGTTGATACAGAGTTACGAGCACAGAAGATTTTGTTCTTGACAAAACCAATAATTACACTTTCCTAGCTGCTATAACATCAACATTGATTGGGATAAATTGTCACAGATAAGCAAAATTTAGAAAAATTTAATAATACATAACTTTATTTTTAATTAATAGATCTGTTTTTAATAGATATATATAAAAATAACTACACACATATATATATATTAAAATAATAATAATTAAGAAAAAATAAATTAGATATAAAAGATATTAATAATAAAATAACAATAAAGTAGTATACATAAAAAATAAAAATAAGTAATGAGATTAATAATATGATAAATATAAAACAAAGTAAAAATAAAAATAAATAAATAAATAAATATACAAACAAAACAAGTAAATAAATAAATCAAACAATTCAAGAAAATTAAACTAAGTAACACTTTACTTCTAAATTTGCTAAATTAAACTAAAAATAAATAAACAAAAAGTCGTTTCAATAAATATCTGATAATTAATATTATATTTACCAAATAAATCAATTAAGTGGGACCCATTGCAATGAGTAGCCTATGATATGGAACCCCCTGTACTATATATGACTGACAGAATGTGGTGACGTGGCGGTTTTCCTTTTAGTCCTAAGCCACGTCAAGCCATTTGTTTGTTTCATGTTTATATGGCAAAGAGACTATGTTATTTTCCCAATTTTTTATATTTAATTTATATTGTTCATGTAAATTACATAATTGCCCAGTCTCTTTTCTATTAGAACTACAGGTCAATGACTGACCATTTGGTGTACATAATTGAGATTTTTCACTTCCATTTTAGTTTTTAGTGAAATTGAAGAAAACATAAATTTTAAGCATTACCAAATTACTAATTTAGTAATAAAAGATATTTTAATTATTCACCTTAATAATTAAAATTTTCAAAATTTTATATTCAATTTTAGGTAATCATTAATTTTTATAGAATAATATATATACAATTCAAAAAGTGTACATACGTAGCTTTCCCTTTGGAACTTTTACAAAGAAGACTTTAATCAGTTGTTTCAAGGTTTTCCCTCCTCCAACCCTCGTAAAGTAGAGAGTTTTATTTCTATTCATTTATATAAGTTATTTGAAAATAATCTCTCGACTAATTAGGGATAAGGCTAAATATTACTGGACCTTTTCAGATCCCACATCTTAGCGAGATCTAAGTGGTAGTGGTGTCGTTGTTGCTGCTATTGTATAGTTTAGAAATAAATAATAACTAATAAATAAGATTTTATAAAGGATATTAATTAATCTAAAAGAGTTAAACATAAATTAATTTAAAATTTTAAGTTAATATAAATAACAAAAAAATACTTATAAATTTTTAAACCAAAAAATCTCATCTTCTTCCTGCAATAAATAATATCCAATAGAATATCTTGGTTTGTATGAAAATAACTAAATTAATTATCTTAATGAAAAGGGCAAAAGAGTAATATTAAGAAAATGAACTTCCACTTCGAAAAACAATAAAGATCCAGTTTGGCAATCAGCGGATTGCATTAACTGTTTGTTAGAGATGTTTGGTAAATTAGTTGTTTAGTACAGTATTAGTTGTTTATGTATAAAATGACCTACGAGAATATGACTTTAAAAAAATTATAAGGATATGAATATTATATATTTTAGTCTTTCATTGAATATTCTTAGTAAATAATAATAAATTATTTAATGAATTAATAAATTATAGTTAAGTAAAATTTTTAATCTAATCAAATTTTAATATATTTTTGTTTATGATTTATAATTTTTTGAATTATTAGAATAAATAACAAAAGTTAAAATGTTTAAATTAATAAAGACAAGGAAAACAAATTATAAAAATTAATTATTATTATTAATTGTTATTAATTGTTGAATGATGAATTTGAGTAGGGTTTACCTGTGATAGGAAAGAAATAACATACCTACATAACTTCTGAAACAAATGTATACAGTATGGTACGGGAAATAAGAATTAATTGATGGCACAATCGTCATCTAAATATATATATATGTATGTATTGTCTACGAAATATTTTTGGAGGGTCCAATTATAAGAAGGTACCTTTAAGCTATTTATACTCAAATTAATCTCTGCTGAAACTGGGTAGATCCTTCGTGGAAAGTAAAACTCTGACCTTAAATTTTAAATGACTGTAACTTGCGACCTCACCTAAACCAAAAAAATCCCTTATCAACTAATAAATATTTAATAGTTGATAACACAAATCACTACTCCACCTTGATCAGCTGATCAACAAATTCAATAAGCTAAATTTGTTGAATCAGCTATTTTTAACCTGATTTGCCAACAACCAAACGTGGCCAAAGTCTCTGCAACCCGTAGACAACTTTATATAAAAAACACTCACTCAAGTGCAAAAACACTAAAGATGGCGACGAGAACCAAACTTGCAAGAGCACTTTCCTCGCTTGTTAACAATGTTAGTGCAAACCGGAGTTTGGTGAGATCGAGGCCAGGCTCAAATGGGTTCGCACAGTTTTCCTCGTCGGCGGCCGCGGTGGTGGCGGAGCCGGAGATGGTGATGGGTGGCTCAAGGGGAGTGGGGTTGGAGATATTGGGAGTCAAGGATTATGAAGAGTATAGAAGGTCTTTGTATGGCGATATTACCCACAAGGCTTTGCTTGTTGATGCTGTTGGCACTCTTGTTGTTCCCTCTCAACCTATGGCACAGGTATAGAGACACATATCGTGTGACTATTTTCGGTTGTGAATGTCTTGTGACTGTTTGTGGTTTTACGTGTTTGATTTCTGGACTTTTTGTGTTTTGTCTTGGTGTTGTGTGCACTGATTGAACACCAGAGGTGTAAAGTTTTTTGCTTTTGCTCATCCATTTGGGACTTCGATGAGATTCATTGCGCTTTCCTTTTCACTTTTAAGAAAATTTTGCTTTGGTGGTGGTTTGTAAGCTTTGATGTTTATCCAATAAAGAAGGAAGCTTGAGAAATTTGTGCTCTAAATTAATGTACTTGAACCAATTTTCTGCTTCTTCCTTTCCTTTTCTGGGTATATGATGCAGAGTGTACATACTAAATATCGTATCCTTTTACTATTGTGGAATAAGAATGCAAATCTAATCAGTTTTGTGTACAATTTCAACTTTAAACTTACCGAGTTCATTGTGTACTGCTTCTCTTGTGAAGATATATAGACAGATCGGGGAAAAGTATGGGGTCCAGTACTCAGAGGACGAGATACTGAACAGGTACAGGAGAGCCTATGAGCAACCTTGGGGCCGATCTCGTCTCAGGTGTGTTCATTAATTTTCCAGACTTGTCTTTTTTTCTGTTTCAATGTGTATTCACAGTTCTATCTTTCGCTTTTATGACTTTCTTTTTACATTTTTTCACTTGGATTCTAAATTTTCATTGCCTTTCAATGCTTTATCCATTACTTTTTGTAAGTTCCTCGTGTGACCTGAACAGTTGAATGTTCTCAACATGAAACTGGAAAAGACTCGGAATCTACTGTTCAAAATGTTAATGAATGTATTCCTACCTTGTTGAGGCATACCATAGAAGAAAGTTAGGACTGTATCAAGAGAGTGCATGGCATTATCCACACCAAATGGGATCCATGAGATTAATTGGAGACATGGATGCGTATTTGGTGATAAATGTGGTTTAGATCTCATAATTTATAAAGTTTCACATGCTTGGTACTCATTCAAGTTTTTTGATCATGTCATACTTGCATAAATTTGTGGCCGTTTTGATGATGACAAAATACTCTTAGTGATTGGGATTTGGGATACGCGAATTGGTATCACCTAGGATCTCTCGGCATAGATACACCATGTAAAAGTATACTTTGTCCGGATCACAATGGACAATAGTGATTCTTGCAAACAATTTTAAGATTAACTATTTGCTCTGAGGCACATAAATATCTGATATCTGGGGTCATGTTACAGAACAGAAAATGATACGATTCTCAAACAGCAATTAAAACGTCAGTTCTAGAGGCACTGTTTGATTAGAGTTTTTTCTGCTGATTGTCAATAGCTTTAACTCTATTATCCCACTCTTCATTTCAGATATGTGAATGATGGGAGACCCTTCTGGCAATATATTGTTAGTTCTTCTACTGGCTGCTCGGACTCTCAGTACTTTGAAGAACTTTACGACTATTATACCACTGAAAAGGTAGTTTTTGATTCTATCATGATTTGTCTCCTTGTCTTTGATCTATTGTAGAATACATGCATTTATACTTATGTGTGTTCTTGTTATGGCAAGGCTTGGCACCTCTGTGATCCTGAGGCTGAAAAAGTATTTAAGGCTCTTAGAAACGCTGGTGTAAAGTTGGCTGTTGTGTCAAACTTTGATACTCGGCTTCGATCTGTATTACGGGCTTTGAATTGTGATCATTGGTTTGATGCAGTAGCAGTTTCAGCTGAAGTAAGTTTACTCTTCTATTCTCACTCATATCCATCTTAAATATAAAGAGTTCAATGTTGCATGTCAGGTATTCTTGTGCTTCTTTGGAGCAAAGTGAAAGAACTAAAGTTGGTCATTAGTTGGTTTTTTTCCGTCTTAGTTAAGTAATCAGTGAATTGTCTTTTTGTTTTCAAATGCTAGTTTTGGCTGCTTGGAGTTGAATTAAGTTAACCTAGTTAAACTCGGTTTTCTCGACACTCGTCCGTGTTGCAAGTCATTAAAGCCATCGAAAGATTTCTTCAGTGCTAAGTTCGTTTTCTGCTTTGTAAGTGGATTTGAGCACCAATCACCTTCCTCTTCTCCTCCCCTCTCACAGGTTGCAGCAGAGAAACCAAATCCTACAATATTCCTGAAAGCTTGTGAGCTGGTTGGTGTAAAACCCGAAGATGCCGTACATGTGGGCGATGACCGCAGGAACGATATATGGGGTGCAAGAGATGCAGGCTGTGATGCTTGGCTTTGGGGAAGCGATGTTCATTCCTTCAAAGAGGTAACTAGTCCAACTATAAAAACATGAATTTACACTTTTTCACTGCATGAAATATACTCATCAATGTGTTCTCTAACATCCCGTCGGATGTCGGTTCATTCGACAGGTTGCACAGTTGATAGGCGTGCAGGTCTGAGATAAGTTTCATAGCAATCAACTCATCAGCAGCTTTGTATGTACAGTTCTTTTACCTTAGTTTTGAAGAGGGGTGCATGTATAGTGTTTTTTTTTCTTTCTGTTTGTAGTCTGTAGATATATGAGCAAGTGACTGAGAATATAAGTTAGTGACTAGTGAGGAAATAATGCAGACTTTGGTATGCCTAATGGTTGCCTACTCTGCTTTTCCCAGCATTTATGTGTTCAGTGCTCAGCTTCATCTCTCAACTATAAGTTGACAGACAAAACATTGTTATCTGTTGAAGCCCTAGTAGGCTGAATCTTACAAGTTGACATGGTAATGGATCGGGTTAGATCGGACCGGCCATCAGCCCGGTCATTCCCATAAGTCAGCTCGAATTATTTTAATTTCAAAATTTTGAAGCCTACGGAGCAAAACTATATCGTTTTAGAGAAGATCGAGATTGGGCAAAAATTACCACCCATTCAGCAATGTTTAATCAATTATAAGAAAGTGGGTCAATTTAATTTAAATATAACAAACTAAAATAAATTTAATTGGATTTGATATTAAACTTAAAATTTATTAGATCTACGCTAATGTGGCATTAGCAAATAAGCTTGGCAATGAAGCTTAGGCTAACTCGATCTGGTCTGACTTGAGTCACCGAATCAGGTTTGTCCTGACTCGATATTAAATAATTATATAATTTTGAAAAAATCAAATTTATTTTTTTATTAAAAATAAAAATAAAAATAAAAGTAAAATTAGACCAAATCTGGCCGAACTGAGTAGGACTTTGGGCTATTAGGACCCAGTCAGGTTCGGGTTTGGGGCAAATGTGTAAAAAGAAAAAAGAAAAGGACAATGGCTGCAAAAAATGAAAAAAGAACGCGATAAATCCATACCAAAATAAAGGCGGGAAAGCTTTCAGGTCAAAAACTGTTTGACTGTTCAGATCGTCTCTCTCTAGAATGGAGAGGATACACGTGACCGTCCGATCGAGGCCGCTGTCGCCGGAGGACGCCAAAGCCAGCCCCTGGCGGATCTCCGGCAACTCTATCTTCATACCCAGCCACTCCGCGAAGATCGAATTCGGTACTGTCTCTCTCTCTAGTCCAGGCCTTAAATCTACATTGTGTTCAGTTTTTGAAACTTTTGGTTTTTGGTGCCCTTAGATCGTGTTTTCGGAGAAGAGTGTAAGACCGAAGAGATTTACCGAGCTCGTACCAAAGACATCGTCGCCGCTGCCGTTCGTGGATTTAACGGTACATTTGGTCCACTTGTTCGTTCTTATCTCTAGTTTGAATTTGATTTATGGACTTTGTTGGTTAATTTTTCGGGTACTAAGTTTTAAGCGAAATTCATTAATTTCGATTTCCATGGTGGTTATATCGGCTATAGTATGATGATATGTATACCGTGAATGGCATGAAGAGCTAAACTTTGACTTTCTACTGGTTAGGAACTGTGTTTGCTTATGGACAGACTAATAGTGGAAAGACCCATACAATGAGAGGCACAACTACTGAACCAGGAGTCATTCCTCTTGCCGTGCACGATTTGTTTGACATTATACAAGAGGTAGTCTAAGGCACATTATGTTTTTTTTAGTTAAGTTGTTTTTTTTTTCACTTTAGCTTCTGTTCGTTGTTTTATAATTTGGTTAAAATTTCTGGTTGGTTGGGTTTAGCAAGTGTGAACTTTTGGATATAGGTTATGCAGCTAATTCTTCACCTTAGTGACGGGAGTGTAAAGAAATATGAAATGAGGAAATGAAAATATATATGTTTCTGAGATATGGGTATGAGTTTGAGATGATGGTGATTGTTACATTCAAGCTAAACTCTTGTAGAATGCCTGAATGAGTAGACAGAAAAGGGAAAAAAAAATTATATTCTTTGTCTTTGATTCTAGAAATAATATATCAAGTTGGTTTTTAGGTGATTATTGTATCATTTATGGTCAGATTTTATTCTGTGATTTATTTGAAATGATGCAAGTAGCAGTAGTAGGATGGATTACAAGCGGTAAAAAAAAAAAAAGTATACTGGCAGCCTACTTACCTACTGTTACTTGGTACGCCTTTGAAAATTTAGGATGTGGATCGAGAATTTCTTTTGCGAATGTCCTATATGGAGATCTACAATGAAGATATAAATGACTTATTGGCTCCTGAGCACCGTAAATTGCAGATTCATGAAAGTTTAGAGGTACTTCAAATTTCGGTGTTTTGCAGTTACTGCATTCTTGTTGGTAAGGTGACTGACATGTTTGTTTTATTTTTCTATGAAGCGTGGGATATATGTTGCTGGCTTGCGAGAAGAAATTGTTGTCTCTCCTTCGCAAGTCCTCGATTTCATGCAGTTTGGAGAATGTATTTTACTTCTCTTTTTTACAATTTTTCGTCTGTTACCTGGTAGAGTTTCCTTTATCACCCACCCCGTAGTGCGTATGGACATTGAAAATTCAAATAGAAATTAGGAGGTTGCACGTGGTTTGTTTTACATTTCTCTGCTTCATAGACAATTACTCTTAAGACATCTATCTGCTTCCATCAGTTTTGAGGCTCCACATAGCCTTTCGGTTTCTCAAGTTGTTTTTTTCCTTTATCTTTCAAATGTTCAGCTCATAGGCATATTGGAGAGACAAATATGAATGTATATAGTAGCAGGTCGCACACTATCTTCCGGATGGTAAGTTTTGATCTTAACTTAATTCTATCAGTTAATCTTGTTTCCGTTTACCTTACTTTTTTATTTGCCCATATAGATTATTGAGAGTAGAGATAGGACTGAGGATGACAGCGTTGGCAGTTCTTGTGATGCTGTACGAGTATCAGTATTGGTATGTTCTCAGCAACATCTCAGAACATTTTTCTTTTACTTTTATATTGCATCACATTGTTCACGGGCAGGACTTTTGTATTTTGCTGTTGTCACAAACATCTATCTTTTCTACTCATATTTGATATCGTTGTTACTGTTATTGTTTTCTTCTCCTAGAACTTGGTGGACCTTGCTGGTTCAGAACGTGCGGCAAAAACTGGTGCAGAAGGTGTTCGCCTGAAAGAGGGTTCTCATATTAATAAAAGTTTGATGACACTTGGAACTGTTATAAAAAAGTTGAGTGAAGGAGCTGAAAGCAACGGGTAGGTTCTACAATGTTGAGAAGATGCTTATTGTTCAGCAACTGCAAGGGGTTGAAGGTTACTGCTTTTTCCATTAACAGTTATTCTCATTTTTGATGCAGTGGTCATGTTCCATACCGAGATAGCAAACTTACGAGGATTTTGCAACCTGCTCTGGGTGGAAATGCAAATACGGCTATTATATGCAACATAACACTTGCACAGGTAGCTACCCTTGCACTAATTGAAGCCACGATCGACTGACATCCTTAATAAGTCACCGGCAAGCAGTAAATCATGAAATCAAAAGTTAATCTTCTCATTTGAGTGACCTCTATATCTGACGTGGAAAATGCTCCTTGAAAACAGTTTTTGTTGCGAATCAAGATATTTCTTTAGCCTCGTACTTGGGCCTTACATTGATATGCAGGAAATGCTGTTACTTGGATATTTGGCATATTGTGGGAATCGAGAGGAGACAATATTGTCCATTGTTCTTTTGGAAATGTTAAATTAGCGCAGCTAATGATTAAGTGTTTGCTACTCTTTTCCCTTCATTGTTGAATTAACTTCTATTTCGTTGCAGATTCATGCAGATGAGACGAAAAGCAGTCTTCAGTTTGCAAGTAGAGCTTTGCATGTCACAAATTGTGCTCATGTGAATGAGGTTTTGCTCCAAACTTTGGTGTTCTGAACAAAGTGTTATGTTCTGTATTTTTACGTTGAAATTACTTCATGTGCCTTCTTTTTTGTAAATAATTGTTGTGCTCGATCATACTTTACAAGTTACTTGATCTTAATTTGTCATGTCTGTTTCTTCACATAGAGAAGTAATATATGCATTTTTGTATATCAGATTTTGACAGATGCTGCCCTGTTAAAGAGACAAAAGAAAGAAATCGAGGAGCTTCGAGCAAAATTACAGGTTGGTTCATAAACAATGAGGCACAACTATAATGGATGATCTATAAGTGCTTCTTTGATCTGTCTTTATAAGGGATCATTTGGTGGTTTATTTGATGAGTTAAGGGCTCCCATTCAGAGCATTTAGAGGAGGAGATTCTCAACCTTCGGAACACATTACTACAGGTTTGTCTACAATGATTTTCTAATTAAGAATTTATAGAAGGGCTGCATGTGTATTCGAAAAATTTGTTGACTTGGTTTGCAGTCTGAACTGGAGAGGGAACGTATAACTTTGGAATTGGAAGAAGAAAAGAGGGCCCAAGCTGAACGTGAGAAGGTTCTCCTGGAGCAAGCCAAGAAAATAAAAAATCTTAGCTCAATGGTATTGTATTCCGGCAGGGATGAGAATCGTGATCAACAGAAAAAGGTTTGCATAGCTTGCCTTTTTATTTTGATGCAACTCCTTTTTTGGAAACCATCTTAAGAAATCTTACTGAAGTTGAGGTCATTTTGTACTGTGGTGGTAAGCATTATGGGACACATTTTAGCTCAAAAAGACTTATAACCTGGGGTGTTGGTCTCGAGATCCTAAATTTCTTCTATTTGGAAGAGGTTTTTCTGTTTAATCTAAAGTCAGCTATAGGAATTTCGACCAAAGTATACTTTCATTATTCTCCCCTTTGTCATCCATATTCTAGTTATGCAGTTGACAGGTGGATTTTAAAATCATTTTAGCAATTACCATTATTTTACTCTGTATACTTGACGTATGAAAAATATCATTGTAGCAATTTCCCTAGACGATAAATTTGAAACACATTCAAAGTAACAACTATATTCAACATGCATGGACCGGAAGGGAAAAGAACAGTGCCGCTGTTCTGGTTTCAGCAGCTATAATAATTATTGATAATTAATGCGTCAGAAATTGATTGTCTGCGGTATATTCTTACCACATATGCTATCGGTGTTTCACTTATGCTGCATATTGTTCTCTCAGTGACATAGCCGCCATTTGGTATTCTTTTGGAAGTAACTTCCAGGACAAGGTAATACCCATCTACGTTGTCTTCATGATGTTTATTGTTTGCTAATGCAGGGAAAGAGGAGGGATACATGGTGTCCAAGCAATCTTTCTCGGGAATCTCTTCAAGAGGTTGTTTTACTTTTATGGAAAGTCCATTCTCACTCATTTATGCTTGTTTATAGGAACTTATCATTCCTTATTGATACACGAGGCTTCAAAATATTGTATCTTCTCTAGGTGGATCCCAATATCGTATCAAGGCCATCGACTGTAAATCCCATGAAGACTAGTCGTGATGTGGGACCCCTTCTTCCTTTTGAGGAGTTGTTAAGTGAAACTGACGCTCAGGATGACGTTTGCCAACCACAGGAAGATCGCTACTGTCCACCACTGGAAGAAGCTTTTTTACCTAATCCTTGTGCGTTATTACATGTAACAAATAGGAAAAAGGTGCCACCTAAGAAGAAAAACTCTCCAGTGGTTTGTACCATTCCTCTCATTTTAGCGTTGTTTCTCTGCTCATTTGAGGCCTTAATCTCAAATTGATCTATCAGGACGACCATGACGTGCTGGAAATGGAAGCAGAATATGAGGAGTTGTTTTTAAAGTCCGAAACACAGGTTACTACTGTTCCCCCTGGATCAGCTTTCCCAGATATCATATTACTTATATTGCTGATTTTATTTGTCCATTGTTCTATTCAGAGAACTGTAAGTGCGGTACATATTGATTGCTTGACAAGACAGTTGATTGAGATTGATTCGTTCCAATGTATAAAACATGATGGTAGTTCCACAAATGATGGCTGTGATAGTATCTGCGATATGGACAAAAATATAAACGTAAGGGAGTCAGAAGCCATTTTTGTGATAAAACAACTCCAAGAAAAGGTTTGTTTCTGTTTTATTTATTTGCTCCCTTAAGCCTCATCACCTCATTTTCTATGTTGTCAGTTGTCCTTTTCTATTGTTAGGTTTTATAAATGCTACCCTTTAGTTCGGCATCTACTACCGTTTTTGACCTCTTATGCAATCTTAAAATTTCATATTATCATGTATTTTGCAGATTAAAATATTAGAAATGGAGAAGTCGTCAAGCCAGCACAATCTAAATAGTGTTGTTGAACTTGCAACTGAGCAAAATATATGTGCAAGGGAGAAATTTGAAGAGGTAAAGTTTCTGTCAATGGTTGATGAATTTGCTGTTTACTCTAGGTTGTTGGCGTACTGCTACAGCTTCTTCTACTTGCATTTCCACGTAGGAGTAGCACTAAATTTTGTCAAAATGAACTCTAAAGTTGTGCTTGGTTTCCTGCCCCCATTTTGCAGCTTCATGATGAGTTGCAAATTGCAAGGGAAGAGGCTAGGGCTGCTCGCGAACAACTTGCTTCTGATGAATCTTCCAGAAGAAATGATGTATGTGTCCACTGCTTGTCTTTTCATCTCTGAGGATACTGACATCGACCTTACTCTAAAATGTTCTATCATTACCTATAAATAATCACAAAGCTATATCTCAGTCTGGAGAATCTGAGTTCTGTTTCCTTATTTTGAGATGATGTTGATTTAATGATATAGTTTTCAGTGGAGATCGAAGACATAGCACTGGAAGTCAAGAACTCTGTTGAATTTGTTGATAGTGTGTCCTCACTTATGAATGAAGTTTTCATGAGCTTTTCGACCGTATGTAATGTCTTAGCTGTGAGTGCTCTTGGAAAACTCAATGATTTTCCATTTGAGAAGTCTACCGTTTTGAAATGATTATTCTTTATCGTTGGTATACTTTCATCAAATCTATGGCACTTGAATATGTAAACATTCCTAGATTAACTGCTATGCGGTGTAATGCAGGATTTGAAGGCTCTGATTTCCCAGGCCTCTCACGAAGAAAAGCTGATATTCAGTAATTATGAAAAGCTAGTTTGCTGTACGAACCAGAAAATTGCAGAGATTGAGAATGAGAAGGTCAAGTCATTGGCTCATTTTGATTTTGCTGTGAAAGATTACTGAATGTACGGACTATTGTTTTCTAGAATGTGATACATTGTTTGTATTCTCAAATGCAGCTTCTTTTGTACAATCAATCAATTGATTTTCAGAAACAGATACAAGAACTTGGAGATGCTGCTATAAAGTATGAAGATTCCCTGAGGGTAAGCCCCCTTTGTGCTGGACTGGATTTTACCAGAAAGGCATCAAATAGTTGACTTAGAAACAACATTATTTTGATGCACAAAGTTATCAGTGAACTAATAGTTTGGCGATGCCCTTCTCTACTTGTTCAATGGGTGCAGGAACTTGGAATGCAACAGGATTTGGAGAAGGAAGAATTATTATCACAAATTGAAGCTATGGAAAGGGAGATATCATGTTTAACATCGTGTTCCTTGGCCAAAGAAAAGGAAAATTTGAGGAAAGATCTTGAGAAAACGAAAGTGAAGTTGAAAGAGACTGAGTTCAAGCTTAGAAATGCTGTTCAGGACAAAACCAAACTTGAGGTTTTGTTATATTCGTTATTTTGCTGCGTAAAATAACGGTTTCCAAAATTGTCATCTTTCCATATAATTCTGTTATTTGTAGGGTGAGAAAGCAGCTGCTGAAAGGGAGGTCAAAAGATTGCACGGCCAGAAGACTCTTCTTGAGCGTGATATTAGCAAACGGGAATCAATTGCTGGTAGAAGACGCGATTCAGTTGTCGAGAGGAGTTCAAAAGTGCTTGATCCTAAAAAGGCAAAGATTTCACTCGAGACAATGCAGGTGACTGCTTGATGCAATCTTGATGCAATTCGGCAGTCATTGTTGTTCATATGCTTATATGTGAAAGCTCAAGAAAGTGAATTTTCAGCATTTTATGTTCATGCTTGACCTAAGTGCCCTTTCCAAAAGTCTGTCTTTTTTAAGTATGGGGAGCACTATGATAATACACTAACATAATCTTTGTGAATCTACTTGTTATCGATGACATTGATCTTTCTATTTGCTGCTGCATTCTGGCATTCAACTTTTAAGCTTTGAATAAAAAATCATGGCCATATGTTTTCGATGTCATTAAACATTTATCATCATCTTTGAAGGAGATGATGCCATTTTCCACTGATGCTTGGATTACTATTACATTTTGTTTTGCCATTTCATAGTTTCTTTGCCCCCAACCTGGAGGATGGATATGGCTCTAGCTAAAGGTTATTAAGAATTTTTCCCGGGTGCCCGTGTCCACTTTCAGCGTGTAGATGGCTTCATCTCTTTACTTTTTATTTCTTCATTCATTATGAACTTTGTACTTCTTAGGAAGACTACATAAAGCTGGAGGTGCTTGCATTTGAGATGGAAACAACTATTGCTTCTCTGGAAGAGGAAGTTGTGATTGCACAGAAAGAAAAGGAAGAAGCTATATTGAGAAATGAAACTTTAAGTTCAGATTTGGAAGCAGTGACAGAAAAGTTGAAATTGTCAAATGCTGAATTGAATCTGTTGCAGGAAGAGATTTCACGTCTTGTAAGTTTCACCTTACTTTTCAATTTACATCTCCCTTGGTTGTTGTGGTATATGTTTTCCAGTGTTTGACATTATATATCATCGTCCTTCTCTCCTTGTTCAGGGACTTCAGCTGGAAGAATCTGCATGCAATGAGAAAAACATGGAAAGTAGGATTAAATTGTTGGAGGAGCAAAAGGAAGAGCTAGCAATGGTAACATAAGAGATAGATCTTTTACTTCTGATATTTTTCTTCTTTGAATCATCTTCAACGTTTGTTCCTAAAATTGGTTATGAGACTGTTGATGATTTTGCAGCAACTCTCTGATTCTCTTTTGGAAATGGAGGAAGAGAAGGCCATATGGTTTGCTAAGGAGAAAGTCTCAATTGAAGCCATAGAGGAGCAGGCAAAGTTACATAACGCAGAGATAACGGCCCTATCGAAAGAACTCTCAGAGGTAACCCCAAAAAGACGATACTATTTGAGGACTTTAAATAATCAGCCCCTGTACGACTACTTCAAATAATCTTTGATAAGAAAAGGTTTCTTGTTTAGTGTTTGTTGGAAATTTTTGTTGCATTCACATACTGAAAAATTGTAACACAATTTTGACATCAATGAATGTATGCGCAAGCACTTGGTTTCTGAATTGGACAGACATGTCTGTATTGGCTTTCAAGATTTACTGGAACATAACTGACAGTGGTTCTTTATGATCTTGCCTGGGCAATTTCAGGTGAGAAGTGATTTGGAGTCCTGCCTGCAAGAATGCGAAACGCTCAAGGAAAAATTACTGTATCATGAAGAAAATACAAGCCAGGAAAAAAAATCCAGGTTGGTGATCAATTCTTATATACCTAAAGATGCAGTTAGATATGTATATCTATTTATCATGGAACCAATTACATAATATAGTTAATATTTGTTTGAATTATTCCCGTATATCAAATATAAGGTAAATTTAAATAGTTTTTGGAAATATATGCATATTTCTTGATAAAAATAAGTTAACAAGTCATCAATTTAGTGATTTTTATGATTTTTGGTTAATATTTTAAAATTTCTTTTATTATTTAAACTATTCATTAGTATACAACATTATTTTACACAATATTATTATTATTATCACAAGTTTAATTATTTAGTTTTATTTTGGTTGATTGGAAAATTCTGGCTTTCTTCATCTCATTCTCACCCCCATTCATTTATAACTTATTTGAAATGCTGTTAAGGAAACATCTATGTTGTATGCCCCTCCCAACTTGAGTCATGACACATGAGTAACTTGTCGTCTATTACTTGCCTTGCTTTCAACGTTTGGCGTCACTATTGGACATCTCTCCTTCCTTTTAGCTCTGAGTAATCTTCCTTTTGTTTGTGTTAATTTTCCAGTATAGAAAAGCTGGTAGAGACTGATCAGCTGAATTGTGACCTGAAAAGAGATGATGTAGAGAGCAAACATTCTCAAGAGGCAAGATCTATTAGTATATTTCTTGTTCCTTATACGATTATATCAGAAAAATGTTTGATTAAGGATGGCAAACGAGTCCACTTAAATCAATAGATAAAAGTTTGAACTAACATAGTTTTTAAGTGGGATTTAAATTTTAAAAGATTAGTTCAATTTAAGCAATCTTATGTTTGATTAACTAATACCTTTCTTTTCCTCCCATCAGTTTGATAGGCTTACAGCAGAGCTCCGTTGTGCTTGTGAGAAAGTCGATGAGCTTGAGATGGAGATCACTACCATCAAGAAAGAGCGAGACTACTTATTCACATTAGTTAAAGACTCCGATAAAAGCTTAGAGTTTGAGGCTGAGATGCAGGTTCTGTTTTCTAATTTTCATGCTTACTTTGCTATTTGCCTTGAAATTTTCAGTTCAACCAGGCCAAAACTATAAAAAACTTCAACTTCAACTTCCACTCCTTTATTCTTGCTTTTCTTTTCTTTTCTTTTTTTCTTTTTTTTTGCTGAAGTAGTTTGATTCAGATGATTGAAGAAAATAGATCATTCCCTTTGCTAAATGGCCATAATTATCAGCAGAATCTGCAAAACAAGCTAATCAACATAATGGAGGAAAGGGACAAGTTGACGGTGCAAATAGAAGAGTACAGGAGAAGCGCCGCTGAAGCAGAATTCATCAGAATACATTGCGATGACAAGGTGGGCTATCATAAATTTACTGGTGCATATGCACTACCCCTAAGACTCGTAACGATTGATTTATCATATGATTAGTTAGACTTTAAAAAAGTTGTTAAATCAGATTAAAAACATAAGTTCAATTGAATTTAAATACTTTAAATTTGAATTTAAAATTAATTAAATTAAATTTAACTTATTGATCTCTTTTTTTTTTAGTTATACCAATAGAAATATACTTATTTTACAGTTAATTGGCGCAAAGGCACAAGTTGAGGAATTGAATAGCAGACTATCTAGCATGGAAGCCAAAATGCAGAATGTGAGTTCCTTCAATCTCTTTACTCTCCGTTCAAAGAACTAATGCATTACAGATGAAGAGACATGATCGTGTCGTGTACATTCCTTTTTGCCATTACCCTTAAACATGCAAACTTGTATACACGAACTACATGTTCCAGCTGCTAAAAGCTCGAGCTTTTCTTCTCCATCAACCAAACTTTCATAATAGAAGCACCTTTAAAAATGTGTTTCAAGTCCGATTTTATCATATTCAAACTTAAGATTAAAACCACATCATTTTATTGAATCGTTTGCTGGGCTGCCTCCAAAACTAATAACAGGATGAGAACAAGCACAAGAACGAAAAGGTGAAACTGAGGATGAGGCTGAGAGGGACGCAGGCGAAGTTGGATGCTTTTCGATTCAGACAAAAGGAAGCCATGGAGGAGATGGATGTTATGAACAGAAGGTATGAAGAGGCATCAAGAAAGCTCAAGGATAAGTTGGCATCCTGTGGAATCGAGAATCTCAACCTCAAGAAGCAACTCGCTGCTTCTACTGGTGCTATGAAATAAAAGTTAAAACTAGCAACGGAGTATATTTATTTGAAATCACAATTATCATTTATTTTAGTTATCGATCAAGTCTTTTCTGTTATATTCTATTAAATTTTCACATTCGTAGAATTAAAATGTTATTATAAATAATCAATAAAAACTAACTAAATATAATAAAAATTATTTCAAAAAATAACTACAATAAAAATTTAACTTTAATTATTTTAAATTATATTTTAATGCAATGAATCTTTTATTTGTATTATATTTTTTGTGATAAAAATATCTGATTTTTATGTTTAATTACTCATATAAACATTATGTAGTTACGTATAAATTCTTTGGACTTTAAAATTTAAAATTTAATGTAATTATAAATAAATAAAAAACAGACACAATATAACAATTTTTAATGAAATGAAAATATATTTTCTAAAACATAAGAGTAACGTGTGAATTTTTAGAATTTTTTTCTTTTATTTTTGATTTTATATGCCCGAGTTAATAAATATGGTTTATTTTATATTTTATTATTAATTTAATTTTTTAATAGACATTGTTTATTTTTAAAATTAAAATTAACATTTTATTTACAAATATTTCAAAAAATATAAATTTATGGTAAAATTTGTGTGTATATAGATGGAAGATAATAGCGTGATATATTTAAAAAAGTGACAAATTTCTTATGTATTTGATGTATTTTACATACATAAACAAAATTGATAATTTAAATTTTAAGTAAATACATTAACTTTCTTTTGTTTAAATATATTTTTACTTAATTTTCAAATTTATTTTATTTTTAAAATCAAAATTTTCTTTGAACTTTTAAAATTAGAAATAATTTAAATTAGTCAACATTAATAACCAGAATTTTCAAAAGGTGGAATAATATATAGTTTTTTTTCACTTCTTTTTCTATATCAATAAAACTTAAAAGTAATAATTAAAACCAGTTTTAATTATTTAAATTTTAATTATAAGAATTTTAAATCAACTATTTTTTAATTTAATTTTTAATTTAATTTATTTTAATAATTTTTACTATAAATAATCAATTACTTTATTAACTAATTGATAAATTTTAATAAGCTAACTAAAAAAATAACTAATTTTTAATTAATGATTTTAAATTAAATTTCAAAATTTTCGATAATACAAATTTATCATATTCTAAAAAATTTTATAATATTTAATATTAATTAAATCTTTTCAACTTTAAATCTATTTTAAAATTATTTCTTATTACTTAAAACTTAAAAGTGAAAAATAGTTGGCCATGTCATGTGACCAAGCAACCCCTTATAACTTAAAAAACCGACAGTCTCGCCGCCAACTCTTTGCGAGTTCCTTCAGGCCAAGGACGGCGGCAAATAAGCGTGACACTCTAAGGAAGGAGAAGAACAGGGTTTTATTGTTTGCTTCAGAAGAAACTAAATTCTCAAGTTGAGAAAAGAAGGAAAAAAAAATATGGCGATGCATGGTGGGAGCTTGAAGTCGACCTCCATTAACGGAGTGAAGATATACACGGTTTCCTCCCAGCACCGCTCTTTGGCCACGTGGCTTGCGCCCAAGAAACAGCGAGCTCTTCGCAAGGACAAAAGTAATGATTTGTCTTTGATTATTAGTTGTTGGGCGTAAAAAAAGAGTTGTCTTTTGGCTAAACCCTAGCTTAAACCCTGGTTTAATTCTACTCTTGTGAAAATCACCGTAATCCTTTACCTAATTTGGTATTAAGTTTATGGAATTACTGAGTCCTAGCTATTAAGAATTTGTTGAGAATATCTCTGCAAGTTTCTGGTGGATGGTTAAATTGATTTTCTGGAGATGTGCAGTATATTTCGTTGAATTTTAAACTAAATAGGGACTGGAAAGTGGGGATTTAGTGTGGCAAGGATGTTTATCAAGTCTTAATGGTTTTTGGATTATGGGAAGTGATCATTCGTAAGTGAACTGTTTAATCATTTTAGTTATAGAGTTTTCTTGTGGACCTGAATTTTTGTTTGCCACCATAGTTGTTTACGCAAGTATGAATAAGGTTTTTGTACTATTTCTGTTGGTGTTTTCATCTCGCCCTATTTTCATGATTAGGCCATCAGCAGAGGGTAGAGTTGATTCAGGATTTATGGTTTGAAACTGCTACGACCAAAATCAAAGCTACTCCTGATGGAGAGTATCTCATTGCATCAGGTGCTTTTCTGTTTATAATTTTTTTTTTTGGTTGTACCTTGTGGAAAGAAAATGAGCGGAGTTGTGATTGTATTTGCACTCTGTACTATAATGCAGGAATATACCCACCTCAAATTAAAGTTTATGAGCTAAGAGAATTGTCGTTGAAGTTCGAAAGACACTTGGATTCTGAGATTATTGATTTTAAGGTATGCTCGCCCAATAAAATTTATTAGTCATGGTTTCATGGATTAGTCCTTGATGTTGTTCGTTACTTATGAACACTGACTTATAATAAAATAGAGGATCTACACACCGGTTACATGGAAGATTTCATGATTACTATGCAGAAGGTCTTAAGGAGAAGATAAAAGCGAGGAATTACTACAATGAAGTGATTTTAGTTTCTTAGTTTAGATTGAAGGGCTACCATGTGTTCAGTTGCGATTTAAGTTATGATGCTATTTCTCTTCTACCTTTCTTTGTGGCTAGATCCTGGATGATGACTATTCAAAGCTTGCATTTTTATGCGCTGATCGGTCAGTTTGCCTACATGCAAAATACGGGAAGCACTACAGTTTGCGGATTCCAAGGTCTCTTCCTATCTGCTTTATTTATGTCTTTGGCCATTTTTCAAGTTATGTTTTCTGTTTCATTCATTTCTTGAAGAGTATTTTGATTGTACGCTTGACCTTCATTAATTCAATGAGATTATGACTTAATTGCTTGTTCATGAGAAGAAATTTTGGTCTTAGACTATGGGAAAAAGAAATAAATTCGAGCTAGGAAACATGGTTAACTTATTTGATATTTATGGAACTAGTTTATATCTTTGTCGGATATTTTTACCTGTGATATGTGGTAAATAAATCTATATTTGATCCAATCATATTGAGTTATACTGTACCAACTAGTATCACGGGCCTTAATTTTTCAAGGATTTAACCAGTGAAGCTCTCTAAACTTGTTTTTGAAGGCGGTTAACTGGGTATGCATGTATGCATTAGTAGAGAGATGTGTTACTGCTGAAGTAACTAAGGCTCGTTTGTCCTTTATTCAGTGCTAGTAAAAACAAGGTCATACTTGTATTAGATGGCTGATTTTTAACCTTTTGTTTTTTTCTCTCTTTGAATGCAATATTGCTAACCATAACATTCATATCTTGTCTTTGTTTGAGGTATTCCTGGTGCCTAAAAAAGCTGTAAGAAAAAAGTCTAGAACTCTACATCTAACGTTCTTGTTTTCAAAAAAAGTAAAAAAAAAGAAGAAACCTTTCGGTCAAGTGAGATGCTTGTCTGGAATTTTTTGCTACTGCATAGGCATCAAATGGTGTGAGTTGTTGATAGTTGATATCTACGTTCCACTTACTTTTTCTCACTTTTTATACGCAACTAATCGGTTCATTTTAAGGTAAGTTCCTCTAACACTTGTCTGTGTGTATTTGACAGGATGGGTAGGGATATGGCATACGATTGCTGGTCTTGTGATTTGCTCTGTGCTGCATCATCTCCAGATTTGTATCGGATTAACTTAGAACAGGTATTTGACTCTCTACGAACTATTGTGGTGGCTTCAGTGAGGCTCTAATAGCTTTTGTGATGATTCTGTTATTACATATCTGTTGCTTTGTGACAAAAACGGGGTTTGGAAGTAATGTCTGCTCCTAGCTGCATTTGCTATGTTCATATATCAAATGTGCCACATTTTAAGTGTTTAATGGGTGTCATGCAATTCTAGTTCTTTTTCTGATAAACGTCTCCCTGGATCTTTATGTTACTGTGATTGAAAAAGATAACACGGTTTGAACCAAAGGCAACTTTGGTTGTAATGATCTCGAGTGGACCATAGACAAGCCTGAAATAGAATATAGATCTTGTCACTGTTTTGTTTGTCATAAAGCTTATGCAATCTTGGTTATGGTAAGGACCTAGAAAGAGGACTCAGAATATTTGACAGCATGAGTATGAAACAGCCTTCACTCGGGGGATTACGTGTTTGATAAAGTCATTTGTGAATTCTGAGGATAGTGCCCTCTTATTTGAATGTGGAGAACCGTTTGCTGTATATCCATTGAGGTTTTGCATCTGCATTTGTTGGGTTTACATTTGATTTCATGCCCCATCTATTAGTTTGACTTATTACTTCATTTATTACATAAACATGTTTGTTATGTGGAGGTTAGTTCTCTGAAAATGATTAAATAGATATCTAGCGTAAGATGTGATATGCTTGTGAAATGTCTATTAAATTCTCTTTATGTCGTGTGAAATTGCAATCGAGGAAGAATGTTACAGGATCTTTGTGTTTAGCATCTCAGAATAATTTTGGTATTTCTTTTGTCAGGGAAGATTTCTAACCTCACTCAACACACAATCACCAGCCTTGAATGTAGTTTGCCAGAGGTCTGTGATTGATCTTACTTGTCCATATAATTAGATTTTGAAGTCATTATCTTTAGCTCTCGAGTTTTAATGAGTAATTCACACTGTCATTCCTTAAATTCTAGCAAGCTGCATGGATTGGTTGCTTGTGGTGGTGAGGATGGTGCTGTTGAATGTTTTGACATGAGAGTAAGATCTTCAGTCGGTAGAATCAATGCTGTTGCACCAGCTGGGGATATTGACCAAGTAATTATATTTTCTTTTAACCTATATCTGGGAATCTAATCTATGGTTTTGTAATACATTTCTGTTATTTGTTTCCTGGATTTTATAGGAGGTCACTGCATTGCAGTTTGATGATGAAGGGGGTTTCCTCATGGCTGTTGGAAGTAGTGCTGGAAATGTACGACACCATTACGACTCAAACTTCCTCAGAAATTATTAAGGATGGGTACTTTCTATGTATCATTGTTGATCTTTTTCTTTGAAAATGCAGGTGCTACTCTATGACTTGCGATCCTCACATCCTGTACGAGTTAAAGATCATATGTATGTTTTCATGTATATACGAGTTTTTATCTTTATAGATATTGATTGATCCAACTTTTGTTGTTTTTTGACTGGTTGCTTCTTGAAAATATTGTTACCATTTTGTAGGTATGGCAGCCCAATATTGGACATTAAGTGGCATCGCACCCTTAATTCTGATCAGCAAAAGTTAATTACTACGGATAATCATATTGTTAGAATATGGGATCCTGAGACGGTGAGCAATACTTTTCCCCTTTCCTTATTTTTAAGACTTTAGAAAACATGCGCGAATGGCATAACTATTCTCTAAAGTGATGCCTCTGCAAGCAAAATTGTAAAATGACCAAAGTGATACTAGCTGAAGTTTCAGTTCCTTCAATTTGACACAAAAAATAGTTGCACAATGTGATGCCTGTCACTTGTATCATTTCATAAACTGACAGCTTAAAAGTTATTTGTTTGCAAGTGTAATTCTTAAAAAAGTTTGTCTCAAGCACTGGTTTCCTTTTTTTAGACTCTTGATTCAATAAACAAACTATTATATTTTATTTGTTTGCTATGGTCTTCATTTTTGTAGAGTTTGAGGGGCTTTTTTCTCCCTCCTCTAGTGAAAATAGTTTATCAACTTGCGCATAAAGTGTTTCCTTGTTTAAATTATTTTATGTCAGGTAGTTTATTGATATTAATTTGAGATGCAGTATTATGGTGAGCTGTGCAGTCTCAATGACCTTTTAATATCTTTCTTCATCGCAGGGGGGTGGGATGACTAGTATTGAACCCACAGCTGGAAAGATAAATGATATATGTGTGTTCAGTAACAGTGGACTGATGTTACTGGCTTTGGACTGCAGCCAGATACCGTCATACTTTGTACCTGATTTAGGGCCTGCTCCTAAATGGTGCTCAGTCTTTGAAAATTTGACGGTTAGTGCATATACGTCATAAGCATTATGTCCTTCGTTTGTTTCCCGAGATTGGTTTATATGACAAAAGTGTTGTTTTCATTTCAACAGGAAGAAATGGAAGAGGGGGCACAAACAACCATATATGATAATTACAAATTTTTGACAAAACAAGATCTTGAGAAGCTAAATTTGACAAATCTTATTGGAACCAATCTACTGCGGGCCTATATGCACGGTTTCTTCATTGATTATCGATTGTACAAGAAGGTTAGTGCATCTTAATTGTTTCAATGTGTAATGCTATCTGCTTCTTGGAAATTGTTCTAGCCTTATTAAAGGCGCATGCTAGCGATCCTTTAGGTAACAAATGGCTTAAAGACTCATTTCCAGAATTATCTTTTGACACTTTACGTTCTTCTGTGCTGAGTATTTCAGCATAATAGGAAATTATGTTAGGAATCAGGTACTGTGCATACTGTTAAGAAATGATTTTCACATGTTTTCTGTCTTATGGCACTCATGCAGGCAAAAGCTTTGGCAGATCCTTTTGCATATGAAACTTACTTAGAGAAGAGAAAACAAGAGAAACTACAAGCGGAACTTGGTCATAGAATAACGGTACATTACTCACTTCAAGTGAGAGTGAATCGCTTCATAAAGCTGTTCACTTGTCTTCCCTTTCATGAATGATGGTATGAGATTTGGCCATCTCAATTTTAAGTTTAATATGTACGTACAATTTTCTTATTTCTACAGATCAAAAGAAGATTACCCAAGGTTAACCGAACTCTAGCAGAGAATATTCTTATAAAAGAAGAAGAAGAAGCTGAAAATGAAAAGAAGGATGCTGAGGAAAGTGAGAAAAGGAAAGCATCCAAGAAAAAGAAAGGACTCAGCAGTGACTTGCTTGAAGATGATAGATTTGCAGCTCTCTTCAGAGACGAGGTATTCATCTGTAGCTTTACTCTTCAATTGTCAATTATATGTTATTTGCAAGGCTTTACCCTCAGATTTAAGGCACGTGGTTCTTGCATTAAATTCAAAATCTGCTAAAATGCAGAAAGCAACAAACGGGATTAGTAAGCTTAGTGTGTCAGATGATAGTTTTTTTGTGGTTATTTTTATACTGACATTTTACCTTTATGTTTCTTTTCTCTAGAACTATGAAATTGATGAGCTATCAAAAGAATACAAGGCGTTACATCCTTTGGCTTCTGAAAAGCGACCTTCTTTGGTGGAGGAACATTTTGATCCTGTGATGGAGGATGAAGATCAAAGTTTGAGTGATACCGATGCATCAAAAGCTTCTGAGTCATCAGAAGATGAGCCTGACAATAACAACAACAATAACATAAGAAAGAAATCACAAGCTCCAAGGTAAGATTATCAAAACATCTCATGTGGATCTAAATTCATGGGTGACTATGCACTGGTTCCTTGTCTTGATGCATCTTCTACTTTGTCTGGCACTACAGAGAGTAGTTATGTGAAATCACACAGATCCCATTTTGTTTTTTTGTTCACCAACTCCCTAAATTTTGCAGATTATATGAAATCAAAGATGAGAGGCATGCAGAGGCATTCTGGAACCATGTATCACTTGCAAAGGAGGATGCTCTACCTATAGGGGAGAGAGTAGCGGCTCTTGGAGATGATAGGAGAACTGGTATCCCAAGTAATGTAAAGTTTGGACCAGGAGGGTCACGAGAGATTTCCTTCATTTCTAGGAACTCAGCCAAGTACAAGGAGGATGAGGAGGACAAAGATATACGCCGTGAAAAGAGGAGGGGAGTTCAGTCATTAGGGCTCAAGTCACAGAGATCAGTGTTTAAAGGCCATGGAAAAGGCAACAGAGGAAGGGGCAGACGAGGCAGACGGTGAGTATGTACCGCATACACTAAGTTGCATGTAATTATTCATTCTACGTAGCCATGACTATTCACTGGGGATGAGCTCATTTGTGCATGCAATGCAAGCAAGTTATGTTGTCTAAATTTGATGTACTATAGAAGGACCTGTTCTCATGAGCTGTTTGCTTCTCTCTTTACAAAGAGGCATCCCCATTAGAATGAATAGCTGGTGAATTTTGGTTTTGCCTTATTATTTCATAGAGGATTTCCATTTTTTGGGTGGACTATCTTTTTTGTACTGTATATTCTTTGGAGGAGTATTTTGTCAAAGAAGTGAAGAGTTGTAAGACTGATCATCAAGTGAATACACTACTTGATATTGGATTTTGGTGAGCATAACATTTAGTATTGTTAGTTAGAAAGTGCATTAACTGAGCCTATTGAAGATATCATCATCATCTTAGACTTGAAATAAAATCATCTTAGACTTGAAATAAAGGTGAATTGTAGCATGGCTTTCAAGTTGCTCCTCTGAGAGTCGACATGGTTGTGTTTCAGCTGCATTATTGGTTTTTGATTCACTAACTTGTGAACTAGGGGTGGCAAGGGAGTCTAGGCCTGACCAGTCAACAGGTAAAACCTGATTTGATCAGGTTTCAGATCGGTAGGTACTCAGTCCTGACTCGAACTTAGCATTTTTGGTCCAAAGTTTGAATAGGTTATTTTGGTTTCACTAACCTGGGGTCCTGGATTCCGCTCGACTCATTGCCATCCATGTTATTGATATACTATCACCCAGGTTTTAGTTCTAGCCATCTCTGACACTGCACATTTCCCATGCCCTTAATCCTGTTAAGGTTTCTAACTTAAACATTTGAGTGCCAGCAGAGTGAGTTCTCGGTTAATACCAGAATGTAATAGTCAGACATGTTTGGTTTAGTACAAGTAGGTATGCCAATGTAAACGTTCTTGATGATCATTGGCATTAGATCTTCTGGTCTACTGAAAGTAGAGGATGTTCCTGAAGCTTGAATATCCTATCCAAGCCTGGATTTATTCACCTTGTTCAGGTCTTAGCTTCTGTTATTTCGTACCACGATCAAGTAGCAGCAACCCAAAGGAGAGAAACTGATCAGAGTTGCATCCTTTCGACTCAATTTCTGGTTAAAGAAAATTGCTAGAAATACATTATCTCTCTTTTATCACACTTATGAATCTTCCTAATCATCTTGCTCCTGAACAAAAATCCTTTATAACAACTGATATTGGTTTAGATAATATGCTAAGCAAGTACATTCTCTTGCAAAATCTTGTTTTTCCCTGAGGCTGGGAATCAGAAACGTTGGTTGATTCCACGTGAGATAGCCAAGAACGTGCCTGTCACAAGCAACCCTTCTTAAGCCTTGAGCTCGCCATGCATAGAACACGCTCCGTACACATCCAAACTTGCTTACACTTCTTGAAAAATAATTCCAACATTAACTTCACTAAAACTTAATTAATGCTCGTTATTCATTGCTTAAATTATATTAATAGTCTACTCGAACTGAAAGTTTTGGAGATTGATAACGAGTTTGCTTATTATATATACTCAAAATTGTTTTAAGATGCGGGCATGATTCGTTAGGTCAACAACTTCAAATGTATATTAGAGTTTTTTTTTTTCTGTTTCGTTTAGTTTATTTTTTAATTATATAATCAACTTGTTTCCGATCGTTTTCGTTTACTCTTTCTTGTTCTCTTACGTCTTTTAAACATTTTCTTATAAGTCATTCGTTTTATAGTTTACCCTTTTTTTTACGTACTACTTTTTTCTTGTTTGTATATTTATTTACTTATTTTATCTTTTTGTTAATTTTTACTATGTTCTATACGTATTGTATTATGTAGTGCATAACATTTTTTTAATAATTTGTGTTATCATTATTTTGTATTATATGTGAGTCTATTAGAAACAACCTCTCTATTAAGTAGGAATAAGATTGCGTATTATTGAACCTTTTCAGATTCCGCATTTTAGCGAAACTCTCACTTAGTGTTATTATATTTGTTGTGGTATTAGATAAGGAGTCATTAAGATAATTGTGAATATTGTAAAAGTATTTATAATAACATTTTATATAAGTTATTATTTTCATTTTCATTTTTAAAAAATTATTGGCTAGATTTGAATATTTTAGAAATATGTAATAAATTATTTGTTAATAATCTATTTGTTACAATCTATAAAACATTATTCTTTTTTAATGTACAAAATAAATTATTCATTAAAATATAAATAAAATTTGCCTTCAAGATTTATTTATATCGTATGCAACTATATATATATATATATAATCACTTCAATTTTCTTACACTGAAGTATTATTATCAACAGCTCCTAAAGCTAATCCACAATGCAAGTTGCTCTATCCCCTCCTTTGTTTCCGAGCTTTGGATGGCCCTTAGAGGACCCCATAAGCCATGAACAAAGCTACAATATCTTCAAAGATTCTGAAACTTCTGAATCACTCCCTTACTTCCCTCCTTCATCTCATCAACCAGAACTCATCAAGCTTGATGCCTCTGCAACTTCCTTCAGTACTGGTGACTATGACATGGTTAAGAAGCTCAATCATAATGCCAGTGAACGTGCCCGTCGCAAGAAAATTAATAGTTTGTATTCTTCCCTCCGCTCGTTGCTTCCTGCAGCAGATCAAAAGGTATCTGCTTTTGTCAAATCCTGTTCTGATAAGTTTAGGAGTCTTTATGATTTTCGTCAAGAATATTGTTCTTTCTTGTTTGTGATGAACATTCTGCTGCAGAAAAAACTAAGCATACCAGCTACAATTTCCTGGGTGCTTAAGTACATACCAGAGCTTCAACAACAAGTTGAGAAGTTGGTTCAGAAGAAACAGGAGCTTCTGACAAAGATATCTAGGGAAGATGATCATATAATCAATCAAGCAAACCAAGGAAAACTTACCCATCAGAAATCTTCGATCGTGGTATCTGTAAATCCACTTACAGATACAGAATTTGTGATCCAAATTTCCACATCAAAAACACATCAGACTCCATTCTCAGAAATCCTTCAGAGTTTAGAAGATGATGGACTTGTCCTCGTAAATTCTTCCTCCTTCGTTTCATCTGACATGGCTTTCCACAGTTTGCATCTTCAGGTTTGAACTTCCTAGCATGCTTATGCATTGCATTTGCAAATATAAATATAAATCTGGTTTCTTACTTGGCATTTCTTCTTCTTCTTCTTCTTCCTGTAGGTGGAAGAAACAGTTAATCTTGACTGTATGGCTTTAAGACAGAAGCTTGTTATCTTGTACGAGAAGAGGGTTCCAATGGTTTCGAAATCTTGACTCTTGAGTTCTTGATACGTACTTAGAACCTGGTATCCTATGTTTTGCAATTGAGATCCTCCATATAAATATATGTAATTGTCAGAATTTAGGGTTTAAAGGTACCTCTTTTTTTAGCACAGATACGGACACGGACACGCGACACGACACGGACACGGACACAGGGACACACCAACTTCTAAAATTTGGTGGACACGGAAACGGCATATATATATAAAATTAGAATTAAGAAAATTTTTTCAGAATTCATAAAATATTAATGTATGAAGCAGGGCAGCACCACAAAACAGGGCAGATGGAAGGTTATCCAAGCAAGGCAGCACCATAAAGGAGAAACGAAGATGAAATGTGAAGAACCAGAACAGATGGAAGGTGAAGAACCAGCGCAGATGGAAAGTGAAGAGAAGAACCGACGCAGATGGAAGGTGAAGAACTAGCGTGGATGGAAGGTGAAGGAGCAGATGGAAGCTACAAGTCAAAAGCGTTGTATGAAGCGCAGATGGAAGGTGAAAAGTTTTGGCGCAATGGTATTATTTCAGATGAAAATGAAAAGTCCAATGGCGTGTCCGAGC
>JAOTBA010000003.1:1467577-1478274 GCA_025629845.1 Erythroxylum squamatum | reverse complement strand
GCTTGTTTGTATGGCTCATCGCCAATGGCTATAAATATATTAGCCACTGAGCTGTGTAGCTCAACCCAATAATTTCCTTCCTCAGGTGCAGAACGAGAAGAATTAGCGATCCTTGCAAGACAATTGGACAACTCCAAGATAGATAGCTTTTGTACTAGCTAGTTTGAACCCTTTGTATAGATTGTTAAGAATGATGAACTTTGAGCATTCATTTGTATTGTGTATTTTGGGATGTGTATTTTGATTTGTAAATGAACTTGTTCAATTATTTACTTTGTATAGAATGAGAGCAGGAAATTGAGAATTTACCTTTGTATATGTATAGTTTTTAAAGATTGAAATATATGATTGTGAAGAATGGATTTGGTGTATGCGTATGTTTTGGTTATGATTGCCAATTGTTATTAGTGTTAGAATAGCTTGTTGGAGATGGGAAGCTTGTGTGATGAATTCGGGTATTGAAGTGCGTGTTATGAGCATTTTGAGGGATGATGTTGAAAGGGGAAGTGTAAGTTTGAGGGTTTTGATGGAATTTGAGATATGAATTGTGTATGGATGATGAGTTGAGAATCTTTGAATATGAGCTATGGTTATATACATATAAGTGAATTATGGAAAACAAAGATAGTTTTTGTGGTGAATGATGAATGTTAATGAATTTGAGGAGACATGAATTGAGAGTGAATGTGGACAAATTCAATTAGAAGTTAAATTGTTGGAATGAGGTTGTTATAAAGAAAATGAAGTTGGGTTAAGTGTAGGATTTTCATGAGGGCAAAATGTGTATATGCTATCTTTCGATGAAAAGCTGTATTGATCTAGCTAAAATTTGCTAAAGTTGCCTTCATGAAAGTTGTAGCTCATCTTTATAGCTTTCCAACGCTATAAAGTATGCAATTTTTCGATATCGGAGTTGAGAGTTATGCTTATTACAAGTTAGGATGTCGTATAGGACGAAATTCCCGAACCATTTGAGTTTATGAAGTGATATCGGGCTAGAAAAAGTTGATTTTGGCAAGATATGAGTAAAGGGAATGTTAGGAGGGGTTTAGGAACCTTTGAAGGGGGCTTGGAGGGTGAAAAATTGGTGAGATCCGTAAGTCACACGGCCAGCCAGTGTGAATTCACACGGGCCGTGTGTTTTCAGACCAAGAGCACCATTTCACCCGTAGGTCACACGGGCAGATCGTGTGATTTCACACGGTCCGTGTGTTTTGGCCCAGAAAACGACAAAATTTGAATTTTTGGTCTGTATGAAAGTTGTAGCCCTAGATGTCTACTTTCTAATCGTCCAAGAACGAAGTCAATCCGACATCTATAATGAGAGTTATGGCGTTTGCGCCAAAGTATGTTCAATAGGAATCAAGATATGAACATGTCGGATTCTTTCGATCATAACTCCCTCATCCGACCTCGAAATGAAATGACTCTTAAAGCAATGGATTCCTAAGACATGTATCTATCTCTCCATGAAAATTTGTATCATTTGGAGTTGTTTTGAGTAAGTGAGAGGTCAGTTAGGAGAGCATGATTAGGGTTTGAGCACTCTTAGACTTTTTAATCATATCTTGAGCTATAGAGCTCCGTTTGAGGTGATGTTTGTGTCAAAATAAACAAGAGACATAGAGATATGTTTTATATGAAAAAGTTAAATTGAAATTCGGGTTTGAAGATTTCCAAATTCTGTTCACAAACAGGAGAAACGAGTTCAAGCATGGTGACTGTTTTGTATGGGCACGCCTTTGAGCAAGTTGTGAGAAAATTTTTGGGCTATTATGAGCAAGAAAATGAAGCGATGATAGTTATGGTATTTTGTTAAGAGGTTGGGTTCCGAAATCGGTGCCCAACAGTTATGGTATCAGAGCAAGAAGAGAAATGGATGATGATTAAGGAAACTTCATTGGAACAAATTCAGTGTGTAGGGTCTAAGCAAGGGGTGGGCTCCGGAAACGGTACCCAACAATTCCGATGAAAAGGGAGCTTATGGCTCTTATTACATTTACACGCATTGCAATTAAAAGAGAAATCATTAGTAAATGAAGTTTAAAGGAAAAAGCAAGAGTTTTAAGAATAGATAATGACGGATGCCCGAGACGATAATGCCAGTAAAGAGCAGAGGCTTTAACAATTGAGAAAATGATGATGGAAGATGACGACCATTCATAGATCCTATTCCTAGTTGGTCTCCTAAGAAGATGTGCCCCCATAAGACGATCCTTCACAAGAAAAGAATCAGATAAGAATTCTATAAGAAGATTATTTTCTTTACAAAATTAAGAGATAGAAATAAGATTACACTGCATAGTGGGAGCATATAAGACATTAGAAAGTGAAAAAATTAGGAGGAAGTAGGGAAAAAGGGTGGAACTAGTGTGAGTAATAGGGAGACTAGAGCCATCACCAATTACAATTTCTTCGGTGCCATCATCGGGTTGGTGGAGAGAGAGATTAGAAAGATCCTGGGTGACATGGTGAGAAACATCAGAGTCTAGAAGCCATAGAGATGAGGTGGGTTGAGTAAAGGCGGTGGTGACATGAGCTTGGGTGGGTTGGACATGTAGGTAGGAGGTGGGGGGTGGATGAATTGAGGGATAATTTTCCAAAAAGATAGGACATTTTTTTAGAGAGTGGCCTTTGGTTTGACACCATTGACACTTACCAAGAAAAAGGCGAGAATCAGTGAAAAATGATTGAGGGTGGTGAATGGGTGGGATGGGTGATGAGATGGCATAGGATGATCGATGGGAGTGGTGATAGTGGTTGGGACGAGTAGAAGTAGCATGTATTGTGACAGGGAAGGAACCAAGCAATGGTTGAGATTTGAGGCGAGTTCACGATTAATTAATTTTTCGTGAAGTTCAGTAAATGAGATCGACGAATTTTGAGCATTCACAACATTAATGACTCCTTGATAGGAGGAATCTAAACCTTCAAGTATTTTTTTAGTGATATCTTCGAGATTAATCGGATTGCCAAAAAGAGCAAGTTGATCAGTACATGCTTTAATAGCATCCATAAATTGTGTGATGGTTTGAGGACCCTTTGTGATAGCTTTGAGATGGGCTTTGAGTTACTTGATGTGACTACAAGAAGAGCTAGCAAACACACAGGCAAGGGTGTGCCAAAGGTCCTTTGTCTTAGTTTCTTATACCATGAAAGTGGGAACGGTTTGAATGGAAAGGCTAAAAGTGAATTTGAGAGCTTGGATTTACAATTTTTACGATTTCTTGGATGAGCAGCTTTGAAAATATTTTATAAATATTTATTTTGCTTGGGGACAAGCAAAAGTTCGAGTTTGGGGGCATTCAAAACTTGTCCGAGGCCCCGCAAGTACGGGTCACGCAAATAAATAGGAAAGTAAGAGTATCGATCCACAGGGAGTTACTAAACAATTACTAGGCTAAAATCATTCAATTATTTGGGTTGATTACTCGAATATTGATTATTGATAAATTAATTAATAAACGAATTGCTAAAATTAATCCTAAAGCAAACAGAATAATTGCGCAACTTATGCAGTATGAGTATGTAAGGACTAAATCAGATATGTAAAAGGCAGGTTTCAAATTTGGTTTCGTGATCGACTTCTAATAATTCTCGTCTGGTTTATTCAATAATCTTGATCCTAAGACTTTGAAGGAAACAAAATCGAAATTATCTATGATTCTCTATCGTGATGTCAAAGAAGTATCGTATAGTCAAAATCAATCCCAACTATCGTGGCTCATGAAATTAACCAAAGCCCATTAAGATTTTTATCTCGTTAGTAATTTCTCTCACAGATTTTTGCCTATATTTAGGTCTAAACCTACAAGTTCTTAATTTTAGTTTTCCACTACCGATTTTCACCTTTCGATTCTTCAACCAATAATTTCGACACAAATTATGTGAGGCCTAATACATAACAAGCACAATAATACTCAAAACAAGAATCAACAGTCACAAATCAATTTTACTGAATAAAATCCAGAATCAAATTATGTAGAAATTCGAAAACTACATCCCATCTTTGAAACCCTATAAGAAATCTACTCAATTATGTTCATGTTCAACAAAATAAATATCAAAACAAGGAAAATAGTCATTAGAGAAGTAAGAAACAAAGAACCCAGGTGAAACAAAGAACCCAGGTGAGTCTTGGACATAAAACGTTAAAAAAAACAGGTCTGGAATGCGTCTCTTCGTGCCTCCAATCTGGTCTTCTTGCGTCGTGCGTCTAGTCTCCTTTGCAGTTACGTCCCTTCGTGCGTCAGATTGGAGCTGCCGTGTGTCGTGCGTCCAGCCTGCTCCTTGTCGCGTGCGTGAGGTAGTCCGTTGGTGAGGTTCCAAGTCGCGTGTCAAGCCTTCTGCGCAGCTGCATCCCTATCCTCTCCTACTGCGGCGTGTCTTTTTTTCCAAATTAAAAACCTGCAAACATTAAAACCTTTTCTGTCCTCCAAAACGTCACCGCTCGTGCAAATGTAACAGAACTTGTTTGCTTCCTTGCTTCTGCTGTCGTTTCTTGCTTATGTTGCCTGCGTTTTGGACCATTCTCTTCACTTGCTACAGTGGCAACCTCTTATACTTGATTTGAAGCCAAACTTTATACTTTCTAAGAAGAAACCAAATAAAATATAATAAGTAATAAAGTCAATAAAAATAAATAAATTAACCTAAAAATGTCACTAAAATGAATGGATAAATAAGCAAATTAAAAGCAAATATGACTTAAATACTTATATAAATTAGACTAAACAGTATCCCAAAGGTCCTTTGTGACAGTGGCAAGTGAGATAAGAGGACTGATGGTTTGGTCCGGTGTTCCAATGAGAGTTCCAAAAAGAAGACGATCTTGCCGAATCCATGTGTGGTATGCTGGGTCGGAGGTGGAGACGTTATCTTAGACAATAGTAGGGGATGGTGCAGAAGAGGAACCATCTAAAATCTTAAACAGACCATAGACAACTAGCGTGGCCTCAATTTGAAGTTTCCATGAGAGATAATTATTTGAGGCGAGCTTGATAATATTGAGAAAAGATAATCTAGAGTTATTCTTAAGGAGACTGTTACTATAACTTTAGTCAATGATTATCTGTATCCTTTACACAATCAACCATATTTTCAGTCCACCCTGAAGGCGAAAGATGCAGAGTATCAGTGTAGAAACACGTCACGCATCGACTCGAAGTACGTAGGAGTGACTATGGGTCCTATTTAGACAGTGCCGGAGTTGATAAAATAACTAATAATTTATGCAACTGTTGGGATCGAAAGCAACGCTAAACAACCCGTAAGGTACAGGTGATCATGTGAGGTTTACATTCTGAGATAGGTCGTCTTCATTTGAATAGAAGATATAGACTTTTTCTAAATATATATAATCTTACTTGTTTTAAAAAATATAATCTCTCACCAAAAAATATATATATATATATATATATAATCTTTGTAAGTTAACACTTTAAAAGAATTCGAAACTTTAAAATTATAGAATTCTTTTGTATGATTTTAAATTTTTCATAAAATTCAATTATGAAATTTTCATTAAAAGAGTTAATTATGATTAAACACACACAATTAGCAAGAGCAAACATGAAATTATAAGAAATTGCCCAAATGACTCGTTCATCTTCCTTATAAGAGAGAATGACAATGAGTATTGAACAAAAATTATTTAATAAAAGATAAAATAGTTTTAGTTAAATTTTAGAGAAATTATGAATAATTAAGTAATTTGAGATAGGTCGAAATAAATTAACCATGTTAGCAAAGGCTCACGTGTCCCTCATTGTCAAGTATAATGGAAATTTCACATAAATATTTTTTATAAAAAATTAAAAAATATAAATATTTTATGATAATTTTAAAGTTTAAAGATTAAAAAACTTAAACTATGTATAACAAATTCTGCCTCTTTAACTAAAACATATCTTAAAAAAATATTAAAGTTTTGAATTATTTTAATAAATTTTGTTAATAAAAAATTTGATGTGATCAATTATAAACATTTTATCATATACAAATAGATTCTGTTATAATTATTTTATGCGTATTTAAGAAAATTTCCCTTTTCTTAATTTTTAATATCATTGATTATTTTTCAAATAAATGAAACAAAATTTGCATCTTTTACTCTAAACATTATTGTGTTCATTGCAAGTCTTTTCTTCTAATAAAAGTGAGAGATGGATATCATGAAGTTCACTGAATCCACCTCTTTATGTATATGCATTGCAGCATCAAGTTGACAAGTACCAGAAAGAATGGTATTTTGTGGCCCTACCAACTCTTTCTGAGGACACCGAATGCATGCCCTCTGATATTTATTCTCACCCTTTGATGGTCTAGCTAGCCATAGCCTTTTCCTTTCTCCGATGGTGATGCAACCAAATAGGGAATAATAACATGCATTGCATAATGAACATGAGGTACTCTCGATTATGTTTTTGTTTGCATTGTGTATGTGCATTGATCTTCAGATGAAGCGACTCGTTCTCATTTGATGCCTTCAAAAGTTTGAAGCTTCTTAGGGTTAGGATGACAATGACATTCTTGTTCCTAAAGGGCATGAACCTAGAACCAAGAACACTCCTTGTTCTTGAAGCTCTAAAAAAGCAGGATAACAAAAAATTAAAAAAAAAAGAAGTTTTGTTGAAAAAACTAGTTTAACAAGTTAAAATTAAACTGATTTATTAGGAGATTTAATCATAACTAAAAGAAAAATTAACCCAAAATTACTTTTAACGTAGAACACAAAAGCAAAGTTTAGCAATATTAATTTGTGCACTTTCTTTTGAAGTTAAGATTTACTTAAGCACAAAAGTTCTAATTGATATGTTAAGCTCTTTTGATATGAGATAAGGAATCCTATATCTAATTATTCAATTTTAATTAGCTTGACTGTTTCCTTTTGTTAGAGGGTAACGAAGGAAGGAAAGAAACTTTCCCAAACCGAAAATAAAACCAAAATCTAACAACTTTGAAAGGAATATATATTATTAAATTAGTTCGTTAAAATAATTTTCATCAAATTGTGACAATAATTTCAGTTGTTAACCATAATTAAGCATCCTAATTAGAGACAAACTTAAGAGCTAGCTAAGCCTAACTAACTAGTTCACTACTTTTAACAACATAATGAGCTTCTAGATGGAAATGAACGTGAAAAAGGCTAAATTCAAATGCATCTTCTTGGATTTTAATAAATATTCTTATGTATATATCAATATTACTATTTTCAATATTTAATTATTACAGCTAGTTAGTTGAATAAGGTAATCCAAGTGGGGTATGTTACTAACAACCATGACTAGAAACGTCCCCCTAGACAATTATAGGACCACAAGAATTGTCTATGTCACTCTTTATCTTTTCTTTTTAAGCACCGTCTTCTTTAATGGTTTCTTCAGAGTCTCAATTCGGTGTCAAGAACACCTCTCTTTCTCCATCCCTCTCTCTCTCTCTCTGCTTGTGCATGCACAAATTTTATTCCAACCCTTTTGCTCTGATGATCACAAGACCGATATATCATCATCTGATCATGTTCTGGGGAAGAAGTTTTGATGTTGATCAAGTACTTTAGATTGGTGTCACTCATGGTTATGGTTTTAGTTGCTATTCTCGTGCTTCTCCTCCCCTTAGTCTTGCCTCCGCTGCCACCGCCGCCGTTAGTCCTTCTCTTTGTCCCGGTTCTCATGATGAGCTCGCTTGCTTATCTGGCGTTTTCTCCGTCTAAGGTGCCTGATATAGCTCCTGCAAGTTCTGTTTAAACTTGCCCTTTTTTTTTTGTGTTTAGTGTGTGTGTTTCTGTGTATCTATGTATTAAGAAGTCAGGCGTCTTCATATTTATTGAAGCTTGGTTTCCACGAAAGCTACCCGTCCTCTTCGTCGTTTGAATACTTTTCTTTTTATACATGTATTCGTAGATATGGATGATCTACAACATAAACCCTAGATCACTTGTTCGATATTCCGACGCTCAAGTTAGTAACAGAAGACATTCGGACCCTTAAGTTAATTAGTAACGAATCAAGAGTGTAAAAGCTTTAATGAGAATGTCAAATTCGTGTTAGTTGGCGAGCAGTCACTCTAACTAATGAAAAGATCTGGTGAAGTATCCTTAACCAATGTCAGAATCATTGTCCTGAAATGTATAGCTTTGCCACATCTGGTAGGGTTCGTGGTCTCACCAACCAAAGTGATTGAACGATGATGTTTCCCGCATAGAACAGATGAGTGAACTTGTTAGGATGAGTCTGTCTTTAACTGTTTCTTATGTTCATTGTAAAATGTTTCAATGGAAATGAGTATATCCCATTTTTTAATTTCGATTGGATTGAAAAAGTTTTAAATCGATAATTGTGAATGATATAAGACTAATTGTGAAATATGCAATTGTAATTAGATAATAGTCTTTAACTATTTGTAATTCCTTATTGAAGATGACCTTATTTTGGTTATAAATAAACAATAATTTAAAACAAAAATTAAAAAATATTAACTTCACATGTAAGTTTTTTAAATTATATTAATTATAAACACTATTAAAATTAGTAATTGCTATAATTGTAATTATTTATAATCATGGGTAGCAAGAATACTAAAAACATGTAAATAAGAGGTAAAGAATAACCTAGAAATTAACACGTAAAATAGAACTAGATTATAAAAGAAAATGATCAGTCAACAACATCTTAGTAAAAACTTCGCGCTAAAATGCATGACAACAATTCAATAAAAGTTTCTGACTAAAATTTCGCTTAAATGCAGGGTAATAATTCAGTAAAAATTTTAATGAAATTTCGTTTAAACGCAAGAATTGAGGAAGTTCAGTAATATAAAATCAATCTTATTAAATAAAGAGGCTGTTTTGTTTTCGAGTATACAAAGAAAATGTTATTTTTTTAATTCCTATATTTTATTGTTAATAGATACAAGCGACAATGAGTACTATACAAACAAACCCAAGATTAGTTTGGAATCTGTTACTCAAACCCTTCAAATCTTAAGGTAAACATAGAAAGAACAAATATCATAGATTTGCTTGTCCCACAAAGTGGGAGCAGTCAAAAGATGTCTTTGTTGAAACCATGAATTTGCCTTGCTAAGCTGGGAATGACCAGACATGAATTCTTATATCCCCACTTTTTATTCTTAAAAATCCAAAAATAAAAAAATCTCAACTCCCCCTTTTGTCTTTGACTTTTATATACAATTTTTATTTAGAAAATTCAAAATTCAGTTATCTATTTTAATATTTCCTAGACTATTATACCAAACAAAAAGTAGTTTTCGTTGGAAATCTAAATGTACTAGATCCAATTTTTTTAAAGATAAAGGTAGAAAAATAAAAGATTACATGCGTAAACGCGGGGACAAAATCTTATTCATATCATCGAGGATAAAAGAAACGCAACTCGAAGGTGGAGATTGAATTCCGATATCAAAAACCTTGAAAAAATTTATAAAAATTATAATTAAAAGAATTTATAAACTTAGCACATCTAAATTTCGTAAAGAAGATGTCAGTTAATAATATATAAATCAGCATCAAAAGGGAATTTTCAGCATCCCATTCCCTTTCATAATATTATAAGAACACTCCATTCAGATAGAGGTAGTGACAGCGGTGGAAAGTGAGAGTAGAGAGAGAGGTTCATTGTACCTTGAACAAAGTCAGTCATAGCTATCAAATTGCTTGACTTTGGTCGGTTCAAGAATCAATATCATAAAGACAAAAGTCATGCAATCATGTAGTTAATAATATTAAGTTTTTACAATTATTTTTATATCTAAAGTAGTTTCGCATGAATTCTAGATTGTTCTAATTTTTAGAATAATTCAAATTGAAATTAATGTCGAAAGAGATTATTGCGTGTCATATTCAAACTTAGATTAATGTTGAAAGAGACTATAGCTTAGAGACACATTAATACATGATATTACTTTTTTTTTATTCAGAAAAACTCCGTAGACGGGTCAAGCGGGCACACCTCATCATTGAGGGCCCAACTAGTTCTCCACCTACAAGTAAAACTCTAACTGTCCAAACTCTTATAAGAGGGGCTAGCATGTAATCGAACCTGGGACGTAACCGAAGCCAAGCTCCGCTCTCAGCCATCAAGCCACACCCCTTGAGGACGATATTACACGTTTCTTATTTATATGAAAGGTCTATTCTTCATATCTTTATTTTATTTTATTTTTTATATTTTGATAACTATCGCTAATCTTTTATGGTATTATTTAATTTTTTCTTTTTTATTCAAATTGATGTAACAATAAAATTTTAAATTTCAATATGACGTGATTTTTAAAATTATAAATAGAATTAAGAGAATTTAAATAATAGTTTTAAAACATAAAAGATTAAATTTAATTAACCCATTATTTTTCAGAAAAACATAATTGCAACACGAGAGAAATCTTCAAAAAAAAAGTAATAGGAAGCTAATTTAAGAGAGAAATTATAATCGATTATGCCTTACGATTTACTTTATAATTGAATTTACTTTTTGACGAACAAATTAAAAGAAATGTAACAGAGTTTTTCTAATCATCATTAACTATAGGTAGATTTACCATTAAACAATACTAATAATTTAAGTCACACCCCTTTCTGTCTTTGGTCTAGCTAGGCTGAGGGGGCGCTTGGATGGAGGAGGGTAATGGGAATAGGAATAGGAATGAATATAGTGAGGAATGGGAATGGATATAAT
>JAOTBA010000003.1:1429820-1464407 GCA_025629845.1 Erythroxylum squamatum | reverse complement strand
CCAGCCTCCAAGAGTTCAATGCGTTCTTTATTGGAACCCATAGCTCTGATACCAATGATAGGTCCCAGTCAAAGCTATATAATTGATTAATCTACTTCGGGTGAGAAAAGAACCACAGTAATTGAGATAGGAATAAGCTTTTTTGTTTCATAGTAGCACATAGCTTATATACAAGTGGAATTCAACAACTGCTCCTAAAGATCAGGATAATATCAACCCATGATCATAACAAGATAAAATCAAAACATAATATTAGAAAACCAAAATACAAGGAAATATCAAACAGCCACGAAGCAAGCTTCTATCCATGTGCCCATTAATGCCCATTAACTCAGACACGTTAACTCAGACACGATAATCCATGTGCCCACTAACTTAGACACGATACTTGTAATTGGCCTTGGGCAAACGATGAGAACGTCGTGGCGCAACAATACCCTGCCCTTTGACAGCAACCTTGTCCTCAAGGTTGAAAACAGGAAACTGATCCTTGACCAGCTGCAAATCCTCCCACGTGGCCTCTTCACAAGATAGCTTCTTCCATTTGACCAGCACCTGTTCAATCAATTTCAATCCACGCCGAATCCAACGAGTTTCCAAGACAGTTTCAGGTTCCATTATCACAACGCCATCATCAGTCATAGGTGGAAGATCAGAACTAGCGGCAATCTCAGAACCAACTTTCGGTTTAAGCAATGATACGTGGAAGACAGGGTGAATACGTGAACCTGGTGGAAGATGTAATTTGTAGGCGACACGGCCAATCTTCTCAACCACAGGGTAAGGACCATAGAATCTACTGGCAAGCTTGTGGGAAGCACGTCGGAATACAGATTGCTGACGGTAAGGGTGTAAATTAAGGAATACCAGATCACTAACCTGAAATTCAATATCTCGGCGCTTAGAATCCACTTGCTGTTTCATCCGATTATTGGCGACATGAAGGTTGATTTTGAGTTGCTTTAACAGCTCATCTCGCGCCATCAAATTATGATCCACTTCATGAACAGGGCATTGCCCAGCAATATAATTAGGAATTGTTGGAGGAGGGCGGCCGTAAAGAGCTTGGAAGGGGCTCATACCAGTAGAGGCATGGTATGTGGTATTGTACCAGTATTCGGCCCAAGGGAGAAAAGAAAGCCACCGTCGAGGATGTTGATACACAAAACTACGCAAATACTGTTCAAGACATCTGTTAACTACCTCCGTTTGTTCGTCGGTCTGCGGATGATAGGCGGAACTCATCTTCAAATGAGTGCCTGACATTTTGAAAAATTCTTGCCAAAAACGACTGATAAAAATCGGATCTCGATCGGAAATAATCGTCTTGGGTAAACCATGAAGCTTCACAACTGTATCAATAAACTTCTCTGCTACAATTTTTGCTGTATAAGGATGAGTAAGTGCCACAAAATGAGCAGATTTACTTAACCTGTCAACTATCACGAAAATTGAATTCTTCCCATTGGATGTTGGCAATTCGTCAATAAAATCCATTGTAACATCATCCCAAAGTTGGCATGGAATTGGTAACGGTTGAAGAAGACCAGCAGGTGACAAAGTTTCAATTTTAGTTCGTTGACAGACCTCACAAGCAGCTACATAATTCTTTATGAATTTGTGCATAGAGGGCCAATAAAACTGTTGAGCCAAACGCTTGTAAGTCCGCAGAACCCCTGAATGTCCACCAATTGGTGAGTCATGAAATTCTTTTAAAAGCTGAAGTCGTAATGATGAGCTGGGTGGCACTACAACTCTATTTTTGTAGCAAAGTAAGCCATTACGCCAACTATAAGGCTGTCCAGGACTATGAGTAGCTAAATTTTCAATTTTCTGCATGTAAGAGTCGTCTTTTGCTGCACTTTTTATGTCATCCCACAAAGAAGTTTGTGAAATAGAAATTGCATCAAGGTGTGGACTACCAGCCAATCGTGATAATGCATCGGCCGCATTGTTCTCCCTGCCTGGCTTATACTGGATTTCATAATCATATCCCAACAATTTGGCGACCCACCTCTGCTGCTCAGGAGTTACAATGCACTGTTCCAGCAGGTGTTTGAGACTACGTTGGTCCGTATGGATGTAAAACTTCCGCCCAAGCAAGTAAGGCCTCCATGTTTTAATTGCGTGAAGGATAGCCAACATTTCTTTGGCATAGACGGACCACGATTGCTTTGTCACGCCCAATGCTCGACTCATGAATGCAATTGGCTTACTAGCCTGAGTCAAAACTGCTCCAATTCCGTCACCGGAAGCATCAGCTTCTATAATGAATGGCTCATTGAAATTTGGCATAGCAAGTGTTGGTGTTATAGTCATAGCTTCCTTAAGAGTAATAAAAGCATTGTCGGCTTCAGAACTCCACCCAAATTGGCCCTTTTTTAATAAATTAGTGAGTGGTCTTGCGATAACACCATAGTTGCGGACGAACTTTCTATAATAACCTGTAAGACCTAGGAAACCACGTAACTCAGAAATGTTAGTGGGCTTAGGCCAATCCACCATTGTTTGGATTTTTCTTTGATCAACCTGAACACCAGTCGGAGTAACAATGTGACCCAAATACTCAAGTTCTTGCAATCCAAAGGCACATTTTGAAAGCTTCACAAAAAATAAGTATTGCCTTAATATTTCTAAAGCTGTCTTCACATGTTCAAGATGTGAATTCCAATCAGGGCTATAAATTAAGATGTCATCAAAAAAGACCAAAATGAATTTGCGAAGGTGAGGGCGGAAGATGGAATTCATAATGGCTTGGAAAGTCGATGGGGCGTTACAAAGGCCGAAAGGCATGACCAAGTATTCATAATGGCCATTGTGGGTGCGGAAGGCAGTTTTATGTATATCAAGAGGATGTACGCGTACCTGGTGATACCCGGCTCTCAAATCAAGTTTGGTGAAATATATGGCTCCATGGAGTTCATCCAACATGTCTTCCACAGTGGGTATTGGAAATCTATCTTTAATGGTGACCGCATTTAACGCTCTGTAATCAGTACAAAAGCGCCAAGATCCATCTTTTTTCTTTACCAATAACACAGGAGATGAGAAGGGACTAGTACTAGGTCTGATTAGCCCTGATTCTAACATATCTTGAACTTGTTTTTCAATTTCAGCTTTTTGAAAGTAGGCATACCTATAGGGTCTCACATTGATTGGCTCAATTCCTTCCTTCAAAGTGATCTGGTGGTCGATTGCTCGTTGAGGTGGTAGTTGTGAAGGTTCTTCAAAGAGGTCTTTATAACAGTCCAACAAACTTGCCATCTCAGGATGAAGCTGTTGCTGTGACATAGTGGTTTCTAGCATTTGTAGACACATGGCCAATATGGAGCAGGCTTGTGCAACCTTGGTAATGGTATGATTAGGCACAGATTGGATGAGTGGAGCTTGTTCTCCTTGTAACTTACAATTATGGCCCTTCCATTGAAACTCCATAGTTAGTTGCTTCCAATTGCAAGTAACCGTGCCCAATTGAGCCAACCATTGAATTCCTAAAACCATATCCAAACCCATTAGAGGCAACGCATAAAATGTAAGGACAAAAGGAATACCTTGGAGGGAAATTGGAACATTATTGAATTGTCCTTGACATTTTAAACTTTCCCCATTAGCAACTCTAACTCCAAACTCCTTTGTTGGGGTCGCTGGTAGTTGGAGGTGGGCGGAAAGTTTCTCACTAATGAAATTGTGTGTAGACCCACTATTAATCAAAACCAGAAATTTCTGTGTGCCAATGCATGTTAGAACCCGTAGAGTGTTCTGAGTATTCAAACCTGAAAGTGCATCAAGCGAGATTTCAGGCTCATCCGGCACTACACTATCAATGTCACTCTCACCATCGCAACCTTCTAATAATAATAAATGAGTATTTCTGCACCGATGCCCAGGAGTAAACTTCTCATCACAATTGAAGCATAGGCCTTGAGCTCGTCGTTTCTGCATCTCATCCCAGATAGCTTCTTAAAAGTAGTTGCAGTGCTCGTCTTTGCGGAAGGAGCAGATTCGTGAGTGTTGCGAGCGCCTGGCCTTAGAGCTCTGTGTTGTCGCTGTAGCTGTTTGTCTCTCATACGAGCGAGACTAATTGCTTCCTTTAAGGTCCGAGGTTTAAACATTCGTATACCTTCAGCCACCTCCGATTTTAGACCTCCAATAAATGTTCCGATCAGAGCTTTTTGAGACCAGCCATGAACTCTGTTTCCCAATTTTTCGAACTCCTGCTGGTATCCCCGCAAAGAGCCCAGTTGTTTGATTTTGGACAAAGCCTCGTCAAAGTCTTCATAATCTGTTGGCCCAAATCGTGTCCAAAGTTCCTCTACAAATAATTTCCACGTTAACTCTAGTTGTTCTTCCTGGTAGGTACGCCGTAACCACTGCCACCATTGGTTAGCCTCGCCGCCCAAATGGAAAGAAGCTAGTGGTATCTTTTGAGGTTCACCAATATTCTGATATTCAAAGAATTGATCTACTTTAGCAAACCATTCTGTTGGGTCGCCGCCTGCGAACCTTGGAAATTCCAATTTGGCTAATTTTGAGAAAAATAATTGTCGACCACCATCTGTTTGTGTTTGTGACGACTCAGCTGCGGATTGGTTGATGGAAAGGTGAGGTACTGTTTGGGGATGGTTGTGTGTTTGGGTATTTTGGGTATGGGTGGTAGGGTCAAGAGGGTGGAGGGTGGGTTGTCGATTGGAGGCAAGAGAAGCAGACATGTTACTGATAGCTTCCTCTATTTGTTTCAGTTTGTCGTTTACTCCAATTTCCATTCTGGCGACATCGTTTTGGAGCCCTCCAAGACCAGCCTCCAAGAGTTCAATGCGTTCTTTATTGGAACCCATAGCTCTGATACCAATGATAGGTCCCAGTCAAAGCTACAAGTTTTTTTGACAATGTTCTGCTTCGGGCGAGAACAGACCAAGTGACTTTTGTTTTGATTGACAAGCTAACCTTTATTGATATTCTCAAAAGATTTAAATACGATTGAAATTAACAACTACTCCTATTACTTAGGCCACCTAACAGAGAAATAGGATACCACTCCCACCACTAAGTGACAGCGTCAACTACTAATACTATTGCGTCAACTACTGATACTATTTCTAAGCAACTAATACACTTTCTTCTGCACGTGGATTGCGTGGCTGCAAGGCGTGAATGCTTAAGTATACTAGTTCCTCTGAGATCATCGTAACTTATCACCATTCCTCCATATTGATCATTCCATGTGTATGCTTACAAGTGTTCTACATTTGTACTTACTCTATATATAAGCAACCTTATAAGTTCCATATTCATTCGATGGTTGCTCTCACTAGTTAATTACTTGCTTCTTTTATAATTAAATAGATATATCCTCGATCAAATGTTAAAGCTACTAAAAACAGGTTAATTAAGTTTCTAGAGGATTTATTTATAAATATAAATAAAATATTTGCTATACTCAAACTTAAATAAAATTTAAGATATAATAACTTTTGTGCCTTATCAGCCACTAAATTATACCTTTTATTTGACGCCATAGCCTTGTTATATAGTGTAAACTAGATTAGGAAAGTAACGTTGATATATTTTGTTTCCTGAAAGTTGTATTATTTAATTAATTATTTATGAATTTTATAAAGCAATTTATGGAATAATAAATTGATTTGTTTGTTCAAAGTTGCATTATTTAACTAATTATTTATGCATTTTATAAAGCAATTTGGATTACCCCTCAAAAAAAAAAAGCAATTTGGATTATACCTAACTTCAAATGACAAGGTTACGCGTCAAAAGCAGCAGGAAGAGACAATGGTACAAAGGGTGCAATGAATTTAGAAGGAAGAGCTGGAGATTGAAGAAAAAAAAAACCTACTACGTGTTCTTGTGCTCTGATTTCTAATCCAAATGGAAGTGTATATAAGAGAAAGACTACAAATGAAATTGAAACAGCAGTAGAAAAAGTGGCTAAAAGATAGAATCCAATGCCTGTGGGAACTATCTATCTATAAAGTTATGTTCGTTTTTCTATAGGGAGAAATTACAAAACGCTAAAGCTTGATTGACAGTGACTAATCTTGAGCCAACTGATTACGATTTTGTGTTTTCAAATTCAATGATGCTCCTTTTAATTTCTTGCCTTAGAGTTCAAATTTCAATGAAGGAGAAACAATTAATATTATGAGAATACAATAAGAAGAAAGGAGAGAAAGTCATGGAAGTGATAAAGTGAGGAAAGCTAAACAAGGATCAAATGCTTTGAAAAGTAGAGGGTATATCTTTGAAAACCCCTTTTCTTTTAATAATTGGAATTTTTTATTATGATTTGTAAAAAAAAAAAAACTAATAAAAAATAGAAAAAAGGGATTTTTTTTGTCTTAACTATCAAATTAATTCAACAAAAAGGTGTATATTTGAGTAAAGTTTCGACTCGAGAAAGATTTATATATTTCTTTAATATCTTAAAAGTTATGATCTACACATAATCCAAAAACCTAATTAAGTCCTGTGGGAATGATTACCAACCGATATGCACGACAAGTCACAAACACCGAAGGAGCATGCATCTCTCAATTTCTCAACCAAACACTACTTTTTTCTTGCATCATATACAATTATGAGGCATGAACTAATCCTATCTTTTTTTTGTTGGATTTATATGAGCTGTTCATTTTTGAACCTTTTTAAATCTTGTGATGTTATTATTGTTGTTGTATACAAGCCAAAAATCTCAGAGTGAATGAATGTTTATAATCATATCATTGACCCCAAATTGAACGTTCGTGGCATTATGACACTGACCCTTTAGAATTTTGCTACGTGTTATTCATTTACTAGTAGTTCAATATAAACCAAAATGGAATGGAATCGGTACTGCTTACTTCAGTAATCACCACATGTATATATTTTTTGAAATTCCATGTTTTTTGGAACTCAAAATAGATTATAGTGATAATTAGAAGAGAATTTGAGAATATGAGAAGTGGACAATAAGGGACAAAGTCGTAATTCATTCCTTGTGGATATTTGATAGATATGTAATTTTAATATTAAAAAATCTTTGCAAACATTTACATAATAATAATAATAGATACAGGAAATTAGTTTGAGTTGGATTTAACTTAATTTTATGTAATTTGACGACTTTAAAATGTCAAGTATGATTTAATTATGTTCGAACTTATGTTTAATAATTTCTTTGACTCAATTAATTATGATAAATTAGCTCAATCTGAATCGAAAATTATGTAAGTGTAAGCTTGAGTTGTCATATTGTTAGCTTGGAAACTTTATTTTTGTGTATATGATAATGATAATAAGTAATAGTGTTACATGACTAACTACAAATTTAATTTATCTAGTGAATAATGCTAAAGACGAAAAACTTCTCCCAAATACTAATTTCAATACAGAACTTATTAATGCAATTACTTGTTTTTGGTTGCTTTAATAGACTTTTGCTTTTGCAAACAATAAAGATTTGCGTCATTCCCTTGCAAAGTAAGTGTTCCTACTGCTGTTACGTAATTGCATAGATGCGACAATACAAAGCTGTTTCCTTTATATTTTTATACCAAATCAAAGTTGACTGAAAACGACCCATTAAGGGAAAGATCATTCCCCCTAATCTCCCATCTTACATTAGTCATTAAAATTAGAGAAAGAAGAGATAATAATAATGTTCACCTTTTTTATAGTGAGTGAGAGGGAAAGGTACATTGCATTCTTGAGGAACATGTCGACCTCACACTTATTTGAATCATTGTCAATATCAATCCTAAGCAATCACCTTCAAGATTCACTCATGTTTTGACATGTTGGGTTTGACCCACACAGATATACCTGACTTGAGATATATTTTGTTTTTTTTGGTGTGTGGCCATGGTTTATCGGGAGCTAATTTATTAATTATTATTGTTTGTCTTGTGGGAACCATATTCCTTCCATCCTTTTAGACTCTTTTGTTTCTTCTTTTCCTTTCCAGAATTTTGCAAGATCAAGCTTTTTTTTTCTTTCTTTTTCTTCATGTTTTGTCAGCACCTACTTTACTAAGAATCACTGTAAGTGGATCCACCATGATATGCTATTATGCTAACACTTCATAGTTCTATCCAACTTTGTTTTTTAGCATACACCAACTGAAATAATTGAGGAACTTGAAAGATGGTAATTAGGTGGTATTTCTGATAAAAACAAGGATGAAGTTGTGTGCTCTTTGACTAAATTAAGTATAAGAAGCTCAAGGTGATGTATAAATAAAATGGAAGTTAATTTTATAGCCTTAAAAAAATAAAATTTGTTTTTATTGATGTTATATTTTGAGATTAATGAAAATTTTACTCAATTTTATTGTGAAATTCTAGTCAAATTTGGCACTTTAATTTATACTCCCTCATATCCAAAATAAAAGTCGTTTTAAAGGGATGTATACTTATTAAGAAAGTTAATGAAATGTTTGATATACCCTTATTAATTGCATGTTGAAGTGTCTTGAAAATATAATCTGTGTAATCAAGATATGAGATAAATGAAAGGGTAATTTTGGAAGTAAAATCATAAACATGTATGAAAAGTCACGAATCACACTTATTTTAAATAATTAAAATTCTTCTAAAATAACTTTTATTTTAAACAGGATAGAGTATAGTTTATAGCACGCGGAAGAATTTGCATAAAGTAACTAAATTTAAAGCTAATTGCTAATGGAAACAAGGCCTAGTTAACTATTACCTTTATCTTTGGGCACTGGGATATGGGAATTGTTTGTTATCAATGAGACAAGTCATAGTTGGAGTACAATAATGCATATCCAATGATTGCATACGACTTCTCTTAAATTGTGAAGAGGGTATGTTTATATTTTTACATGTCAGTATTCTCAGCCTCAGGATTGTGGAGAAAGGACTTCCATGGTCGTTTGGTCTTTATCCAATTCCTTCAATTTGAATTATTTAAAATATTACAAATGTATATATATTATTAAAATTTTATAAATCCAATACGAAAATAGCCACATTAAAATAACATTATATTCTTTCTAGTTTTAGACTCTTAATTTGTTTATATATAATATTTAAATTAAATTTTTTTAAAAAAATATCAAGTCTTTCTTAAAACTTATCGTACTTAAACGAAATCAAAAACTCGAAACTCATACTTTTGAAATTTTTATACCTTTTTCAAGATTTAAATCAAATTAGCTAGGATTGTTTATACTAAATTTTTAGAATTCTAAGGAACTCAAATTTTCCACAACAATTGTGATGATTTCATTGAAAGGCACTCCAACGCTAGTGTAGAGAAGGGCACGTACAACTTCGACCAAAAATTTCTATTTTTAACAAATACGTTAATTATATTTTTGAGAACACAAAATCCTCGAATGTCATTATCTTCAAGTGATAAATAACTCAAATCTTAGCTCCTAAACTCTAATTTCAAAACACCGTACCGTTAAGAATTTCACATCGAACAAGTATGAGTATATTCAATCATTTATAATAGTGTACAAATCTCCCCTCTTAAGCTAGCTTTTGGGGGTAGTTAAGTCTTTCAATATAGTATCAAAGCCGGTTTGTCTCGATAATTTGGGGCGGTGTCCGGTTCTGTCTCTTTGCCCAATATACTCAATAGATGTTCAGCTCTATTTTGAGCTGAGGAATGTGTGTCAAGAATCCTACATCAGACAAGTATAAGTGCATTCAGTCATTTATAATAGTGTGTAAACCTCCCCTTTCAAGCTAGCTTTTAGGAGTAAGTTAGGTCTTTCAACACATACCGGTTTTATTTTGTATAACAATCGATCTCATACCAAATCTTTCTATTTTATGTTATAATTTTATGAGAAACTACGAATTCAATTTTATTTGATTGCTAAAAACTACCTACCGAATTTTAAGAAAGAGTATCACCAAGCTTTTTGTACATAAGGAAATAAAAATTCACAAATATCTTTTACCTGGTTGTATAATTAAATATTGTAGAGAACTAATCATATGATTAAGTTCATTTTGTGCGTTTATATATTTATATGTACCTTAATGCCCATTGTTCTACTAACTTAGGAACCAAATCACTTGTTTTTATTACTCTGTTCTTATTTTATTCTATAAAAATTGATCCATTTAATAAATAAAACCCACAAAAATTAGATGACTGAGATGTGTTATTTCCAGGAAGAACAGAGTTTTGGTTCGCTTCTAACTTGCGGAAAGCAATTCCCATAACAAAGTCAAAGATAACAAGATGTTTACCTAATATTATTCTAGTCTATCTATAAAGTGTAAATATTGGGCATGCGAAACTTGCATGTGACAAAAATAAAAATTAATGGCTTACACATATCTAATGCCATTGATCAAATATATAAATATTGGTAGTTTAGCACAAGGTAATACTTGATAGTAAAATTTCTATTTATGGAAAATTAGAAAAAAGGGCAACTTATTAAAAATTTAAATTTTACTTAATTTTATAATATTAGTTTGAATTTTAAAAAGTGTAGATAAAATACTGTCGTCATGTTAGTAAATTATTGAACAATTGGCTGGCACGTGCAGCCTGTTAATATTATATCATATTAATAGATTAGATATCTGTCACGCGTCTAATGAATTTGTTCACATAGTAAGATATGCCAGCAATTAATTGTAGGATTAACAACAAGCTATCTTTAAAAAAAATTAAAAGTTAGATAATTTTGTTGTTACTTTTTGAAATTCAGGTTAGTAATATAAAAATAAGTAAAGTTGCACAACTTATATCCTAGAAAATATCATCTCAAAGCAAGCATCAAAATGTTTAACTTAGCAATCTATTTTAGTTAAATATTATAAATTTTAATGTTAATTGACAAAGTTTAATATATTCTTTACACAATTTTGGATAATCACACTCTAAAGAACATATAGTGAAACCCCGTACCGATTCATTGAACATATAAGCCACTAATATAGCATGTGGAATTTAACTAAGAATCTTTATTCACTATACATCTTTTGGCCCTAAAATAAGTTTTAAAAACCACTAGACATGTTTATAAGCTCCCAAAATATAGAGGTTACATGAATTAAGACATGTCTAATCCAGAAATGGGGTCCGATAATGATCTTTCTATAGCTACTTGTACCGAAATTCTACACTCTTTTCACCACCATAATGTAATTTATATGATGCCTGCTCTTAAACTGTAGAATCCAACAGCCCTTTCACTACAATACATCTTCATTTCTTATCCTGAAGCTGGTGCACTTGGCAGGACTTTGCAGTTTCAGGGTGAGCTTAAGTTTTAAAGTTTCTGTCAGAATAAGTTTGATGTTGGAACACCGTAACACGAGAGTTGTTATGTTCATGATCATGGTTACTTTGTGTCTTCTTGTGTTGCCACTAGCTTTACCTCCTTTGCCTCCTCCTCCATTGATTCTTCTCCTCGTACCAGTCGTAATTATGTTTGTACTAGTCTTGTTAGCATTTAACGAGCCAGATCTGCCAAATTTTATTCCTCTAACGAATGAAAATTAGGTGTATATTGATTACCAAGTTTATTGTTCCTTGCTTTCACGGCTTGATTTGAAGTTGTTTGTCAGTGCCCTAAAGTAGAACCTCTTAACATGTATGAAGCTTTCGTGATGCTGGAAAGTCATGTACTGAAGGGTGTGTAGAGTATAATGGTTAATGATAGTTGACAATATATAATAAGTGTTCCAAATTTTGGAGTGTATCAGGTCCGTTACTGTCATTTATCGTAATTATGTTTGTATCATCTGTAATTATCTTGATTAATATGTCAAAATCGAACCGTAACTACAATCTGCAATTTAAAACCTTAGTATATCAGAAATACATATGTGGGAGAACTTTTGCCCTACATACGTGTTCTTCTTACCATGTTATGTAGATTCAGAAGGCCTTGGAGGAGCTTATCACTTTAACATATCTGAACCACCTAAATTTTGTCTTTCTTAATTTTTCATTAATACTGATCACCTTTAATTTGTCTTTTACTAATAAATTCTTGACTTTATCTCTTCTAATAAGTTTATACAACTAACAGAACATTCTCATCTTTATCACCATTAGCTTATAATTATACATTTGTTTGATAAGTCAACACTGCATCTCTTATAGCATGGTCGACCTAATCGTTAAACGATAGAATTTACCTCTGAGCCTGAATGGTATCTTTTTATCATATAAAACTCCTGATACACTTTTCATTTACGTCATCCTAATGTGATATGGTGAGCTATATTTTTATCGATTTCTCCGTTACTTTGAATGATAGACCTAGCTTTGAAAATACTCTTTTTGTGATATAACTTCTGATCTAATCTTTACCTTCACATCGGAAGCCACCCTATGGATCGAAAAGTTATACTTTAAGTACTCAGTCATAATCCTACTTAATTTAAAACCCTTCACCTCTAACGTATCCCTCCAATGTTCTAGCTTGACATTGACACTTTCTATTTTCTCATCCACTAAAACAATATCGTCAACAAATAACATGCATCAAGACACATCCCTTTGAATAGTTTTAGTAAACTCATCCATCACTACTGCAAACAAACAAAATGTTCAATGAAGAACCTTGGTGTAGTCCATTATCGATAGAGAAATTTGTTGTAGCCCTATATATGCCAATTTTCCAGAAAAGTTAATTAGGTAACTTAACGAAGAAAAATTTTTCCCAAAAAAATATTTTAGCATTACATCATATGGCTAATGTCAATTTCTAAATTCAAATTATTTGAATCCAAGACCTACGGTTTTAAATAATAAAAACTCTCGTGACGAAATGAGTAAGAGTAGTAGGCTTCTGATTGATTAACTAATAAAAAAATATGTAATTTCAACAATTGATGAAGTTGGAGTCTTCATTTAGGTTAATTAAGTACAATTTATTTTCGGTTACATAAAATAATCATAATTTTTGTAAACTCGAATCTTGGAAAATTTTAGAAATTAACTAAATAAGAATGAAAAATACTTTGTATATTAAAAAATGAAAATTCAATCAAGAAATGTTTTTCAAACCTATTAGCCCTTTCCATTTATCTTTCATACAAAAGTGGCTGAGTAGATTTTAGTTAATTAACTCTATTAATTGAAGTATGTACCAATACCAATATACTTCTTTTAATCTCATTATAAGTTTTTTTAATGTGTTATAAGGATGATAATAAGTTGAATTGGGTTTATATTTCATAAGAATTTAATTCAATTTTTATAAGTTTGAGTCAAAAAAGTTGATAGGAAGCCTAACATAAGCTTAAGGTCGACTGAAATTAAGATAAAAATTTAGATTTTAATTGACTTCGAATGAGTTCAAATTGGTATAAGCTGGATTCTTTTAAACTTGAAGTTTGATTTTATTTTATTACATTCAAACTAGGTCTATTAATTTCATTCAAATGGTATGAGGTCTAAACCTAAATCATTGTTCTAATTTTTTGTTTAATCTTTTGAATTTTTGAAAGATAGAGGAATTAGTTGTGTCAAAGTTTTCCAAGTTTTTTTTTTTTTTTTGAAGAAAAGTTTTCCAAGTATTTAGAGCATATGTTTTGTTAAAAGGAAATGGTATCAAATTACTAATTGTGCCAACAAAATTATTTGCTCTTTTTCTTTGTTGAAAGCCCTCAAAATCATAATGACACATCAAACAAGACCTAAATGCTTTGAATTTTGCTAACACAATCCAAGTTGTAAAAAATTTGGTTCCTTTTACCTAATTAAAAATGATAATAAATAAAATTTTACGCTGTGATTAAAACGATGAACTTATAAATTAAAATATATTATCTTAATCAATTATACTAATCAAAATTATTTTATCTAACTGGTTCGACCAATTCATATTAAGTCAAATTGATTATTTAAGTTCAAGTTTAATCCAAATTTTAATTAACTCATATCAGATTAAGCATAATTTGTCAACATTATATATAAGATTTAATTTGACTGAGTAAGTATTGAGATAAGTTTCTCTCTATAAGCCCAGCAGGCTCGAGTTGGATTAATCAAAACTCAATAAGTCCTAAGACCTAAGAACAAAATATGAAATTATGAATAAAGAGATAACATATCATCGTAATCTTGGTTAAGATTGGTAATAAATTTAAGTATCCCAATTCCCAAAAACAACTTGGTACCTATGTATATAAATGGGTAGTTTAAGATATATACTTTTATCCATCAAAAAAGAATTTTTTTTCCCTTTATAAATAAAAACAATTATACAGGTATTCCCAATTTAAATTTTTGGTTAAGGTAAAACACATAAATATTACTTATAATTTATGAAATCTTTAAAAAAGGCCCATGATTTTAAGATTTTCAAAAAAAAATCTTTCTAGTTTTAGTTTTCTTGAAAAAAAAGGTCCTCTCAAATTTTGGTTAGAAAATAACAATAAATTAGATGTAATTCAAACGAGAAATAATCAAATGTCATTGGTATGATAACTCAACTCTTAAACCTCACTCAAACTAATTAAATTTAACTTAAATTAATAATTTAAGATAATTATAATATATTATTAGTATGAATTTCGTGTGTTTCGACATTAATTTTTAATTGATGTTTAAGAGAGGAATTTTTCTTAACAATTTAAAAATAGAAATAATTTTCTGAAAATTCTAAAGATTGGTGAATTTTTCTAAGGTTTCTTAAATTATAGGGAAGATTTATATCTTTTACCTTTTTAATTATTAAGAGACTAGAAGAGAAAATAAAAATACAAATCAGGACATTTCTTAAGTTGAAATTATATTCTAAAGGAAAAAGAACTTGAAACGATGAAGCATGAGTACCATTTGCCCTCCCAACTTTTCCAGCAACACACATAACAACAAAATCCACAAAATAGCCAGAGAATAGAGATGAAATGAACTGAAAACATCTGTGGACTTCCTCGATTCAGGCTTCTGTGTACGGAAATCAGGTGGATTCTCTAGCCTGGCAGCAATAGCATGCTCTAATGTCAGAATCTGAGCAATAACACCAATCCAAGGGCTCAGGATTCATGATTCCATCCTCATTCCAGGTCTCACCAACATGGCTGTCATGCTTCATAACCATATCTAAGAAACTAGAACCGAAGTTTGTGTCAGTGTTCATCGCAAGGTCATCTTCCTGGTAATTGCAAATCTCATGTATGACATCTTCGCCAGGATAATAGTAACTAGGTCCAGTGTTATGGTCAGAAACAGCCTGCTTGTTCTTGGACTCTGAAGAGCATAACAAGTATAATAAGCCACCAATATGATATCAATCGTTAAAAGTAAAACATGTAGCAGAAGATCTTGTTGTACCTAATAAGTTGCTGTTGTATGCAGAACCAGAAATTGAATCAGGAAAGGTCCATGGAGTAACATATTTCTCATCCATAAAAGCATCAGTTTCAGTAGTTTGAGCGTTGATCCAACTAGCTAATACTTTAGTTTCAATCAACAGAAACATTGTAAAGATTGAGAAAGAAGAAGTTTTATATCAGTGCAACAAAGGATATTATCACAGTATGCATAATTACCTCCATGGTCCAAATAAAAGCCAGATTCAAGAAGAGGATCTGCATAATGAACGCCATTGTTGAAAGCAATGTTGTTACCTGCTGAGAGCGGATTGTCACTATTGAACCCAAAACCAGAATCAAATACAGGGGCTGTTTGATTATTCTCCATATCAGAGACAGCACTTTGAAGACACAAAAGAGCCATATCAGAGGCATGATATACAAATTGATCAATATCGAAGTTGGTAACTACTGATCTACTGTTGTTATTCTCATTGTTTAAAGAACTAGAACCAGAAGCAGAACGTGCAAGCCTATTTCTTGCATCTATCAAGCAGTTCTCCAAGACCTTTACAAGGGCTGATGCCTCTTCAGTAGACTTTGATTTCTCAAAAACACTAAAATCCCATGTAAACCTTCCTGCCACTTTCTCTGGCTTCATCTTTACTTTCAGTATCTCACTAACCTCACGTTCCAGGAACCTGATTTCCTCAGAGAGAGAAATTGCCTGTAGTTTAGTGGCGTCATCATCTACGGGTTCTATAACACAACTATTCCCAAGGAAGGCGTCTAGAACAGCATCAACAGAAGGGTGACCGAAGCTATGAATCTTAAGCTTTGATGAATCAGGCGTGTTCATGAACATGGCAACTTGAGCATCGGAAAGCATGGCCAACTCTGCACACTTCTTGAACAGACCCTCTCGCCTTTTCACGAAGGTGATATACCTCTGCATCTTTGTCTCTCGTTTTTGCATGGTAAGCTTTCTGGGTTTCATCGTTGTTAGTGATTCCAGGAATAGCTGAAGAACGGTTAGAACTATTTATAGTTCGAGTAGATCCTTGTAACTGCAGGATTTGTTTTCTTTTCCTTCCCACACACGGCTTTCCTAGGGCGAAGCCCAGATTTCTTAAGTGGGATATGGAGACTTCAGTAGGTACTATACTAGGTAAATCCTTGTTACTGTACGAGTTCTTATTTTCCTTATTACCGTAGGAGTTATAATTTTTACCAATCAAAGATAAAAGTTCACAAATGGGAATCCGTCTCAAATAAACCGACAAAACAAATCGTCTGATATAACCAAATCTAAATTGATATCATTTCAATCCAAACCCAAAACCTAATCACGCTTTGGCGACCCAATTGTTCGGGCTAAGGCCAGGGCTGAGCCAAGAAGTCCAAACCACAGGTAGCACAGGTCCGACCTGATCAATTATGATCCCTAAAGATCGTCTTTGAATTTTTCAGATTTTACCCTCGACATTGTACCTCTCATTGAATAACATTGGGCTCATGAGCAGAGGAAAGATTGATATTATGCTATCCATAGCTTCCATTTCTATCAGTTTCTGCAGACTCGAACTCACAAAATAATTGTGAGAACAGAAAGAAGCTGACAAGAAACATCCAAACATTATGTTCATTGCCAAGCATAGAAACTTTTTGACAATGTCGAGAAAATCTAAAACTTGGATTTACAGTTTCTACATTGAACCACTATACAATTTCTGTAACAGTGAGGAAGCTGTATATGAATAGGGATATACGGATCCGGTTCTTCGATAGTCCAATCATTGCCTACGAGAATCATCAGCGACAGATATTGTTTTCTCGCTGGATGACGTACAACTTTCAAGGATCCTCACTAAATTGGTATCTCTGCATACCCAATTTCTTACATTTTGACCTGTACAAGCTGGAAAGGCAACTTCAGGGAAAAGAACTTGGCCTCGATGGTTGGTGCTCCTTGATGTTCTATGCAGCAGACTGTACTGTCACTTGTTCAGTAGCAGTTGCCTGATAATCTGCATACGCCTCTGGGGTGTCTTCTTCGCTGGGTGGAACCAGTTGCCAAAAGAGTGGTAGATATTTGTCCCACTGCTTCAGTATTTGAGAACCTTTGCTGCTTCCAGTTTTTTCCTTCACCACAGCATTTCCAAGTAAAGATAGTATTCCAAAAAACGAAACCATATTTATATTTTGATTAGTTTTGGGACCAGTATACACATTCCATGTAATGCACGTGTATATAAGTGGTACTTACAACATGAGCTTCAATTAGACTCTTTAGCTGCATCTGGCCAACAGGAGCAGTCACTCTTTGGACCTTCACTATCTCCTTGTTTATCTGTTTATAGTGGCAAGACACATATTCAAGTGAATGACAATTATCTCCGATTGCCCATATTAAAATATATAACATGAAAAACTTCACTATTGAAGGCCTTGATATCAAATAAAGATCAAAGCATGATTGGTGAAATCTGAAAGGTTTAAGACTGGATAGGGTGGGAGCTAATAAAAGAGAGTTCCGTTAACAGACCTTGGGCAAGAGAGTATCATCCTCATCAAGAATGTATGTCAAGCCTCCAGTCATGCCAGCAGCTACGTTTCTACCCACCCTGATATAGACATGGCCAAAAACAAATGGTTCAAAATTCTGATCAATTGCGTTCAGTTTGACAGACCATGATAACACAATTTAGGCAATCATTACTCACTTTCCAAGGACGACAACACAACCACCAGTCATGTACTCACAGCAATGATCTCCAGTGCCTTCAACTACAGCTTCAGCAAGTGAATTTCTGACTGCAAAACGCTCCCCAGCTTTCCCTCTAACAAAGACTTGGCCACCGGTAGCCCCATACAAGCAAGTGTTGCCCACTATAGTGGCATCCTCAGGCAAAAATCCAGTTCTCTCTACTGGAGTTACAACTAACTCTCCTCCAGCCATACCCTAGGAGCATTCATATGAAATAATTCAGGTATCCTTTTTCATTTGGTGTTACACACTGAATTTCATTGCTATATCAATCAAGCAGATGCAGGGTTACCACGTGAAATCTAATTCCAAAATAGTTTGAATTGATTTAGAAGTTTACTGTTAATGTTCGCAAGTACTAAACCGTACCTTGTAGTCAATTTAGTGCATTTAATTTGAAAAGTGTCAACAACGGCAATAAAAGAACCAAAATTTTGAAAACTTGTGCTTCAAACACCATATGGTTGTGGAACCAATCAAGTTATAAACATACCTTGCCCACATAATCATTAGCCTCCCCAACCAGCCGAATGTTCATTCCTGGTGTCAAAAAGCATCCAAATGACTGCCCTGCACTCCCAGCAAATCTGCAAAAATACAGAAAAACCCATTAACAAAGCATTTACATGGAGATTTGAGATAGCATCTACTAGATTGTAAATTTACATCAGGTAGTCATATCTTACGTTATGTTTAGCTGTCCAGCAAAGCCAGTGTCACCATACTTCTTAGCAACCACACCAGCTATACGACCACAAACAGCTCGGTCTACATTGTATATCTTTATAGTTTTATTAACTACTTTCTCATTCTCAATAGCATCCGAAATCTGAAAATATAATAAAACAAACTTAGAAGGACAGCTTAGCAAAGCACAGACCAAATACTGAAATGTGAAAAAACAGAAATATGTTTATTTCAGCAGCAATCGTACGAAACCAACAACTGTCAGATTCAACAAACAGAACAACAGAAGACCCATAATCATTCCTGTATTTTGATTATTGTTAGTACCATGGTGCTCAAAACAAGTTATTTTGTTTCCTATATCTAGCACCACTTCAATTTTAACAATCATTATGTTAGTTCGCTTAAATAAAAATATAAAAAATGAATATTTTCCTAATTCGGGATGAATAATAGCTTAAAGTCAGGCAGCAATTACCCAAATGGACAGTTGTTATTGAACATGTTTGTCTCAGGGCACCCCTTATTGCACAATAGGAATTCAGGACTTTGGTTAATAAAGTTGGTAATAAATTTTGAAAGATCTCGTTTGGTCACTAACATAAAGACTGGCTACATGCTCACAATCAACTAAGTACAGTTTACACCCATTAGGACTAAGCACATAAACATAAATGTTCAATTGCAAAAGATTAAAAGGATTGCACTGTCACTAAACTACTCAACAACGTTTTGGTGACAGTCACATACTACAATATGATGAATACTGAATTTATAGACATAAGAAGCAACTCTCCCTTTAGCGGAAATAGAAGCCAATAAAGTTTTAGAATTACAAATTACAAAGTTCAAACATATTTACCTCTGGATCTGCAAGTAAAACATCGTCCAAAACAGGACCATTAGTATGAACATCTTGATTCCGGATTTGAGTACTGCTCCACTTTGGCATCCCAACACTCTGCCAGAAAAGATTCTCATTCGCCCCATTTGTAAAAGCAAAGTAGAAAAAATATGGCTTTCCTGTTAAAATTACTCACCGAGAGAATATAACCAAGATCAAGATGTTGTGTTTTCACTAGTGAAATATCTCGTGGTCTCAATAGATCTGAGCGTCCGATAAAATCATCTAACTTATCATAACCCAACTGTGCCAGCATGCCTCTCACCTAGGCCAGCACAAGAAATATTGACAATACAGTGAGTTATAAATTTTCACATATTTGGTAGATACTAAACGGAAGATCTAAGAATTGTATTAGATGCTGGTAGAAATATAACCTCTTCAGCAACATATAAGAAGTAATTAACAAGATCACCAGGCACACCAGGAAATCGGGCACGCAATTCTTCCCTCTGCAAAGAATTCAAAGCAAAAGAATCAAAGACCAGAGGCAAGTATATTTACAAGCATTACTATACTGCACCAAGTTTCAATCAGCACCTGACTGGCAACACCAACTGGACAATTATTAGTGTGGCAAATTCGAGCCATAACACAACCAGTGGCAATCATTGCAACAGAACCAAATCCATACTCATCAGCACCCATTGCCGCAGCCATCATAACATCTACTCCACTTTTGAAGCCACCATCAACTCTAAGAATCACCCTTTCTCTGAGTCCATTCTCAATGAGAGTCTGTAAAGAATAGTCAGTCAAGAAAACATTATAATGACAATTCCACAGTGCATTTACTAGATTGGCACAAAAAATTTGTACTAACATGATGAGTTTCTGTAAGACCAAGTTCCCATGGACCACCAGCATGCTTGATGGAACTTATAGGGCTGGCACCTGTTCCACCATCATGCCCTGATATCTGCAAGACAAATGACAGAAATTTCTCAGTGATTCTGACTGTTTCAAATGGAAGCAAACAACGTGTGAAAAAGCAAGTGGACTATTGATAAGTCATTCAAGAAGAGAAGGTGCAAAGAATGTCACCATGGGAAATCGAGATTCAGAAAATAGATAACTGGGTTTCTATGGGATGAACATCAAACCAGGTATATTTGTATTATTTACTATTCAGATACAGCATTAATCTCATTCTCCTCGTCTCCAAGAAAAAAAATATACAATTAGTCATGTTCCAAGCCTCCAAAGAACATGAGAAGGAGAAAATTATTTTCTGTAGCATAAAAAACACTATTAAGAATATCAAAGATGTCAGACAAGTAAAATAACTGAAGGCCATAAGCTATTATTTTATCTCATAATTTTTTTAATGTCAAGAACAAATGATATGTGTATACCTGAATAATATCCGCATTACCCTTTGCAACCCCTGAAGCAACTGTGCCAATACCAGCTTCAGCCACCAGCTTTACAGACACCTTTGCCCTAGGATTGACCTACATATACATAGATATTGAATTTACAATCGACGTCCATCAAGACGATATTCATGATGAAGTAAAGTATCACCTGATGAAGGTCAAAGATCAATTGTGCAAGATCTTCAATGGAATAAATGTCATGATGTGGTGGCGGAGATATAAGAGGAACACCAGGTTTAGAGCTTCTCAATCTTGCAATATATGCACTAACTTTCTTCCCAGGTAATTGACCTCCTTCACCAGGCTTAGCACCTTGAGCAATTTTAATTTCCAACTGATCAGCATTTACCAAGAATGTTGGCGTTACACCAAAACGTCCTGAAGCAACCTAAAAAAGAGAACCTGTTTTCTATGAGATAATCATGGGAAAATGATTGAAAAAACAGGGCCTACAGGAAATTAGTACCACCAATCCTGACCGTGTCCTAAAAATGAAAGACCATGAAAAGTTTGGTTGCACAATTCTATCCGGATTAAATGTCAATTATTCATGCCAAAAGTACAAATTAATCAAAACAGTAATCCTGCTCGCATCACCTGTTTAATAGCACTAGTGGCAGTATCACCATTCTGAAGCCCTTTCAGATGTGGAAGTGTAGGAGAGTACCCATCCTCAACATCAGTAAGTGGGCGCCAGCGGATAGGATCCTGGACAAACTATAGTGTAAGTATATCTACAAAATACATTTAACAATGCTGTGCCACAAATATTGGTAAAAGGAAAGGGATGTATCTGAGAAGAGAATTGTGCATTCCGTGTTACAGAACGGTAAGTAGTGTACCTCACCACCTTCGCCCGAATTAGATTTTCCACCGAGCCTATTCATTGCAATAGCAATGGCTTCATGAGTTTCTCTAGAAATAGCTCCAAGCGACATCCCCCCAGTGCAAAACCGTTCAACAATAGATGACGCTGGTTCAACCTTCCCCACAGGTATTGGAGCCCGGTCACTTTTGAACTCAAAAAGATCACGAAGAACCTACAGATAGAGCAGTAAAGATGCTGATTAGGTTATTAAAACGTAAAAAGAAATATTATTAACACAAACAAGGAAAAGATCTAATTTTATTCACTTACACTGACAGGACGGTTAGCCAAATGCTGTTGATAGATAGAGAATGAATTCTCACTCTTCTGGCGAACAGCTTTGTGAAGCAACTTTGACATTTCTGGATTGTTTCCATGATATTCTCCTGTAAAGAAAAGATAAGCAAGTACACGAGAAGAAAATATGTCATCAGTGATCATGATACTTTTTAAGCTGGATAATCCACCAACTAAATAAACTTAGCATGCTATAAAGGATAACAAAAATGTCGGACCATTCCATTCCAACTTTATGGTTAGAAATTCTAAAAATCTGAAATACAATCAACAAAAACGCACTTAATTACGATAGCAGTTCATGTAAATTTTGACAAAAGTAATAATCAGATAAAAGTTACAAATCTCTGCACCAACTTCATTACATGTAAAGCACATTCATCAACAAACAATCCCACCTTTATGGTTCTTTAGAATAGTGAGACCCTTAATGAACCCCCAAAAAGAGGAAAATCAAAGTAGAATAAGAGTACCTCCAGGTCTGAATTGTATGAATCCAAAGTTTTCCAGTCTTTTAGCTGTATCCTCAGAGAAAGCCTTTACCCAGAAAGATAAAGTCTCCCTAGCCAGCTGCAGGAAAGCAGCGATGCGAAAAGAACTAAATAAATAAGAACAGAAAAAGACATAACTACATACAGAAATTTAATTCTTAAGCTACTTAAGAAGGGAAACAAGTTTAAAGAAGTTAAGTCGAAGTGAGTAAACACAACTGTTTAACAACAATCAATGCATAATTCAAATTGAAGACCATGATCCACTAATACACCCATAAATTACAAGTTGCGTTATCAATCCATCATTCCAGATTCACAAGCAGGAGATGTTTTAGCCAGAAACTTTTCCTTCAATTAAAACTTCAACATTATAGTGATAAAGAATTTGAAGAAACAAAGTCCATATTCGTAAAATGTTTACCTCATCAAAAGTTAGCCCACCAATGTCTGAAACACTTCCACGAAATGCTAAATCAACAACTTCATTTCCCAATCCATAAATCTCAAATATCTGTGCACCACAATAACTAAAGATATGAAACAGAGAGATTAGTTTCAAGCAATAAATTCCATTGGATATGTTCAAAGCAGAGAACAGAAACATAATCAAACAAAACCTTGAAAGCAAACAGATGCCCATCTTAGACAGAATTTTGCGAAGACCAGATTCAACTGCCTGAAACGATCATGACCAATCAAAACATTAGTTTATTAAGATTGATCACAGATTCGGTGAGCACTTTAGCAGTTGAAAGAATATAAGAGAGAACAAATATTAAACTAGAAAAGAAGTAACGAAGAAAATATGGAAGAATCATGGATACCCACAACAAAAAGAAAAACAAACAGAAACAAGAAAACAAGTTCACTTGTTCAGATAACCTACATTGTATTTTACATGAAAACTAAGACTGTTTATAAATAATCTTTATTCGAGGAAAGAAGAAGGTAAGGATCTTGCCATGCACCAATTTGCATCAGTTAGTGTATTTGGTCTTGAGTGAAATGCCAATTAAGTAAGATCTGCTAATCCTATAATTACATGTGAGTGTGAAAATCACAATGGCTTATTCTGGATAAAGTGGCTTGAAGAAATGAGATTCTATTCATTTATATCAATAACAATCCTGCAGATCGAATATCTGTTTTATCTCAGATACCATTGATGATGTTTAGGAAGGCGTTAACGTACGAACCTTGCAGAAGTTCTTTTGAGCCTGTTCAATTGTTACAGTAGGCATCTTGCCATTCCTCATCAAATTCACAGTTTTATTACTCAAACGCCATTGCCGACAAGTCTCAAGTGCCAAATAAGGACACACAGCACTGAAAAATTGACTAAATATAAATATTTGGATGAAGAAAAAGGAAAAATAATAACTAAATCGATGTTTTATTGCAACATAATTAATGAATGTATGCGAACATAACAAAGAAACCAGTAACATTCAGGGATATGAAGAAGTAGATATACTACAATGAAAAAGAGAATTAGAATATGTGATATGAAGTTCTACCTCTCTGACAACCAAAACTTTAAATATTCACCAACTTGGAGTGAACTAGAATAGTATAAGAAAATAAGGAAGACATATGGCCGTAGCCCACATGTTTCAACAATGCTCTTTCTGAAACCAACACATTATGACCATTAGGTTATCAATTGTCGACTTCTTCCACATAACTTTACCATAGTCAGCAAGTATCTGGTGTTAACAACACAAGCGTTATTAAAATTAACTATGTGATGTAAGCAAATGTTAATGCTAATCTCAAAGAAAAATCTAACCAAAATGTGGTCTAACCATGACATCAGACCAGACATCAATGAGAATCTGTGACAAATTGTAATAGGGACATTCAAGATTAACTTCTAAGCCAGTTATACATCAGTAAAATTCAGCTCTAATGAAATTAACAGATAATGACAGAAAAAAAGCACTTTATAATTTGTGTTAAGAAGAAAAACCTTGCACCATATCCAATCAAACAAGCAAACTGATGGGTGCTGAAGCACTGAGCAGTATCTGCTATAATGGAAGTTGACATACGCAATCCATTCTGTATAAGATGCTGGTGAACAGCACCAACAGCTAGAAGAATTGGAATTCCAGGCCTAGTTGGCTCCTGAGATAGGGACAATAGATATTAGAAAAAATAAAAACCGAACTGTTGCCTTGCAGAACAGGATGACAGGAATTAAAAGAATCAGAGCACACACCCTAAGCCATAAGCTCAAACTTGGAAATTAGTTAAATTGACTCTCTAATGATGAAGTAAAATAAGTTACTGCAGCATAACTACTGAACACAACACCAAAAAGGAGAAAAGATGAGAAATGTCATAGTAAAGCATATATCAAGATGAGGGTGTTTGCAAGACAGAGAGCACAAGAGATGGAGAGGGAGGGAAGGGCAAGGAAGAGAAGGATTTGACCAACATATGGCATCGTGAGATGAAAACGGCTGAAAGACCCATATGGTACTGGTACAGTATTATAATCTAATCCTTTTGACCAAATCTAGCACCCTTCCATCTTCCATCTTCCATAGAAAATAGTAAAAAAATCGCATTCGTCAAAAAATTTAGTAAACGAAAATCAATTACTGCTATAAAGTTCCTAAAAGCACCAGGTGAATGACAATTGGCAATGAGTTGCAATGTAGTTAATTGGCAAAAATAATCAAGAAGTTAAAGCAGAGACATTATAGGACAAGGAAACATCAAGTACTTCATCTAACATAATAATAAAAATCGATATATGATAATATACTCATACCAATGTGAATGAGAACAGGACGATTCTCAGTGATTACAGGAAGGATAATTTTGAAGGATGATTACCAGCTCGTCAGACCTGTCAGAGAGAATAAGTAGTTGAGACCCCTTTCGAACAGCTTCATCGGCAACTTCACAAAGTTTAGTCAGTGTTTTCTCCAAAGAACCTTCTACTCCTTTTCGTATATCAAAAAATGTAGGTATAACTTCAGGTTTTAAAAAGGAATCCTTCAGTAATGACTCAAGCTCCCTTTCATTCAGCACAGGACTAGACAATATGACCTGGTTCATTTAACAATAAATGATTAGCTTCATTGTCAGTTTAAAAGCCAGAGCAGGCAACTCATATTGATATAAATGCTTCAAATATTGATTTATAGACAGGATATGGTCAAACACCTGTGAAGCATTATCAGGTCCAATTTCCAATATGTTTCCTCGCTTCCCAATGTTGACCTCAAGAGACATGACTAACCCTTCTCTAAGAGGATCTATTGCTGGATTGGTAACCTGAAGCATACAGGAATAACTAAGAAAATGTAATGCCTATTTGAGAAAGAAAACATCAATATAAGTGCAAATTCTAACATCCTGAAGCAAGCTGGAGCTACTCAATAACAGAATCTTATGACACTCTTAAAAGAATTCACAAGTTTGATTCTATGCATAACCATAAGCTATATTTATTTTTGGTTAAGTTTTAAATATTGAGAAGAGCTTTACCTAGAATCCAGCATATAAGATGTGAGTTACTTCTAAATGTGGCACAAGCAGAGTGCTCTTTTACCAACAAAAGTACACGCAAGTTTTTCAATCGACTCCAAAAGACATGGACAGCATGGTGAAATTAAAATGTCCACTAGGCAATTACTACAAGCTACGGAAACAACATTGATGCCTCATTCCTTCTCAATATAGATATCAGAAAGTATTGCCAACATAAAGGGCAAAATCTCTATACTCTGGATGTAGACAAAAACTAAATCCTCTAAGTGAAAAGGAAAAACAAAAAGAGAAACGTCGATAACCACCAATCTGGCATATATTAATGAGCAAGTATTCTGAGTTTTAGTTTATAGCAACTATTATGGCCATCTAACAGAAAACTCTAGGAAACAGGTACTGTTCTCCACAACAATGCATAACATACAGAACCCCACTTATTCCAACTGAAATGAAATGCTTTATCATTAACTTAATTGTCATAATGTTAAATATCATCCACAAAGATAAAATATAATCAACATCAAACATCAAACTATCTCAGTTAGATGGCAAGTACTTAACAACATGCCAAGGTACAAACGTAATCCATGTCACTCAAATTTCTCTAATTAGAATAAATATTCAGCCTTCCCTCCCACGCTTAATTTAGAAATTCCGTGTACTTAATTTAGAAATTCCATGTCAAATTTTATCGAAGTTTAGCCACCAATGTACATATTTATACATATTTGCATTGTTTTACCACGCTTATATTAGCAATCCCCTAGTAGCACCAAATCTCTATTGAATATAAAAGATAACTAAAAAGTGCTAGCAATCAAAATAAAAATAAGGTTCAATCATTAGAAGTGCACTGACATATAGTCATCAGTATCTGGTATAAAGACTGCTTGACAAATTCACTTTAGGTTTAAAAATACAGAAATACATAACAAACCTGAGCAAACCGTTGCTTGAAATAATCAAAGAGCATATGTGGTTTTTGTGACAATATAGCCAAGGGAATATCATCTCCCATGCAAAAAGTAGGTTCCTTCCCTTGTGAAGCCATTGTCTCAATAACCATTTGGACATCCTCACTGGAATAGCCAAATGCCCTAGTCTCATGGGAACATAAAACAGTGAACATTGATGAAGAGGTGAATATGACAATCAATACTGCTGTGCATTTCATGCAAGCAAAGGAACCAATATACTTACTGTTGGTTTCTTAAAATCACTTCATTGTCCATAACTGTTGATGAAAGAAAGTTTGCATGCTTCAAAGATCGGAGGTTCTCACTGACCCATTTCCCATAGGGATTCAATAATGCAACTTTCTTTTTAACTTCAGTGTTCTCATAAACCTGTAAATGGCTTGCGACCCATTATTTGAACTTGTAGATGTCTCTAAGGTAACTTAAAATGAAAAACAAAAAACATTTTTTCTAAAGAAACTAATTAAGGAATTTCACAAAAATCTGAGACTAAGCAAAGCCAATTTCCAATTCCATATTTCATACCATGAGAAGCTTGATGTGTTATAGAGTAAAGAGAAAGTAAAGAAGCCATGGTGATGATCTAATAAAGTTATCGCTTCTCTCAGAGAGTTATTTCCTTATAATGAATCTTTTTTTAGCTTCCCAAATAGGCATCATTAAAGGAAATCTTCAAATAGCAATTTTGTTAGGGAAGAGATAAGAAAATAAAAAACAGTGTCTAAACATGAAAGAACCTCCTTAAACAATCAGGAAAAGAGGAAAACATCAAAGTCTATTCCACACCTTGTATTCCTAGTATGTCCAAACGATGCAGCTTTACTGGCAGATTTGCTTAAGAAAGCCTAAAGCCATTCAGAAACTAGTTGATCATTTTTTTAAAATCTTCAACTACTCTCCACCCAAATTCCATTCACGTGAAACTTAAATAACCTTGACAGATTTTGGTAACCTTGCTTCATCATCCAACAAAATGAATTAATAGTGTTCACACTAGAGCTCTGGTGAGCCCACGACTAACTAAAATTCAAAACAACCTATTCAAAATATTCTAAGTAACCTATTTTCTTTACAATGCACTGAACCAAAAAAAATATTCGGGCAATGTTACTAAGCACATACACATCCTAAAAGCAAAAGAAGCACCAAAATTTCCCATGCATATTCATGGTTGGCAAGAAATCAATATGAACAATGAGAAGAAAAGCATCAACTGTGAGATGTGTTTTGAAGAAGCTAAATTTACACAAACTAGAAGATTGTGTGCATTGGAGTGGCCACCTTTTATGAGTTATACAAAGAACACAAGAAATCCTACACAGAGGATTATATAGTTGATCAACATGGTACCATATACTAACAAACAGATGCATTGATCACCCAATAAAGAATGCTGCACAAACCTGACCACTGAGTAAATCCACAGCAATCATCATTCCAGGACCCAGACGACCTTTCATTGTTACTTTTGATTCATCCATCGGCACAACACCAACCTACATGTTAAAAAAGTACCGATAGCACATCAAGTACAAAACAAAAAGGGCACAGCTTTAATAGAATAATGATAGAGCATAGTAACACAGGATATACAACAAGCAACTGTGCATATGAAATATGCAGTCCAAAATACCTAGAGGAAAATAAATCCAAATGATTTAGTTATATAGAACATTTTAATGCAAATTGGATTCTTGTTAGAAAGAAACAAATAATATGTAAATGCAGTTGTTTCAAATTAAGTATTCCAAATTTGAGACTTGCAAATGATTTTCTAAACATTGCTAAAGTGATCACACACATTTAAACAATCTTTATGGATGATTCACATGGTAATGCGTATGATAACGCTTAAAGAGAGCAATTTGGGTAATTGAGCTCGCAAATACAGCAAATAACAGCACAACTATAAACTAGATGCAACAACAAAATAAGGTTTTAAACCAAAGTTCCAACCAATTTTCCACACAGCAAAGAGAAAATAAACTTGGCACAAAATGAAGTACAATGTACAGCTCAGTGTCATTTCCACTATGACATTTAGTCCTTTGTCAAAAACAGACTTAAAAAATAACACAATGCATATTCAATCTAAGAAAAATTATAAAAAACTATTATAAAAAGATTTAGAGCCTAAACTAGCCTCAGCAATACCAAGTCATGCTAGAACCAGTGATTAAGAACATTTTCTTTCCATCTAGGAGAAATGAATCACAAAATTAAGTTATTTTAACAGGTATGTTCAAAGACATTATCACAATCTGAAATGCCTTGCCCCTAAAGCTGGATAAACAGCATGAGAAATATCAAATATCATTCCTTAAAATCATATAGAAAATTAATTGTCATTGAACTGCAAAATCTCACCTCAGATGCAACATAGACAAAATTGTCGACAGTCCGCCAATACCTAGCAGGACGAAGTCCATTACGATCAAGACAAGCCCCAACTGTTTTCCCATCACTGCAACATTTACGATACATTAAGCAACATTAAAATAAATGAAGAAAAACTGGAAGAAAGGAAAGATATAGAGCAAAGATAATGCTAATTAGAAACAATTTCCGTTATTGCTACCAGATAGAGAAAAGCATATATGAAACAGAATACCAATAAAGCTAATCAGAAACAATAGATCTTGTAAGTACCAAACAATAATATGTATCACCCTACATACATTTGAGAAACTACTGAACAAACAAGAAAAAATATTTCTACCGTCTATTGCCAATTTGATATAATTCAAATAAGGCTTAAATGTGTTACCTGAATAAGAGTAAAGCAGGCCCATCCCAAGCTTCCATCTGTCCCTTGTAATAGTCATAAAAATCAACAATCTAAAGAAAAAGTTGAGTATTAGTAACACGCTAACATGTAACTAAAAATAGGGGAAATTGGAAATTAGTATGTGAACTGAAAAATAGCTATTATTATTGTAAATGATAAAGAAAGAAAAAATGTAGTAATCTGATTCAAGTTAATGAAATGCTGTCAAATAAAAACGCTGCACTCGAAATAATAAGCAAAGGTTCAGGCAAAAACAAATAAAAATTTGGACAGTCACCAAAATATAACATACTTCCCAAATGCAAACACATGGAGTTCTATTAGTTAGAACCCAGATTTTTTCAGAGAAAATAACTACCTCAGGATATTTTATCGCCAATGTTGGATGATTCTTGTACGCCTCAGGGACAAGAATCATTAGAGCCTCCTCAGGTGTACGACCACTTCTAATTAACAACTGACAAAGTAAAAGAGCAGAAGCAAGTCAAACTCAAAAGAGCCATTAGAATGTACACAAAGAATAGTTAAATGCTTACCAAGCCTACTGCACTAAAGAAGGGCTACAGTAAGCAAAGTCTTTCCCCTTTGTTGTGGCTTGCATCCCACTGCAGGTATGCTACTATTTGATAATCCTAGTGATTTGATTAACATTCATGTTTTAATTGGAAAGTGAAATAAGCAATAGCTGCTCATAAAGTATTTGTTTATCCACTACAGATTTTGAGAAGGCATATGTCAATAATTTCGTACAAAAGGCAAGGTTGAGACTTTAGTTAGATTAATTCCAAAATAGACTTCAACAAAATGAATAGTATCATATTTAACCTCATTGACGGCTAAGATTCTTGTCATTCAATCTAATTGTATCAAATACTAAGAATACACATGGAATTAGCAGAGAAGCTCAACACACAAGCAAATCAAATGAAAGTTACCAACACAAAATTTCTAGAGCATAACAAACAGAAGCCCCAAAATCAAGTATTATACGTACTTCTGCTGCGCTGTCAAGATTGGCTGAGTCCGATGCCTTTGGGTTACCATAAGGACGAATTTCATTTTCACGACCGCGCCAAACAGGGGATTTCAATGAGGTCTCTCGGGATTGCATCCAGTTCAAGTTACCCTGCATACATTTCAAGCAAAGTTTAGAGAAGCTCACACAAAAATGCAAAAGAAGGATATTACACTGGCTACTTCACCTGTATAGTATTGATCTCTCCGTTATGACCAAGAAACCGCATTGGCTGAGCCAAAGGCCATCTGGGACTTGTGTTTGTGCTATACCTCCGATGATAAATGGCAAAGGGTGATTTATAGAGCTCACTCTGAAGGTCATCATAGAACAACCCAAGAACTTCAGAACGCAGCATTCCCTTATAAACAATTGTTTGATTGGACAAGGAACAGAAGTAAAGTTCATTGCCCCAGCTTTCTGAGTTTGCAGCTCTTTCAATCAGCTTGCGGCATATGTAGAGCTCCCGTTCAATATCATCAAGATTCTCCTCTCTAGCAATTCTGACAAACACTTGCTGTACGTTTGGCATAGTTTCTTTTGCATAATAACCAACAACAGACGTATTCACAGGAACAGGCCTCCATCCGAGTACTTCAAGGCCCTCTTGTTGAAATATATTTACAATAACTGCAACCCCAAGAAGAACACGTAAAGGAACATAGTAAACAAAAGAAGAACTGATGATGGAAAAATTAAACCCCAATATATTGACTTACGTTACGCTAAAAGACCTACTCGTTTACAACAGCACCCACATGACATAAACAGGTCAATAAATTGAAAATTGAACCAAACAAGAAATGCCAATCATATTAAACAGAAAAACAGTCAAAAACAGACATAGTTAGAAACAATGAGTCACTACCTTTTTTGGCTTCCCTGACAAGATTCTCATCTTTGGGAAGAAAAATCATTCCAACACCAGTATGCAACTTGTCAAACAAAGCAATGCCTTGCGAATTGGCCCAGTTGTTAAAGAGGTCCCATGGGATTGAAGTCATCAATCCAGAACCATCACCCGAGTCATTATCAGCTCCACAACCACCACGGTGCTCCATACAGCCAAGAGCTGTAAGAGCATCCTTAATGATGTGATGTGATGATTTGTTCTCTAAATTAGCAATAAACCCCACTCCACAAGCTCCTCTTTCTGATATTATATCCTCCAAATTCGCAACCTGTACACATTACACGAAACAAAAACGCATGATTGAGAACTAAAGAAAACAATACTTTGTTATAACAAATAGTAATCACAGAAATGCAAACAAAAGGATTGAATTTGCATTTTAAATACCATAAGTTAGTATTTACCATTTAAGAAGTACGTATGCATAATTTAGTTAACTAAAGCCAGATATTAAGGAATTAGAGAAGAGAAAAAGAACGTAAATTGTTTAGAGAAACATGTTTTTTTTTCCCCAATGGAAAGAGGGAAAAAAAAAAGAAACCACCTTCGGCGTGAGACGAGTGTCAACATCATCATGGTTTAAAACGGCGTCGTCCGGCCGAATACGTTCACGGAGAGTAGCTTTCAGCGACCACGACGAGGCCTTCCCATTAAGGAAACGACCGTAAGTAGCAGGAATAGAGGAAACCGCACCGCGTCTTCTAGATTTCTTGCAGGATCTTTTACAGTGCAAGCCAACGAAATCGACGTTGAACAAGAGACTACTGTTACTAACATTAGACGAAGAAGAAGCAGAAGACGAAGATGATGATATCGAAGAGGAGGAAGAGGAAGAGGAAGAGGAAGAAAGTAGGAGCTGAGGAATGGAGGCGAGCGACGATTGCAGCGCCATGTGCGCTACACACGCACGCACAGCAACCGAAACACAAACACAGAGTAAGCGAAGAGCGAAGAGATTTTAGAGATTGTAGTGTAGTGTAGTGTAGTGTGTGTGTGGAAATGAATGGAAGAGATTGGGGATAAAGCGAAGAGAGAATCGTAACCACCCACCCGCCTCGGTCTTCTTCTCCGTCTGCTTTCTAGTCTTTCTCTCTATCGCTCTCACTGCTAGACCTTCGCTTTTGTCCTTTCGTTGGATCTGCTTCCCTTATTTTCCTTTTTAATTGGAAATTAATTGTACTTATTTTAATTTAATCCGTGGTTAAGTGGACAAGACTCGGCAATTTTTAATTAAAAGTCAGGGTTCAGTTTCTTACCCTTCGTACGAAACAGTCTTAAATTTTTAGGCTAGCTGAGAAGTGCACACAAATTAGTGAAGTGTCTATAAATTAGTGAGGGGATTAGTTACTGAATCCACCAGTAGATACTTTGGTCTAGACGAAAAAAAATTTATTTTAATTTAATCTTTTAATCACAATTTAATAATTAATTTTAAAAATTATTATATATTTTATATATTATAATAATCTTAAACATTATTTAATTAAATTTATTTTTTATATAATTTAATATTAATGTTGCAAAGGGCTATTGTCTTTGTCAGCTTCGCAAGAACACGTAAGCTATTTATTTATTTTCCCAAACATTATCCAAACCAGTGGCTGTAGATTAATTAATTATACACACACAACACACAAGTCAAGAGTCCAAATCCTCCCTTCGCCTAACATGATATCATGGATGAAGTAAACGGTAATGGAAAAATAAAAGTATTTTTATAAAATATAAAAATAAAAAATATATATGAAATTAAGGAAGCCAACCTTTTGTTTGTTTGTGTGTGTGGTGTTGTGTTGTTTTGTTTGTTTGGGATACGTGTTATTATTTTGTATGGCAACGAAGAAAAGGCTTTTATGAGATCCTAAGAGGCATGGTAGAATTGGTGGACCCAAACCCACGCCCCCACGAGCCACGACTTTCACCAGTATCTGTCGCTTCGAAAGGTCGCATTCACTACAATACTGGCCTTTGGTTTTCTTGTTTGGTATTTGTTTTCATGTTCCTATGTAAATTTGGTGCACACAATGGAATGGTTCCCGTTCCTTGTCTTTTCTATTTGGGTCGAACAGCCTAAACCTGACCTTTCACAATGCAGTGATTTGAAATTTGGTAAAGATTTAAATATATTATTTTAATATTTTTTAAATTTTCACGAGAAAAAGCAAACACAAATTAATTTTAAAATTCAATTAACTCGAACTTTAACTTATTAAATTAGTGTCAGTTTGAATAAGTTTTTTTTGGAGATTAATAAGTACTTTTCTCATCCTTTTTTAAGAAAAGTGAATATTTGGCTGTAAAATAAAAAAAATATTTTTTTAATAGATATGATTTTTTTGGTAGTCAAAATATAACTTTTAAAGAAGCTCAAATTTGGAGCTTTTCAAAAAGCCTCTTAAATGGCTTTTTCAAGTAGATTTTTCAGATCAATTAATAAGTCTAGTTTTTAGTCCCTTTTGCTCTTATATTTTACATATAATTCCCACAATACCCACAAACTCATCTTTCCGTATATTATGTATTTAACTATTTACTCAACTTAAATATTTATTTTAGAATTTATATAATATTATTTAGCTTTTTATATGTTTTAATATTTATTTTTGATATTACTCTACTTATGTTATAATCCATATAAAAAATTTAGTTAGATATTTTCATTTATGTTTCATATGGTTTAAAATTATATAATAATTAATATATTGTACTTTGCATATTGTTTAATATA
>JAOTBA010000003.1:1391923-1409183 GCA_025629845.1 Erythroxylum squamatum | reverse complement strand
TCTTCTATCCGCGATGGTGTTCTACTCGCGAGCCAGGCCGAGGCTGTCGCCTTACGCAATGCTTTGCAGTGGCTTGTCGACACTCATCCAGGCCCCAGTATGCTTTTTACCGATGCTCAATCCCTATTTCTTGCTCTTCGCAGAAATGGTACGGAGGACCTTTCTGAAGTTGGTTTACTTGTTGATGAATGTAAGTCTTTGTTAGCTTCTCGTCCCGACATTCGCGTTTCTTGGATTCGTAGAAATCTTAATATCGCCGCGCACCGTTTGGCGCGGGCTTCTTTATCTTTCGGTTCCTTTACGACTTGAAACATCATTCCGGCTTGTATTCGGTTTCTCTTTGATTAATTGGATACGTATTTTACCCCAACAAAAATAACAATGGAAATTATAATTATAATGAATTATATTAATAATTCACATGGAAATTGTAATATGATGATCAAAATTATAATTATTGCTCTTTTTTTTTTGACAAATATAATTATTGCTCTTGTTCTCCCAAAAAATTATTTTGAGGGTTTAAAAAATTTGCGCTTTAATAGAATTGCTATTTTAAACTATAGGATTAATAACGATTCTCCTGCTTTCTTATCATTAACTTTTGTTTTGATTTTTCTATATAAATTAATAATTATTTTTTTAATTAATTTGGTTTGTTTAAATCATTTTATTAATTAATCAGTAATTTTTAGTAATAAATAAATTTTATAAAATAAAATTAATTAATTAATTTATATTTATTATATTTTCAATTAAAACTTTAAATTAATTAATAATCTCTTTTAATTATGATTCTTTTAATTTTATTCAAAATTTAAATATAAATAATTTTTTATTGATTAATATAATTTTTGGGCTAATTTTTAAAATATTTTCCTTTTTCAAATTCTTGTACATTAAAGCATTATGGCCTAAAAGACAAAAAAGCTCTATCTAGAATGTACCGTGCTCCTTTCAAAAAAAAAAAAAGAATGTACCGTGCTAAAAATCAAATCTAGGCTATCTAGCCTTTGTCGGTATACAGGACGCCGTCGTTTTGGTTATCTTTTTTCCTTCTCCTTCACTGCCATTCACAGCCCTAGAGAAAGTACCACCTTCTGAAAACCCTAGATATCTTCTCCGAAGTGCTACCTCCATTGTTATCCTTATTCCATTCCATTAACGACCCATCTAATTTCTTTGTGAAACTTCTTATATTCTTATATAAAAAAGATTGCTTTGCCTTCGTGAAACTTCTTATATTCTTATATAAAAAAGATTGCTTTGCCCACAAAGCAGGAAAAAGTAATCTGCTTGTTATCTGGTAAAGAAGAGGACAACAGAGAAGGGAACAAAGATTAAAAATTTGTTTGAGTGCAAGGATTTGGGTTTTCTGGGTTGGAAGATTAGGTTGTTCTTGATAGGAAATGGTGGGAGCAAGAGGGAGCGGGAAGGATGAATCAGTGGTGATAAACAGCACGAATGCGTATGCAGCTTTGGGAAGTTTAAGGAAGAAGAAGAAGAAGGATGTTGAGTCCCGTGGGCCCACCGACGGTGGTAACAAAGCTAAGGAGCAGGAGGAGGTTTTCTGGGCTCCGGCGCCTCTCACGGTGAAATCATGGGCGGACGTGGATGATGAAGATGATGATGACTACTATGCCACAACTGCTCCACCTGTCTCTGTCTGGGGCAGTGCTCATAGTGATCCGAAGGTGGGAAAGGAAGCTGCTGTTGAGGTAATGGATTTCTGGATTTGTTTTTCATTGGCTGATCATGTTAGTTTTTTCTTAGAGGTCTTTATGTGTTAGATTATTTTGCTGTTCGGTAGTTTTTGGTTACTGATAGATAACTGAGGTGTTTTTTGTTTATTAAGGATTGGAGAAAGAATTTAGAACTCCATCTCAATAGCCATTGGTCTCCACGTTTTCTCCAACCTTGATGATAGCTTTGACTAATTCAAACGGTGGCCTTATTCTATAAAATAGGCTAATGAAAAAGTTTCCTAATCTCAAATTCAAGGAAAGAAATTAGGTACTGTATTCATTATGTGCCATCATCTGATGTGAGTTTTGGTCAAAGCTTTTGAGGCTCAATTAGATGGACAATCCCCACTTCTTGGTGTTAGGAAGAAGAGCAAGAGGGCAGGAATTTTTTTTTATTTTGGAGCTTATCTTACTTTTCACTCGGTATGACAAATGGTTTGTTTTGCAATTCATATTGGTGCCTTTCATTTTCAGGAAAGTGAAAGTGAGGAAGAAGGTCTGGATGAAGTTGATGATATCGATGACGAATGTGATGATGAACATGAACCTGAGATATCAGTACAACTTGAGCCAATTAAGAAGCCAGCAGACGCTTCTTTGATTCATAAAGATACCGAAAGGCAGCTTTCTAAGAAGGAATTGAAAAAAAAGGGGCTTGAAGAGCTTGATGCTGTTCTCGCTGAGTTAGGATACGCTAAAAGGGAGACCAGTGGCGATGACTTCCATGGTAACTTAGCATCATTTCCTGGTTATAAGCTTATCTTCCAGTTCTTGATTTAACTCTTGAAGATTAGATAGATGACGTAAATAGGAAACAGGATTAGATGACATAAATTTCATAGTATGAGCTTAAGATTCGATATTTAAATGCCTTCGTGACATATGAAATGATGACAAAGATTTACCTCACTGGAAATCCATCGCATCAATCAGCGACCCATTTTTTGAAAGTTTTTTTTATGTCTCTTCCAACATAGTTTCCTTGTTATTTCGTTTTCAGCATAATCATACTGTTAGATTTAGATGGATTTATGAATGTAGTGTGGGCCAATTTTATCACATTTGTATGGTCAAGCATGCCTATGATACTATGCTTTACCTTATGAAGGTTGATTTTTGTTTTGCACCTTTCTACTGTCATAGTATAAATTATCTGGCTTGTGGTTTTGCTGAAACTGATACAAAGTTGCATCAGTCATTATCGTTACTGGTCAAATTTTCCGAATTGGAGCCTTCCAACTCATAAAAATTTATTCTGAAGTGGAAATTTGTACAATGAGCAGGTACTGCACAAGACAAGAAAGGAGATAATGAAGAACTGGGAAAGAAGGAAAATGCTGCAGGTGAGAGCAAAAGTGCAAGAAAGAAGAAAAAGAAGGAGAAGTCTTTAAAGGAGGCAAAGGATTTCCAGGACCAGCCTGTTGGTGAAAGTGCTGGACTTGGAGCAGACGAAACTGCTCAGACGGAAAAGGCAGAGGATGCATCTGCTATTGATGTGAAAGAGCGCTTGAAGAAAGTGGTTTCTACAAAGAAGAAGAAATCAAGTAAAGACATGGATGCTGCAGCTCGAGCTGCCGCAAGTGAGGCTGCTGCTAGGAATGCTAAGCTTGCTGCTGCCAAGAAAAAGGAGAAGAGTCATTACAATCAGCAGCCAATGCGGTGAGCTCGGAAAGATCGTTCTTTTCTTCTTCTTTACCTCTTCCCATATGACAGGAAGACATGTATTTGTTTCCTCAATGAGAATAAGACATGAGAATCTGGTCTTGCGAGAATTACATTCATCGGGGCATTTTTGGTTTTCATTTTAGAGGAGGAAAAGTTTTGATCTCATATGTTTTCTGCATATGTATGTTAAAATGCATAATTGTACTTCCTACCAACTTTTGTAGCCAAAACCTATTGTCAACTAAGCTAGTTTTTGCATGTTTTATTTGGTGAGTGAGTGGTAGAGGATGGAATGGTGTTTGAATCAAACAACTTCTCAAATAATGAACCAATAAAGATCAATGTTTATATGTAATCCAAACTTAGCAAGTGAACTAATATATAAGACTTCCTTCAAATTAAGGTGAAGTGAACTAAACCTTAACAAAATCAAGTTTTGGTTTTGTAATCTAATAAGATTTTCTGCTTTTTAAAGATTTTTTATTTATACTTAAGATCAAATCAAACAAAACTACAATATTTTGTGGTTTAAATGAATTTGGAACCTAAAGTGGAAGAAAGAGCCCATCTTGAATTGAACTCCCTCAAAAGTCAAAAACACATGATTTGGTGAGGTCTACCGCAAATGAGCCCACCTCTGGTCTTCATATATTTATTTTTGTTTGTGCAAGTTTCCTATTTTCCTTCATATTCTATAATTTAATAAATTGTTATAATAAAAACAAAATTAAAAAAATCCAATATTTAACCTCTAATAGTAAAATTGAAAACCCATATCTAACCTCGTTGTTTCTCTATATTCTCTCAACATATAAGCTCTCATAACCGACCATTTGCCCTCTCATCCACAAAACAGTGAAACACACAGCAAAACGTTCCCCGGTGCTCCATCACATTCATATAGCCTCTGTCTTGTTTGTTTCTCATCAGAAGAAGCACTTTAATCAGCCGTTGCCACCATTTATTACAAGCCCTTTTGTTCTTGCATCTGATCATACACATCTATTGAAAATACCTTCTTCTTCAAACCCTAGTTTCCCTTCTCCAAGATCCTACATTTATTGTTATCTTTTCTCCAATCAATTAACTACCCATCCAAATTCCCTCTATAAAAAAAGCAAACTTGACCAAAAAATATAATTGGGTTGTTATCTTGTAAATAAGATAAAAAAAGGAAAGTTAACAAAGGTTGAAACTTTGTTTGGTTTGCAGGAATTTGTGTTGTGTGGAGTTCAAGAATTAGGTTATTAGGAAATGGTGGGAGCAGGAGGGAGCCGAAAGGATGAGTCAGTTGTGCTAAACAGCACAAACGTGTTTGCAGCTTTGGTAAGTTTAAGGAAGAAGAAGAAGAAGGAGGGTGGGTCCAGCAAAGCCACCGCCGGTGGAAACAAATCTAAGGGGCAGGAGAAAGAGGTATTCTGGGCTCCGGCGCCTCTCACGGCGAAATCGTGGGCGGACGTCGATGATGAAGACGACGATGACTACTATGCCACCACTGCTCCACCTGCTTCTGTATGGGGTAGTGCGCACGCTGATACCAAGGTGGAAAAGGAAGTTGTTGAGGTAATGGATTTCTGGATTTGGTTTTTATTTGTTGATGGTGTTCATTTGTTAGATTATTTTGCTGTTTCTTAGTGTTTATGAATGCTGCTGGATATGTGAGTCTTGGAACTTTGATGGATGATAAATATGAATGAATAATTACCTTCCTTGTCGGATAGCTCTGTTATTTGGGTTTGGAGTGGAGTGGCAAATTGGGCATTATCTTAAGGGATTTTGCATCTGTATTATGGTTTCATGGTTGGATCAATTGATGCAGTTGATAGTGATATTGATGTTGTGAACAAGAGATGAGCGTGATGGCTTGTAGACTCGTTTCTAATTTGCTACCTCTTTGGAAAGCAGTGGTTCCATTCTTCTTTGTTAACATTCTGTATCTCAGAACAAAATTGCTTATGCATGCTGATTAGTAATGACTAGGATTCAAGCTTAGCAAAAAGTTCTTTTACTTTTACCTATGATTAGCACTGGATATGTAATCAATGCTTGGATGAAAAATGTGGAATAAACGATCTCTGTAAAAGAATACTGATGCTTTTAAACTTTTGAGATATGAAGTTTGTTAGGTTCTGTAGATGATTTGAGGTTACATGCTTCAGTTACTGCTATGCTTTTTAATTTTATGGAGATTAATTTGATCCTTTAAACTGTATACGTGTTTTATTTTCAGTGTAGGAGTTGCTGAAAACATACATTTTATTGTTTTGATTGCATAACTGTTTCTTATATTGTGAGTTTAGATTTCCTTTGTTGTCAACTTGCACTTTAAAGGATAAATTTTGTCGATAAGCTGTTAAATAATGATGTTTTTGGTTTGTTGAGATTGACAGCTTGGAAATTTGTGTGAAGCAACATGTGTATATTTTCAACTGTACGGTTTGGTCCAGAGCCTCTCTTTTCAATTGTTATGCAAGCCTATTGAAAAATAAATTTAAATTGATAGCCACTGATCTGTAATCTGTGCCAATCTTGGTGAAAGCTAATTGTGCTGTAATTACTTTGTTAGCATGTATACTATAAAGGGAAACTAATGGCATGAATTTACTTATACCAAAACAAAGAAAAAATAGGATTGAAGCATACAAGGAAAATTTGGTACCAAGACATACATGAAAACTTGGGTATGGAAATTAATGACTAGGGATTTAAACAATAGCTGACAACCATATCAGAAACTTAGTAATGATTGATTAGAACTTTATTGGTCGGCAGTAAATTGGAGGTTTAAGGTAATTGGTTGATGTCACCTTTGTAAGTCATGATATCCAAGTGAAAGAAATCGCATGCTGGAAACTTTAGTGCTGGCAATTGATTTTATTTTCAGTTTAAAAACTAAACAATCTCAACTTATGAGAGGAAGAGCAAGTGAGAGCAGGAAGGGCTTTTTTCTTTTCACATTTATATTTTGTCCATCCATAGTTGAATCTAATAAATCATATATTACCGTCTATTTATGTGATAAAAGTTTGACATATGAACTGTTTGAATTGCAATTCATTTTCTCACATGGGTCCTGCTTTATTGTCAGGAAAGTGCGAGTGAGGAAGAAGGTCTGGATGAAGTTGATGATGACGTTGAAGAAGAACATGAAGATGAACATGAAGCTGAGAATTCAGTACAAGTTGAGCCAGTTAAGAAGCCAACTGAAGCTTCTTTGACTAATAAAGATACAGAAAGACAGCTTTCCAAGAAGGAATTGAAGAAAAAGGGGCTTGAGGAGCTTGATGCTGTTCTTGCTGAGTTGGGGTATCCTAAAAAGGAGACCAGTGGGGATGAATCCCATGGTAACTTAACGTCATTGCATGGTTATATGATATTTCCCAATTCCTCATTTAACTTGGATTTTATTTCATAGTATGACACCATCAACATGATATCACTAAAGAAAATGAGACTAAATGATACAAATCCTGTAGTATACATAAATTTTTATACTATGAAATTCAGACCTTGGTATATAAATGCCTTTCTTCATGAACTTGTGACGGAAGATCTACCTTGTCTGGGAATAAATTATAGGAGCTATAAGATTCTGTTGATGCTTTCTTTCTTTATGTCTCTCAAGTTTGATTGTGATTTCATTTTCATAGTACCTGTACTGTTAAATGTTGGATTTAATACTTCAATTTGTATACTGTGAACTATAGATCTGAATTTAAATGCCTGTCTTCGTGAACTCATGATGGAAGATCTACGCTTTTATGGGAATATATTATGGCAGCTATGATCCTTTTTTTTTTGTATTTCTCTCAATAATGCTCTGTTTATGCTTTGATTCTTATGTCTCATCCTTAGAGTTTCCTAGTGATTGCATTTTCATCATACTTTTAGTTGTTGGATTTAAGAGTGTAGTGAGGATTATTTTCATCATGCTTAATATGCTCAAGCATTGTAAGAATGACAGAAAGGCATAATTATACTGCTTTAACTTATGAAGTTGGTTTTAGATCGTCCACCTGTCTCCTGTTGTAGTTCTTGGCTCTTGATTTGGCTGAAACTTACACAAGATTGCATAACAAAGTTTCTGAGGTGGACGCTTCTATGATGCACAGGTACTGCACAGGGAAAGAAAGCAGAGGACAATGAAGACCTGCAAAAGAAGGAAAATACCACAAGTGAGAGCAGAAGTGCAAAAAAGAAGAAAAAGAAGGAAAAATCTTCAAAGGAAGCAAAGGATTTCCAGGATCAGCCACATGGTGCTGATGCTGGACATGGAGTGGATAAAACCGCTGAGACAGAAAAGGCAGAGGATGCATCTGCTGTTGATGTGAAAGAGCGATTGAAGAAGGTGGTTTCTACAAAGAAGAAGAAATCAAGTAAAGAGATGGATGCTGCTGCCAGAGCTGCTGCAAGTGAGGCTGCTGCAAGGAATGCTAAGCTTGCTGCTGCTAAGAAAAAGGAAAAGAGTCATTACAATCAGCAGCCGATGCGGTGAGCATGGAAAGATCATTGTTTTCTTGGTCTTTACTTTTTCCCATATCATAGCTGGACATGTACTTTTTTTTTTTCTCAATGAGAATAAGAGAACCTGGTTTTGCCCAATGACATTCAAAAGGTATTTTCAGTTTTCATTTTAGGGAGGAAAGACATTTCATATCAATTAGTGTTTCTTTTACTGAATATATATGTGTGTGTGTGTCGTAATATATTTCTGGAAGTCGTGTGGTATCTTGTAATGGTGTCCCAGCCTACTGTCAACTGAACAATTTGGGGACTTTACTGTTTGTCAATATAACTATATTGGACGACCATTGAACTTTTGAAATGAGAGTCTGTAAGACTAACTACATGCGTGTGACAAGTTCCGAGGTTGCTTACATGACCACTTGACCAGTGTTGAAGCTTTCTGCATGTTCTATTCCTTGAGAGGGGATATACTAATTGTTTCTTATATACACCATTTGCATTTCACATAGACAAGTCGTAGTATTCATCTGCGTCTAACTTCAAATTCTCAACTCCTGGTGAATTTGAGGCCTTCAGCTCTAGACTGGGAATGTCTGTGAATGTTGTCTGTATTACATGTGCTATAAGCTCGGCTTATGGCTAGTTAACAGATGGTTCATGAATCTTGAGTTGGTGACTCAGGATCTTGAAACAATTGACTACATCGAAGAGGACAGGCCTAGAAGGCTTGAATCTGGAGGGAAATTAACAATAACACAGTACATTTCTTGTGAGGTGACAAGTTGGTAACCAAGCATAAGAAGCTGCAAAGTACCCACAACTTACTGCAAATTACAGTGTAAAAACTCTTTAACTCGTTTACAGTAACTTGGCTTCAACAATATAGCTTTGTTTTTAAGACTGAAGTACACTTTTTGCTCTGTTTATAATCTTTAAGTAGTCTTTTTTTCTGGGATATTACCTTTTCTCTCCAATGATTACAATTCATAATCATCTGAACTAAAAGACCATACCCATCTTCATACTGAATTCTCTGAAAGAGAAGAATCATAGTTCATCTCCTGTCTAGTTCTGAATATGATGTTGAGAGTAATATTACTATTTCAACCCAAAATAGATGCTTTTCCAAAAGTTTTGTCCAACTGTAAAACACTGTTTCCAGGTGATGTTTGTGGTCAATATTACATTTGCAGAAAAGAACTTGGGGCAGTAGGTGCCAACAAAAATTGTTATCACTGCAAACTCAGTGTTCGTCCAACATATTATCACGGTTGTACTTCTGGGCAGAGACTGGATTGATCCTTCCTATCTGGCCATAGGTCACGGGTGTGTACAGCTGTAATGGTATCCTTGTTTTTTAGAATTGACAATGAATCGAATAGGTCGGACCTGAAAAAGAATTCTGAATCCTAACTCTTTAGTCTGAACTCGGTCTAATATAGTTTAACCCATTAATTTATGCGCAACTGATACAATTTTTTGTAATTTATTAAATCTGAAAAATTATGTCAAATAAGAATCCAAGTCCGGTTAAGTTAAACAGACCAACTTGGTCTGTTGACTTCGAATATGATCTAGCCATTGTCTTTTTACTTTTAGGTGGCAAAACAGAAAGTCAATCTGTGGAAAACATACCAGTAGGCTAGCTCCATGTATAGGTTACTGCAAGAAAAACTCGCCATTGCAGCTACAACGTAAAGCTTCAAACTTTTTATTTCCCATGTCCATGACCAATGACCCTTTATCACATGAAGTGCATTTAGTTGGAGAATATCGAGTAAACTGAACTACATCAGTAACAAAGTACTCATAAAGTGCAATCGCCACTATATCTTTAACTTACATTACCTCTCATTCACATGCTTAAGAGGCTTAAACAAAACATGAACAAGAGTATCCAACAAGGTCCCTCTGTATTTTATCTTGTGCAAAATTTGATGACAAGAACAGAAGTAAATGAACAGTCTCGCTGGAATTCAGCGATGGCAACAAGTAGATAAGTTACAGGAAAAATTGTTACTGTTCAGCACATTCTTTTGAGCTTCAACTTGAACAGATGGAAGTAAACAATCTAAGCGGCATTAGCTATCACAAGTAGTGAGAAAATTCCGAAGCACACTAAAGATAACCAGAAGTCACAGATTACCAATTAGACTTGAACCAGAATCTTTCATGAGCAGCAGCAATCCGGGCATCGAATCAACCCGTTCTCATTGCAATCTGGGCACCTTCTCAATTGATCCTCCTCTTCATCAAACACTTTCCTACTTCCATTACAATATGGACAAGGCAAGAACCTATCATTCCCACAAGTCTCACAAACCCAAGTAGGATCTCGAACTGGAAAGCCTTCCAAAAGCTTTGCCAATTCACCAACTTCATGGAGTTGCTTAATCTCCTCCACACCCCCAATATACTTTCCCCTGATAAACACTTGTGGCAAACTCAATGCTTTCCCTATAAACAACACACTCTGCAACTCTTTTCTGTATGTAGAGTCCATTGAAATGTCTCTTTCATCAACTGGTACTCTAAAACCTCTAAATATCATTCTAACAGAGTAGCAATCCTCGTAGGTTTTTCTGATTCCTCTCAAACTTGTAAAGTACAGAACAACTCTATTCTCTGTCCCTTGCAGAAAGTAATCAGTACTGGTTGATAAAGAGTTCACTATAGTATAATCAATTGATCTCGTTGCATTCCCGTACTTCTTTTCAGAACTCAGTTCCCTAGATGATAATGCACGCCTGTAACTGGAAACCACATTCGGATCCAGCTTTGACAGGAATGATTCCTCAGACAAATGTTTCCACAAGGGTTTTGATGATGAAACCGAATTCTCAGTTCCCGAGTCATCAACTTGAGATGAATTATTAGATCCAAAGAGTTTCTTGACATTTCCGTCAACAGCAGGAAGCTGAAACGAACTGGGTTGCAAAGAAACATCCAAAGAAGGACTATAAAGTAACGAACTTGGATTCATCCCATCACCACCATCATCTTCTTCAAGGCCGTCCATGAGCTCCCAAGTGTTGATGACGGAATCAAGCGACAGAGACTCACTCACGTCCTCCCCCAAGACTTGAGCTTTCACAGTGTTCTTGCTGAAGCTGGATGGTGTTTGAGGCTGGTCAGGCAGTTCTAGGATGTTCAGTTTTGAAGGTTCAATGAGGCGAAGAGAGCCATAACTGGTGGACGTAAGATAAACCAAGTGGTGAGAATCACCCTCCCTTGAAGGCAGATGGTGGATCAAAGGAGCCTGAAGAGAGAGAGCTCGAGTAGTAGTGGTTGTTGCCGGTGAGGAACACTGGAGTGGTGGAGAGAAAATAGAGTTCTCCACAGGAGAGCATTGAGAAGCATAACAAAGGTTGTAGCTTTCTTCTGCGTCATTGCTCTCGTTGACAAATGTGCTTGGTCTTGAAGCTGAACAGCCCATTTATGCCACCAAAACAGAGACTCCCTCTCTCTCTAGAGTGCCATTTTTTTTTTTTACTCCTTTTTCTCACTACACCTTTTTGGTTTGGTTTTATGGGGATTGAGGCTTGTAATAGGAGACAAGACAACCCTATTACCACAAGCTGTTTGAAGTGTTTGTAGTAGATGTAGTAGGTGATGTTCTGGTTTGCCTTTTGCTTTCTCCTCCACCCTCTTCTTGGTTTTAGCTTTTGAGGTTTGAGACAGGTCAGGCAAAAGCCTATGCAAAGGACTGTGTGATCTTTAGCTTTCACAGGGACAATGAGAGAGAGTGAAAGAGACAAACTCTAGAGGCCTATTGGTAATGGTAGAGAATCACGTCAACCGACTTAAGTTACAACAACAAACACCAATAGGAGATGAGGCTTTTAAGGAAGAAAGTTGGAAATGACACTAAAAGATGTTCTTACTAATTTTTAGTAGGTTTTAAAACTTATATTATTTAATTTTAAATTATTAATTTATAAAATAATTTATTTAAAATACATAATTTAAAATAAATAAAAATCTTAGTTAAAAGTGGAATAGTAAGATAAGGCCCATTTCCCTATCATCCTCTTACAGTGTATCAGCTTTTTGAATCTGCAGATAGTATTTTATCTTGGAAGCTTTGCTAGATTAAGGAATCATTTTTTGAACTCTGTTCATTTTCTGTTTCTACTTAAAATAGTATTGTGTTTAAATCAATTTGAATAGAGTAAAAAGAATAGGTTTCCAACAAAAATTGGCTGAAAGAAGGAGTTTCATAGGCATCCACTCTTTTTTTTAATAATTAACTTAATTTTATATTATAAAAATCAATTAATATCAATAATAATAATACATTTGTGGATTTTAATGGGAAATGAAGGTGCTTTTGTGTTATTTTGGAGATGGATTTTTGTTTAAAAAATAATATTTTCATCTCAAAGTCATTACTTACATTCAAAAATAATTTTTCGTAAAATTATATACTCTTAGACCTCATCAAACTTCAGGCTTTGATGAAATTTTTTGAATAAGTAGTTATAATCATTATGTACATTGTCAATTTCATTGCTAAACATAATGACAAGTAGTATCTATGTAAAGTTGCAAGCTCTAATGTGTCTAGGTCCATTCTTAGTAAGTCTACCATAATGTTGAAATGTGGGATTTTTTTTAGTTAATTAATATATTGTGCAATTTTTTCTTTATCTATGGTATCTTTTATGTTTCCTTTTGACTCTGGTTTGAAGTTTAATACGATCGAGTTTTAAGTTAAAATAATATAATTTTACTAAAATTTAATAAATTAACAATTAGTTAAGGCTAATTTAGTTTAAATAATATTGTTTTAGCTTATTTACTAAAATGATATAATTTTAATTAGGAACGAATCAAGTTCAACTTAAAATTTGGTTAACTCAAGTTTAAACAACTGATTTCGAGTTAAAATTGAACTAAAATATTATCCCTAAATAGAACAAGTAAATTTAAATATGACTATACTCATCCAAAATCAACATGTTAAATTTAATCTTACCAAACTCAAACTTAAATATTCAAACTTAAATTTAACAATTTTTTGAATTTGATCAATTATAAAAAATAAATAAGACCGAACTAAAATTAAAGATCGAAATAATTCAATTTTGAGAATTCACGCACGAATAAGTCTTAGAGGTCTAATTCTACTTGACTTATTATTGCCCTTATTTCTATCTTTCTCTGACAATATTTATGAACGAATAAGTCTTAGAGGTCTAATTCTAAGTCTCAGAGGTCTAATTCTACGTGACTTATTATTGCCCTTATTTCTATCTTTCTTTGACAATATTTATGAACAAATAAGTCTTAGATGTCTAATTCTACCTGACTTATTATTGCCCTTATTTCTATCTTTCTTTGACAATATTTATTTTCATAAATATTTCCCAATTAATTAAATTGTGAACAATGTATCTCCACCTGTTCAACATAAGCAATAACATAAAGAGATGCATAAAGGAGGTCAATGGTATGGAGTTATGTGCCCTCATCAACAGATTGAAATGGACATAATAATTAATTTGATGGACCACCATCTTAGCTCTACAGCTGAGTTTGTATACCATGATTCTCTTTTTGTCCATGCGGGCAAGGATGACATTTAATCTTTGGCCCGAACTCAAAATTAATAGGATAATTTTGAATTGATCGAATTTTAAGTTAAGTTAAAGTTTAGCGAATCGGTTCAAAAAATTTAAACGACTCAAAATTTTGTATTAAAATAGCATTATTTTGCAATAGTTTAAGCAAATTTAAATCAAAATTAAAGACAAATAATAACCAGTTGCGGTGGGCAAAAGTATCTTTTTAGCCTTCAAAAATTGAACCAAACAGACTCTAAATCAGTGAACTTTTGGTTACAAAAGAACAATGTTTATCAATTACTTCAAAGCTTACCCTTTTTAGCTCCATGCCTAGTTTATAAATGCCTTGGTAGATTATTGATTTCTTAGCTCGTTTGGGCTCGAGTGCGGTACGTTGCAAGCGTGTGTGGCATACCCCGTCTGACATGCTTTATTTGTTACGCGCTGATGCGCATGAGATTGCCTTTATTCATCCTTAACTTGTATTTTTTGCCTCTGCTGTAACAAAAAAAGATTATTGATTTACGTATGACATTGTACACTTCTATAAACTCTTTGGTATAACCACAAGAGATCATGCACCATGCAGTGGATTTTAAGTCGGTCATTACGGTCGCCGAAACAGTTGTAACTTTTGTTCGCGAAATCTGAGATGGTGAAGGGGCGACGGATGAGACAAAGGATTAGGTATTTTTGTATTGTCAAACCAGTTCAGTGAAACAAACCGACCAATTTTTACACATATTAGTTAAAAATCGAATCAGATCACTTACCGGTTCAAACATTTTTCGATCAGTTTGATCGGTTTTGATTTTTAAAACCTTAGTTATTATCATGTCCATTTTATTTTCCTTTTATTCTTTTTAAATTCAATAAAAGAAAAAAAGTGAAAAATTTACATGAAAAATTTCAAAAAAATTGGCAAACTTTCTCATAAATATAGTGTGAGAGAGAAATAATTAAATTTAATCAAATTTTAGATAATTTTAAAACTTAAATTTATTTAAATTTTTAATAAAATTTTGGAATTACTAATTCCTACATAAACATTATTCATTTAAGCATAGCAACGTTTGGTCCAATCTAGTTAGTTCCTATTTATTTTGAAATTACAATAATATTTTAAAGTTTTTGTAGAAAAAATATACAATAATATATTATTTATTTAACAAATAAAACTTTAAAATATATAAATTTTATTATTAATTGATATTTAATTTTGAACCCAAAAAAACAGGAATGTAGATACAAGACCAAACTTGGAAGTTGAAATCTTTAATTGACCTCCGCTGTGATTTTCAAATCCGACCACCACGTGACGCCACGCATACTCTTTTATCGGCCGGCAATCACCGATCGAACCCAACAACCATAGCTAATGCTCATCTGGGTCAGCGTCTTTCTCTCTTTTTTGCTTCTTTTCTAATTAAAGTTCTTATCTTGCCCTCCATCGATTGTTCTCTTACTCATTTTCCAGTTTTGTGGATTAGTTGAGTGCAGATTACTGGTCGGCCGCTCTTAGCTCTCTCTGTATATTCTCGTTTATGTTAATTTGGATATGCTTCCTGCAATGTGAATACAAGTTTTGAAGCTTTCATCTTTTTATTCCTTTTTCGTTTTCTGTTGTTGGGTTTTTCTGAATGGGTTATATTTTGTAGAATTATTGCACTTGGGATGGTAAATGGAAACTTAATTGGATGCTGATATGATAAAGACATCAAATTTATGAACTTTTAAGGGAAAATTAGAAGGACCAAATGGTTTATATGGCAAGTTTCTGTTTTTGTTGTGGGCAATCCAAAATGTTGGGTTCAGATTTTTGTGATCACCTACTGAGTATGTGAGATTTATGTTATATTTGTTTTGTTGTTTTCTTGTGTAGTTTGGTATAGTGTATTAACATTCCGTGAAAAGCCAATGAGTGACATAATTGTTGGAGTAGATCCCCCTGGGACTGAAGTAAAGACTATTAGTGATGCTGCTAGAATTGCAGAGGTCAAGGCTTGGCTCTCCTCTCAATTTGATGCAACAGGAAAAGATGTTCCGGAGTTTGAATACACTCCTCGCAGCATTGCTCATTTATACAATTTAGCAACTGTCTCTCAGGCTAAAACGCAAGCTGCTGTTATTGTTGCCAATGATTTCTGCCAAAAAGCTACTGAATATCGTGCACAAGTTCTTGGGGATTTTCTATTTGTTTCAATTTATTGCCTAGGCATGTTATATTCTAGTGAAGTGCCATGATTTGTGCTTATGGAAACAGAAACATTTCGCACTTGTAGGCTCTATTTATTTCTTAATAGAACCTCTAATTCTTACTTCTTATTTAAAGTTATTTGTTGTAGTGAATCACCTGATATTTTTACATTTTTGTGCATATAATAGAAGAGAACATTGTCAAATAGCTTCATTATATACTACATGCTTGATGAAATGTATACAACGTCATTAAAAATCTCAACTCAGATATTTTCACACCAAACAACACCTTACTTTTAATAAATCTCATCAAGAAGGTGAACCAGTTCTGGTATAATTATAAAGGTATCAAACAATAAGTTTGGTGACTAGAACCCAGTGTATAAAAGAAGCCCTTTTATTTGTTGGATATACCCAATTCAACGTGGACTATAAGAAGGAAGAAAGAAAGAAAAGTAATTTAGCGGTATCTGCTTCATAGGATATAACTTGTGTCAAGTTTTGGTACCAGACGCCATCCAATTCAAAATATGTTAAATTACAGGAGCCAACCAACGATATTTTAGCTAGACAGTAGCTCAAGAGTCACACCCTTCTTCTTCACAACTGCAAAAGACTTGGTCATATATTATTAATCAGTGAGTTTTAAGTAATAAACTGGAGATAAAGGAAGAGAAGAAGTAATATTGTCGCCACAATTTCCGCTGTTTATTGTAAAGAAGACAGGGAAGAAGTATATTATTTATAAAATTATAAAATTATTATTTTTAGTATGAAAACAAAAGAACAAAAATTAGTCCACGTTTTATTAATTAAGAAAAATAATATACCATTCAAAATAGGGAAGACAATATACCATTTAGAATAGGAAAAAGTAATATGTCAATTAAAACAAGAAAACAAGATAGCATTTAATTTAGAATAGGAAAACAGTATCCCAATTAGAACAGGAAAGACAATATCCCAATTGAAATAGGAGCTCTGTTACAGGTGTATATATATATATACGCCAGCCACTCCTCTGCAATGCCACTCTTGGTTGTCAATATGGCTATGGTTTACAATAGGCAGACAAAGAGGCCATACTTCCATAGTCCATGTGGCGTAAAGAAAGCTGTGAAACCTCGAGTTTGTGTCTATTGGAGGGCTGGAAAGTGTAATCGCAATCCATGCAAATTTTTACACGCGGAGCCGGAGACGGAGTTGGGCAAGAACACCACCGCCATCCGACGTGATCAAGTTGATGATGCGGAGCAAATTGTTTGTCACTATTGGGCTTTAGGAAGGTGCAGTCGTGGAAAAAATTGTAAGTTCTTGCATTCTTGGTGTCAGAGTGAAAATAAGTTTTCGCTGTTGGCTAGGCTTGAAGGGTATAAGGAGGTTGTAGGCATAGAACTCCCTGATGGGTCGGATAAACTTTACTCCGCTGCTAGAGATGGGACAATGAGGGTTTGGGATTTTGACAGTGGAAAGTGCATAAATGTGTCGAATAAAGGAGCAGAAATCAGATGTTTATATAGAGACGATTGTTGGGTGTTTGCTGGCATGACAAATATGGTGAAAGCGTGGAAAATTGGAGAAGCCAAGGAATTCTGTCTTGACGTAGCAGGGGGTCAA
>JAOTBA010000003.1:1365836-1391823 GCA_025629845.1 Erythroxylum squamatum | reverse complement strand
TCAAGAAAGTTTGAAGGGCAATTTCGGAAGTCCACTTAAGTTGCAATTGTTAGAAGGCTTTAAGAAAGGGGCAGTATAGTCTTTCTTCACTCAATTAATGAAAGTCTTGAGTGTTGTCGTTTTGGAGGGCTGGAAAATAGAGAGAAGAAACGAAAATGAAAGGAGGAAAATAGGAAGAGAGAAGAAGAGGGAGAAGTCGGCGATGGAGAGAGAACCGAAGAAGAAGAAGAAGACAAGCATGAAGGCTTTGGTTTTGATGGGTTTTTAAGCAAAATTTTCGTGAGTTTCAAGGGGAAATAGATGAAAGCTTCATTATGGGCAAGAAAATCCGAAAATAGAGAAGACAAAAAGGTGAGCTCGAAATTTTTGGATCTTTGAGATTTTGCTTAGCTCGTAATTAATGGAAAATCCATTACCCCTATATCCGTTACTACCAAACAAGTATATGAGGATCAAGTGAGATTAAAGAAGTAAAAAAAGAGCAACAGAGTGAAAATAAAAGTGAGGCAACAAATTTAAAAGAAAGGAGAGGGAGGGAGGGAGAGAAAGAGAGAGGTAAAATGAGAAAATAAAAGAGGGAAAAATAAAGAAAGTGTGCAAAATGATAAAAAAAAAGAGAGAGAAAAGTGAGTTTCTATGCAAAAGAGAGTGTGTCTCATGGTTTTAAATCTTGATTTTCGTATATGTATTCGGTGATAACTCCGAAGGAAAGCTTTTGAAGAACGTTTATGGTTTTTGATGTTACAGTTTTGTCTGTTAGATAATAAACTATAGTTTTTCCCATTGGATAAAGATTGGAGTTTTACCTATCAGATAAAGAATCAAATTTTGCTCATTGGATAAAGACTAAATCTTTACTCATTGGATAAAGACTATTGTATATGTTTAAAGACTTTTCTTTATCCAATAACCAACAAAGTTCTTATTGTTTTTGTAATAAAGTCACGATGGTTGTTATGGATTTATTTGGTTTTATACATTAACCATCGGAAAGTTTTAAATTTATATGGTAGTATGCATGTTACAGATTAATATTATGAGGAATAAATTTTAAGTCCAAAATTTATAATTTCTAGTTTGATTTTTAAAATCTTGACCCAATTATTAATTTGAGCTGACAGGATTGTCAGTATCATAGCATCAAGAAATTAGAGCTATGATGCTTTCATACAGCTTATATAAAATTTGGTATTAATTTCAATTTTTGATATTTTAAAGAAATATATAGCATTTGAAATTAAATTAATTGAAGTAACATGTTGCCAAAGCAACCTCTCTTATAAAATTAATTTAACTTAGAATGTTAACAAGTTTTGTGTGTATGTTATTCATGCGAATATGGACTGGCCCAAAGGAAAGTCAATATTTGGCCCGAATTGTATATACACTTATGGTGGTAAATGCATGGCAATTATTCAGTATAATATGTGAACATTAAATCGGTCCAAAGAAAGGTTTATTGTTTGACATGCCTTATTGCCAGTAATTGAAATGAGTAATTGCACTAATTGCACTAGTGAGCAAAAGAAGGAGAGTAGTGCAATTGAAAAAGGAGAGAAGGGTGGAATAAAAAAGAGTACTTTTTTCCCAAAAGAAAAAGAGTTAAGGGAGGTCATGTACACGCAAAAACCATTGGTTTTGCTTATGTATAAGGAGTTATTTTATAATGAGACTGACCTTGACCCTTCTGTGCCTAGTGTTGTTAAACTTGTTTTACAGGAATACTCTGATGTCTTTCCAGATGAGTTGCCTAAGGAATTACCACTATTGAGGGGCAGTGACCATCAGATTGCTTAATCCTGAGTGATGGGAGACCCAAAAGGAAGGAACTTGTCTTAGAGAACCTTCAACAAGATGGAACTATGGCCATTCGAGCATTTTTATCTTTAAAATAATCTTTGGAAAACATTTGGAAAGTGTTTTAATCAAATTTGGATTAAAAATTGATTTTAAGCATTTGAAGTTGTTATAATAAGGTTTTTTTGGGCAATTAATCAACCTGTATAGGTTAATGCTTGAACAATATAGGTTAAAATTGTTAAATTTAATGTACCAAGATTTTATAACAACATTGGTTAATTTATTGTTCGACCAATATGTCATATTGGTTGGGCAATATATATATTGGTCGACCAGTGTTCTAATGACTAATGAATCTAGTGCTTCAAATGCATCTTGTCGACTAGTGCATAATATATAGTCATTGTAATGGATAGTTATTAGATCTAATGGCTATTTTAGGTCCTAAATACCCATCTTCATACTGAATTCTCTAAAAAAGAAGAATCATAATTCATCTCCTGTTTAGCTCTGGATATGATGTTGAGAGTACTATTACTCTTTCAACCACAAAAGAGATGCGTTTTTAGAAATTCTATCCAACTATAAAACACCGTAATTAAATGACGTTATTTTAGTTATGTGATTAAATGACGTCGTTTTGATAGTCTTCAATACTTGTGTCAATTTTGAGCATTATGTTTTGTCTGACAGGTTTTAGGAACAGCATCTATAGCCACTAGAAGACAATGCCCATCTTCATACTGAATTCTCTGAAAAAGAAGATTCATAATTCATCTCCTGTTTAGTTCTGGATATGATGTTGGGATTACTGTTACTCTTTGAAACACAAAAGAGAAGCATTTCTAGAAGTTCTGTCCAACTGTAAAACACTGTTTCCAAGTTATGTTTGCGGTCAACATTACATTTGTAGAAAAGAACTTGGGACAGTAGGTGCCAACCAAAATGCTAGCACTGCAAATTAAGTGTTCGTCCAACATATTTTCAGGGTTGTACTTCTCGACTGGATTGAACCTTCCTATCTGATCATAGTTCACGAGTTTGTGTACCGCTACAATGGTACCCTTGTTTTTAAGAGTGGCAATGGATCGAATAGGCCGAACCTTTAAGAATTTGTAAAAATTTATCAAACAAGAATCGAAGTCCGGTTAACCTAAACTTGGTCTGCTGACTTCGAATATGATCGAATCATTGTATTTTTACTTATAGGTGACAAAACAGAAAGTCAATCCGTGGAAAACATATCAGTAGGCTACCTCTATTTATAGGTTACTGCCAAAAAAACTCTGACATTGCAGTTAAAACGTAAAGCTTCAAGCCATTTTTAAATATATGCATTAAATTGACAAAGTCCTAATTCATTATGATCCTTAATTGTGATTATGATTGTAACTTCTGATATAAAGCAACATTTATTTCTTTCAATTGACGTGAAGCATCCAGCTTATCAAGAACTACACTTTTATTAATGGAAACTGTAACCATCTCTGCCTTAATTTGGGTTTCCCATTCTCAAATTCCCTGTTGCAATCTGCAATTTCTGTTTCATTTCAAGAGGAACTGAAATGTTCTTGCAACAGATTAACGGAATTGAATGAACAGAATCAATAAGAGAAATTCTGAAACTTTTAATCTTATCAACTACACAGACACAGATTGGTTATAAAGATCAAAAATTCCCAACTTTACCAATCTTCAGGAAAAATGGAAACCTGACAACTTTCTGTGTAGGACCATCATTCCAGGCAGGCATGAAACTCTCAATCACTTCTTCTTTCAGAAGCTCCACACCCTTTTCCTTATCTGTCTGATACGCAGACTAGGACCTAATGTATGTAAAATACTCTTCCAAGTTCATCAATTTCTCTGCTACGAACTCGAACAACCCTGTATGGTCAGTTCCTTCCACAAGCTCAAATGGAAACTCAATACTGCTATACCGATCATCAACAAGTTTTCTCTCAGGTTCCCAGAAAGGGTTGGATTCAGTGCTATAAAATGGCTTGAACACTGCGTTCACAGATTCATTCACTTCAGGTATGAAAGTTTAAGAGTGGAAAACACATAAATAAAGATAAAATTTCTGAAAGAGAAAGAAGAAGTATATTGCTGTGAAAGGTTATTCATTATTCATGAACATCCTTTACATTTTATAGTGTTGGACTGAACTGAAAACAGAAATTGACACAAACACGATGCAAACACGACGACACTGAAGTAGTGCTTGATGTCACAAACAAAGAACTGCAGAATCCCTAAAGACACGATCTAATTTGTTTAAAACTGAAAAGAAAGAAAATAAATAAAAGCCACATGACATGCACGTGAGTTTGAAGTTACAGAAGCAAAAAACTAATAAGGTACAGTGTAGCATCGGGTAGCTATGGTTCCATGGGGCTTCTTGAGAACCCATTTCACTTGTTCATAAAACTTTGGATGGTCAAACTAGTGCAGTGCTTGAGCAATAGTCACCAAATCAACACCAGACTGTGTTGAAACGATCTGTTCAACCTCATCCTGCGACAAAAATGGAGGAGTCAAGTGATATCGGACGTTGGGAAGTTTTGGTGCCATTTGTAGTTGTTGCAGGCTGGTGTCTATGCCTACAACGTTCTTGTAGAAACAAGATAGCTGCAAGTGAACAGCATCAGATTAAAATGGTCAATTTGATCCAAGTCAATCAAGCACGCCCAAGTTGGAAATAAGACCCGAGTTTGAATTTCGGGTACATCGGGTGCATCAGAAACTCTTCTTCAACAACAAGAATCAAGTAAAGTAAATGAAACACATGTACATATTCACTTAACCGACCTTCAAGCATAGTTACGGCACGCTGAACATCTTCTGGTTGCCTAGAATGCACAAGGGCCCATGACAGCCTCATAATGCTTCATTCTTGACGTCATCCGTATCACCATTCGCAGCTTCCGCGACCTCTCTTTCGCATCCCTCAGGAAGCCAGCACAGCATTAATCAGATGATAAATTTTTGTCATCGTTTTAATTTAGAATACAAAGAACCACGCCTATGTTTAAGATTATGACACAAGAAGCATGAGAAAGATTATGGATATTGATTTGGATTCCACAGTTTACAGACATCTAACACCCTCTTATGTAGTTCATATTAGAAAAATCCTTCTATTGATCCAAAAAGAAAGATCCATACAAGGCAAAGAGAAAGCAAGCCAAGAACAAAACCAACATAAAATGGTTATTGTTTCGAGTTTAATTTCATAGCTATCTCTAATTCTAGCCTCAACCTAGAAGAAATATCTTCATCAACAGCCAAAAACTTCATCATTCTCCATTCAATTAATCTACACCACCATGAACAAAATCCTATTTCTGCAATATTACCAAACTTTTCTCACAGGAATCAAAACAATTCAACTCGAGATTTAACACCATATATTGGGTAACTGAAGGCTTACGCTAACGATGACACGATCACACCACAGAATCTGATCCTCGCCTGAGAAGACGGAGCCCACAGACTCGAAGAATTGCAGGATCTTTGCCTCCATTTCTGAAACAGTTTTGGACAAAACTCAACACACCCAACTCAAAAAAGAACTAAGATTCAATCTTTCTCAGATAACCACAAACAAAAGTGAAGGACTTTATGTGATAAAAATTAATTAAATATTTTGTTAATTGCAAATTATTTAATTATAACATCATTTTTAAAAAAATGTAAGAACATCATGAAGCACCCTAACCTGTTTAACTGAAACAAGTAAGAATCCGCATTTTCCCGGTGGCTTTTGTTTTTAACTCTGAATGAAAGGTGGTCGCTGAAAGAAGAGAGGGAGAGAGATAGAAACTAGCTATGGAAACGACAACGTCTCCGCTAACGGTTCCTTCATAAGACTCTTCTCTTCTTCTCTCGTTCTTCATTTTATTCATAACAAAATGATCTACTCGCCTGCTCTAGTTGCTGTCAGGGAAGATGAATGGTGGGGATGTATTAGATGATTAAAGAAAAAGAAGAGAAGCAACAGAGTCCCAAGATTTGAAGAGTTCCTGAGATTCTTCGTTACGATCCATTTGTGGTCTCGGTTGGGCCTTATCATCACTGCCAACCTGATCTTCAGGAGATGGAGAGGTTGAATATTCCATTGGCACATCAGTACGTGAAAGATCGTAACAAATCATCTGAAGAGATGTATGGTAAGGTAGAGGAGGTTTAGACTCATGCCAGGAGATGCTATCCTTTTGACGATACCAAGTTCACAAGGATGATGTTTCTAAATGGTTGCTTCTCCAGCAAGAACAAGTCCCTCTGCACAAAAGCTACAAGATTTGTTTTTTAGGCCCTTTATCGATTAGAAACATCATCTTTGTGAACTTGGTATCATCAAATTTACTTCTTGCATCAACAGGATAGCATCTCCTGGCATGAGTCGAAACCTCCTCTACCTTACCATACACCTCTTCAGATGATTTCTTACAATCTTTCCCATACTGACCTGCCAATGAAATCCAGAGAGAACAGTGGATTCCCTATGTAAGCTTGTGAAATATGGAGACAATCTTTTGAACAATCTTGTTGATAACACAAAATCTGTAGTCCACAATAGTATAATTCAACATGGATTTAATAGGGTTTTCCATCATTAGTTTGTTAGAGTTTGTTATAGCTACATGTAAAGTTAGTATCAGTTTGTTACGAGTTTGTTATAGCCGCATGTAATGTTAGTACCTCATGCATATATACACCTCACAGACGATCAAAACGAAAATAAGAAATTTATCGTTTCTTCATCATCTGGAAATTCATCGTTTCTTCATCATCTGTCTCATTACTTCAGATGTTACAGATTCTATTTCATGCGCTTAGCTTAGGAGTGTGACTTGATGTACGTGTGTGTTTGTACGATTCTGCATTTGCTTGTTGATTTCTGGACTCATGAATAATACATGCTCGAATTTCCCTTCAGGAAACATCAAATTGATCAGGATCACAAAGATTTTTATACACAAATGGCTTAACTTGACTGCCGAGAATCTGTTGGGACTTGGACCACCACCTTAGTTAAATTAATAATCATAAAAAATTATAATTATGTAAAATAGAAATATAAGAGAATTTATTTTTTAGCATTAAGACAAGCGCCCTCGGTTGGACTTGGACAGCAAGGAAGAGGGGGGCCATGAAGAGAGGTGATGGAACCCAACACTTGTCCATCTGTAATTTGCCATTTTCGATACAAACGAAACAGAGTAATGTTGCTTTCCCTTTAGATGCATTTGGTTACTGACTCTCAATTCTCTTATCGATCGCATTGCTTATCACTACCAAAGCCAGTGGTCTCCATCTTCGAGTGCTCTCTTTGTTCTATTACAGCCGCTTCCCCTCTTCTTCACATCCCTTTTGTCCTGTTGTTTAACACTTCTTTTACAAACAACACCCACACACACACACTCTCTCTCCATCAACTACTCACGTACAGTTTGCAGCTATTTGCCAACAAGTGCAAGATCTTTTAAGCCTCGAGAGCGAGTTCATGATGTGTTGGTGAATGTCGTATAGCTAATCGTTGGTTGTAGATATTGTAATATAATTAATTAATGATACTATTTACTCAAGGTGGAAAGACTTTTATTTCGCTCTATAGTGTTCAAATGCTCAATTAGTCCCAAAAATACCTTAAGAAGAAGTTTACGAACAACCAAAATGCACATCTTGCATTGACATGCAAATCCTATTATTATTTGCTATGGCTTAGGCGACCAAGCTCAGTTTCTTGGATGATGGTACCGTAATAAATAATTGCAAGAGAATTTTGCAGCAATTCAGTTCTGATCGTCCCCTGTAAATTTGCCAACTTTTAATTCCTAACGATACTTGACATGTGTAAGAACTTTTAGCTTGCTAAAAATCCCATGTTATATATAGTATTGAGCATTATGTTTTGTCTGCAGGCTTTAGGAGCAACATCTATGGCCACTAGAAGGCAATACCCATCTTCATACTGAATTCTCTGAAAAAGAAGAATCATAATTAGAATGGAAAAAACATATATGAAATTTGTTTACCATATGTTTTAACAAAAGATCACTTATTTGATTCAAATTAAGTTAAGGATTATAAAGGTAAAACCTACAAGTTAAAAAGCCTCAGGTCTTAAAGAAGTATCCTTAGCTCCTAAGTATAAAACAAAAACTTGCAATCTAAAATTCCTTAGGTCTAAGATAAGTTTACATAACTCCCTGAAATTAAGCAAAAAATTGCAAGTTAAAATTTTTTAAGTCCAAGAATAGCCAGCCTTCTTAGCTCTATGACCTAAAAGAAACACATATAAGCTAAAAGTTTTCAAGTCCCGGAGTAGCCTTCTTAGCACTTTGACATAAAAGAAAAATATATAGGCTAAAAGGCCTCAAGTCTAAGAAAAGTCTCCTTAGCTCCCTGAGATAAAAGAAAAACATGTAGATTTAAAGATCTTATATCTAAGAGAAGATACCTTAGAAGTCTCCTTAGCTCTCTGCCATAAAAGAATAACTTGTAAGTTCAAATGTCTTAAGCCTAAGAGAAGCCTCCTCAATTTTCTAGAATAAAAGAAAACATATATGTTAAAAGGCCTTGAATCCAAAAGAAGTCTCCTCAGATCCTAATATAAAAGAAACATATATAATTTGAAAGGTCCTAGCTCCCAAAAGAAGTCATAACATCTTAGAATATAAGAAAAACTTTACTTGCGACATATGTAATGGTAACTCCAAAAGGGTATAATTTAATGATATTGTGGATAGAAAAAGGTGATAACTTAACTTTTGTAAATAAAGTTCTATTAACATAGATTCAAAAGTTGTTTACATATTCTAGTCCAAGTATATAGATAATATGCTAAAATTGTTTAACATTTAAGATATATGATATTAATAAAGTATTAAAGATGTCTATTATTTTAAGTATGAGTCGATATTTGATTTTAAAGTCATATAAATTTTAACTTTAGTTCTACAAGAGCAAAATATGTCTTACTTAAGATGTATATTACTCTTCATAATTTGAGATAGAAAGGTTCCAATATAACATCAATTCCTAACTAAGCCAAAATACACTTACCATTTTAATAGTAGAAGTGGTTGTTTAGATCAAGACATTCTTTAGAAAATTTAGTACAAATCTTTACATTTTCTAAACAATAATGTATTGTATAATATTAGAGCCTTATATTAAAAACAGTTTAAGGTTTATTCAAGAATCTAAATGTATATTTTGGCAATTCCTTTTTATTATTTTGGTGATTGAGATTTAAGTTGTAAGGATTAATCAAATACTCCATAAAGAGAAAAATTTTGAATTCTCTCACCATATCACTTCTCAATAGTAATATGATCACCATATGGTAACATTGTACAATATACTTAAACAAATAGTTTAGTAAAAGTAAAAGACTACTGATTTATGCTCTACAACATAATCAACCAGTTATATATTTGTGATATATAATTAAAGATATTATTTATTTTATATATGTTTGTTTGGTTAACTAACCCAGAAGAAAAATTCCATTATATAATTATAGTTTAAAAATAAAAATAAGATGATATTATAATTATGGAATTAATATTACATTTTATATTATCCCTAAGTCATTCTTAGTAATTATTTTATTAAATTATACATTAATAGAGAGAAAACTAGCACACATTATGTTTATTCCTTATAGAAGATGTAGTCATAAACTGAAGTATGGAGATACTTAAATAAATGTATGGGTTATAACGTCAAACTCTCTGAGCCCTTTTATATTGTTCTGTAATTGGAGATACTACTATATATTGATATATACATGGTTGCATATGAGTTCAAAGATGTATTTAAATCCTTTTGGGTATATATGTCAGTGATTTATGATATTATATGCCCTTACATGAACTTAGAGTTCATCGATATGTGAAATCTTCGAGATTTCTAACATATAAACTTCTAAGTGTGTAAAACTGAGTCCATTGGATGGATATGACCCTGGTGGCTGAGTTAAATGTGTTCTAATGCCTTAGAGGTGATTAGACATGATTTATAGACTCATTGGACACTTAGAAAACTTAATTGGAAAAGTTAATGTACATAAGGGCTTATTTGCCAATTGTTTAAAGTCAAAGGACTTAAATATAATTTTTCAATTTTTGGAGGATCAATATGTAATTTTATAAAGCTAAGGGGCTTCATTATTATTTTCAAAAGTTTGGGGAGCAAAATAAAAATAAAAGTTTTGGAGATTCCCAAATTTTGGGCTTAATTGCAAATTTAGGAAAAGTTTGGAGGGTAAAATGATAATTTCACATAATGTAAGGGCAAAAAGGTAAGTTCACCATATTTTGGTCAAAGAAGAGTCAATATTCTAGACCTTTCTTGTTGAACACCCCGTCCTCATGGGTCACGAGCCCGACATCCTAAGTGACATCTGGACACGTGTCCTACAAGATTGGCGTGCCCCCACCAAGACATACACCAAGACGGCTTACCTCTACCATTTCCGAAAAGATTTTATCGCCTGGAGGGTCGAAAAGGACCAGAAGGTAGGTACAGACGAAAAGCGGACTAATTTAAAAAGACAGAAGAAGTGAAAAAATTGCCCTAACTTTCCCTAAAGATATTGGATTGGGGTGTTCTTTGGATGGTTTGAAAGAGGACTTCAAGATCTACAACTTTCATGAAGACGTCAAAGACAAATTCTATCTTTTGAAGGGTCAAAAATAGGACAGAAGATATAATATGAACAGTGACCCAGAAGAAGTTTATGAACAGTAACACAGAAGATGTTTTACAATTGACATAACTTTCTCTAGTGATATTGGATTGGGGGTGTTCTTTGGATGGTTTGAAAGAGGACTTCAAGATCTACAACTTTCATGAAGACCTCAAAGACCAATTCTATCTTCTGATGGGTCAAAAATGGAATAGAAGATAGGCCAAAAAGACAGAAGGTAGCAAAACATAGAAGATTGCAACAAGACAAAAGGAAGGGGAAAATTACTATAACTTTCCCTACAGATATCAGATTTAGGTGTTCCTTATATGGTTAGAAAGAGGACTTCAAGATATACAATTTTTATGAAGACATCAAAGACCCATTCTATCTTTTGAGGGGTCGAAAATGGAACAGAAAATAGCAAAACACAGAAGATAGCAAAAAGATAGAAGGAAGGGAAAAATTGCTATAACTTTCTCTACAGATATCAGATTTAGGTGTTATTTATATGGTTCGAAAGAGGACTTCAAGATCTACAACTTTCATGAAGATCTCAAAGACCAATTCTATCTTCTGAGGGGTCGAAAATGGAACAGAAGATAGGCCAAAAAGACAAGATAGGAAAAACACAGAAGATAGCAAAAAGACAGAAGGAAGGGGAAAATTGCCATAACTTTCCCTACAGATATCGGATTTAGGTGTTCTTTATATGGTTCGAAAGAGGACTTCAAGATCTATAACTTTTATGAAGACCTTAAAGACCAATTCTATCTTCTGAGAGGTCAAAAATGGAACATAATATAGGCCAAAAAGATAGAAGATAGCAAAACACAGAAGATGATGACATCATCACAGAGGAAGCAAAAAGGTAGAAGAAGCAAAACACGGAAGATGATGATGTCATCACAGAAGAAGCAAAAAGGAAGAAGAAGCAAAACACAGAAGATGATGACGTCATCACAGAAGAAGTAAAAAGGTAAAAGACACGACTTCACTCTTGAACATCTTCCTGTATAAGGGCCATAACTTTCAGCTCAGATGTTCAAAATTTTCATACTATATACCGTTGGAAAGATAAATGTAAGACCTACAACTTTTTATAGATAACTTTGCCTAAATCAGCCTAGATCAACCCAGATATTTCCCTGAAGTTAGTACATAAATTTTTCCCCTCATGTAACCTTGAGAATCATGGGCAAAAACAAAATCATAATCCATGAGCATCAAAAGATCGTAATTTTACAAAGCTTTAGTGGGCATTTCAAGCCCCTAATACATTAACGTTTCAAAAATCCCAAAATACAAAAGATACATGAATCATAATTTGTTCAAAATGCAACTAAAGTCTTGCTTTACAAAACTTGCTTTAAATTCAAAATAACCCAAAACTAGGAGTGCTGCCTTGCCCCTTGACTTACTCGATATCCTGCTCATCACTTGAGTGTGCAGGAGGAGATTGGGGGATGAACTTAGAGCCCGTGGGTAGCAATTTTATACGCTATGTACTCAATCTTAATCCTACTCAACTTAAGGCCTTTCTCGACTTGAACATATCCCTCTAAAGTTCTAGCTTAATATTAATACTCTCTTTTGTTTCATCCACTAAAACAATACAATGTCATTAGCAAACAAAATACACCATGTCACATGCAAACAAGACAGGGCTCAACTATAGATAGAAAAATGATCTGAACTCTAGTCTTACACCTTGATACATATCTATAAAAACCCTTATGTAGGTCATAAGAATTCCCTTAACTTTTAAACATTTCCACGTGACTTCCCTAGGTACTCTGTCATAAATGAAAACCATTTGTAAGTCCCTCTATCTATCCTTATAATCGATCTAAAGAGGTATAAAATTTCTATTATGGACCTTCATAACGTAAAGCCAAATTGGTTATTTGAGATAGTTACACATTTTCTCACTTTTTTCTCAATTATCCTGTCCTATAACTTCATGATATGATTGTGTAGTTTGATGTCTCTATAATTGTTATAGCTTTAGATGTCTCCTAGAAGGATTAGTATGCTAAGTCTACATTTTGGCATACATGAGAATTTGACTAGTTAAGTATGACCGTCATCTTCTAAGCTATTTCACACTTTTACAGGTAACTCATCAAATCCTACTATCCTTCCACTCTTTATTTTTCTCAATGCTCATTTAATTCTTTCTCTTGTGATCTATTGGCAATAAGTGAAGTTGTGATAATTCTCAGAAGCTCTGACATCATATAAGGAAAAGATATCATCTCCTTTAATTATTATTATAATTACTATATATAAATTTACTATAATCATTTATTAGAGTAAATAATTTATTCATTGATTTTAAATAAGAATAACAATAAGCGAATACAATTTAACTAAAGATATCAATAGGTCGGGCTAGGCCAGTTCAGGAGTTAGGGCAGCCCGTGAACCGTGACCTAACAAGGCCACGGCCGGGCATGGTCGACCCTACCTCGTGCCGTAACCCGATTAACCCAGGCCAAAATCGGGCCAGGCCGGGCTCTTTTTGACATCTCTATAATTTAACACCGAGTTCACTATTCTTTCATACATTACTCGGGGAGCATCTATACCGAAAGGCGGCCATTTATATGGGAAGGAAATACCCTAAATTGACTTTGTTTTACGTACCAACTGTAGGTATAAGTAACCTGATTCTGGCAAATTCTGGTTGGCCGTTCCATTCGACTGAACGCATGACAACTCAAAAAAATATCTGTTGGAATAACTGTTCCATTTGGTCGACTGAACTCAGAATCCTTGCTAACAACCTTCAATCTAAAACTGCCTTCCTTGCGGCATGGGAAAACATGATGCAGTTGTCAGCAAGATTGAGATTATTGGACCTCCACGCAAGATAGATGCACCCTTTAAGATGCCCAAATACCCCTCGCCGCAATCTAGCTGAAAAGGCTTCGGCATAGATGATGATTACATAAGGGAACAGGGTTCACCCTGCCTCAGCCCCCTTGACAGGCAATAGCCCATGGCTGAGAACTACTTTATGCTTGGCCGAAGAAATACAGTTGCAAATCAGCTAGCCTGACAAATTTCCGTTCCAACCAACCGTCATAGCTTTAGCCACATCCAACTCCACAACCATTAAATATTTCCCCGATTGCCTTCTTGATTTAAGATATTGAAAAATATTCCAAAACACGCGATGAGTATCCGATATGACCTGATCAAGCACAACTTTAAGCTAATTGCTAAAAACCGTGGAAATAATCCTATAGCTCATGTTGCAAAGAGCAATGGGAATTCAAGTATCAACTCAGGTTGAGACACTTCAGGAATAAGGCGCCCCAAAGAGCCATCGAGTTCATCATTGTGAAATTTTAGGACATCACTACTAATTTCCATTTCGATCTCTTTAATCTTCTGTTCAGTATGGCCGAAAACCTCTGTATTCCACCAGAGGCTGCTTAAATTGTTAGAATTTATACAAGGATGATTAAGTCAGGCGTTCTCAAATCTGAACATAAAACCCGTCCCAACTTAATTTAGGAGGCTTATTCATGCCCAGTAATTTATTTCCAGTTAAATAAAAGATTGGAGCTTTTAAATATCACGTTATACTTTTTGGCGGCTGTTCTCTGACCCGCTTAATTTAGGACTCCAGTCGATTAACCCAAATCCTCGCGAACTTAAGCCTCCTTTCTTCACAGCTATCTCATCATCATATGTACTTCCCCAAAACTCTCCCTATCTACCCACCCACCTTTTGCGTAAAGCAATTAAGTGGAAGCTTCCAAACTTGAACCAAGAATGGTCAGCCTGAGAACTGAATATTAGTCCAGGGCAGTCACCCGCCACCGCTCAGGTGCAGCAAGCTGGTTTTCAGTTTCGGGTCTGCCCGCTAGAACCAGTCTCATACCAACCACATTGCAAAACCAAAACAATAACAGATTGTCCGTAAGCTCCGATATAGATGAAGTTTGGGACAGAATGCCAAACAATGGGAAAAACATCTCTCGGCTGCTTACTTTCTTAAGGATTTAGACGTGAAAACTTTCACTATAAGATGAAATCCTTCTTCAACATCAGTGTCTACAATTTTCGCTTCGAGCACTTAAGAAATTCTCCAAATCATATTTACATCCAAAAACCTAGAGTAGAAATTAGGAACGGGAGCCACCAAAACCAAAACAAGTCAATCAGCCCAGGCAAAAAAAAAAAAAAACACTCTGAAACACATCAAAGGACTGAAATATAGCAATGGAGACGAGAGAATAACTTTATAGCCAAAGGTGGGCAGTGGAGATGAGAGAAAAAAGAGAATCCTACCATGAGTGCCATTAGCAACTAATAACCATAACACTCAATATAAAGTCCCGCCAGAGATGGATGTAAGTTGAAAATATGATACCGATAAGCAAGAATCTCTGCATTGCAGAATAAATATTGTAGTAATTTTGGGTTCGACAACTGCAGTACCGCCAAAAGGTAAGCCATAGGCTTGTCTTCTATCTACATACGAGACATTAAAGCTTTCATCAACTTGGAAGTATAAACTACACCCAAGCAACAAAAATTTGGGCATCAAATCTCTAATTTTCCGCTGTATACGTATGTATAAAAGCTAAACAACCCTGTTGACAAATGAAGATGCTTATAAGGGATATAAAGTCAATTTATCTGGTATAACAACTCTACCCTTGAACCACTTAAAAGATGAAAATAATCAAGCAACCCAATTTCAGCCACTTGTCGAGTCATCTTCGCTGTCTTCACTGTCATCACTGCATGGTCATAAATATATGAATCATGGGATGTATACATACATTGCAATTTGCAACAACAAATACAACCAAATATAACCGACATAAACCATAAAGTCATATCACAACAAAGGGAAGAGGCTAAAGTAATAAAAATTACCTTTGCTCAGGAAATTTGGAGAGTCGTCTGGCATCCAAGCCTGTGATATATTTTTGAGCAGCTAATACATTTTCTGGACCTGAAAATAAATTGTCATTAAATTAGCAAACCGCATAATGTTCTTGCTCAGACAAGAGTAACTTTGGGAAAGCAAAATTACAAAACAAAATGGCCCATTAGAATATTAGAACATAGAAAAATCCAGTCCACATAGATTATATTAAAAATATCCAAGAAAGCATTTAAAGAGATTGTGTTCAAGAAAGGAAAATACCTTTTGTCAAATGGAAAGTGTGCAAAGCACATCTTTCTGCAGCAAGTCTTACTGGATTACTACTGTCCTTCATACATTCAGCAAGTGCAGGGCCAATAATTGCAATATGGACCACAATGTATGAGGGATTTGCCTGCAATAGAATGTACCATGCTTAAGAATCTAAACCTTCATCACAATTGGCTGATCAAATCGAAGAATTTAGAATAACTATCGCCCTAACATACTTTTGCAATTGCTTTAAGAGCTGACAATGCCCTTCTTCTGACTTCACTAGAATCATCATGCATACCAGCGACTATGGAACATACAATATCCACATTCAAGGCAGATTTAGAAGCATCATTTTGAATTTGATGAAGTAGAAGCCTTCCCAAAGCCTTAATTGAAGTGTCACGGAGTGGGAACTGATTTGCAGAAGGCAGTTAGAATTCAGCAATTGACACTATGAAAGTAAAACTAGGAGCGTCTAAACTGTATTACCTTTTCATCTTTCAAGGCAGCTTTAAGGGAGTCTATGATACATGGAAACTCTGGAGATATAATAACTGAAGATGGATTGTGTCTGAGCAAGGATGAGATGATGAGTACTGAGCCATGCCTAGAAAGCCAGCTTGTTGAAGAGGCCAAATCAGAAAGGTTCTGTAGCAGCTCACAAAGCTGAGTATCGTCCATGTACTGTAATAAAATACTTGAGGTAAGCAGAAACACTTCTTTCACAGGAAGAAGAGAAAAAATGATGGTAGGAAGACTTTGATTTATTTGAATATAGACATCTTATGTTATGCCATACAACCAACAAAGGGAAGACTATATTGTTCCTATCAAAACTTCCACCTCCCGATGTCATAGAAGAAAACTTTCTAAATCAAAAGTTTTTGACGGATGAGTGAAAAACATTTTGCTGTACGGTAGAACTCAAAAACAAGCAACAACTGGATAAAGATAGGGTGGAATAGATTCCCATGCGAAGTGAGCAATAAAACCCCTTCAAATTGTTGATTGAGTTAAAACTTAGTTACGTAGAGGATATAACTAGTATTTATAAAACCTATGATACATGAATCAGACCTGTGACATAATTCCCAATATGCTGGAAGAGGATATTCTAACTTGGTCATCATCATGATTGATGTAATTTTTCAGCTGACTATATACACAAGTTCTAACAGCACTGCTCAAACTCTTTCCAGCATGCTTTATGACTCCTTTCAAAGCTGTGAGGATTGCCTCACGGACACCAGCATCTGATGCCTGAAATATCATGCCAACATCAGCAAATCTTTATGAAGATCAGTGGTAATCAAAAAGCAAAACAGTAAGTACCACCTGCAAACTAGATAGGAGGTCACTGACTAGAGGATCAACCCTCGTACTGAGAGCACTGAGTTTCCCAAGTGCAAGCGCAGCACTTGTACGAACAGTCCTGCATAAGACAAGATCTCAGGATGAACAAACAACAAAGACGGCTTTTGTAACATAATTATGCAAAGAAAAGACATTTTTCACTAAATAACGAGCAAGTTTCAGAAATAAAATCATCACTATACTATCTACAAAACAGAACAAGTATATACTAGAGCTTTCATTTAGGAAGAGAAATTTTCAGGACCAACTACAAATTATAAGAGTTTAGTTTTTACCAATATAAATAGTAGGTTTCAGTTAGGGATCAAAACACAAATTATCCAAACAAACCTTGTACTGTCTTGTAGACACTTGATAAATGTTGTTTGAAGCTGAGGAAGAAAGGGCCTGAGTGCTATGCCACCCTTTCTTATAATGATGCTTAAGGTGGATAAAATGGCACTCTTCACTTGCCAAGGAAACCGATCACCTATAATCCTTATAAGAGGCCTGTATACATAAGATATGTAAAATCAAAATTAATTAAGAATAGCTCAGTGAGAAAAGGTGTGAAACAATTTGCTTGAAATTTACAAGAGAAACTTACAATGAATATAATTTAAAAATGACAAATACAGTCACATATGAGCCTAAAAGCACATTTTAATACAGTCAAACATCATGAAGACTACTGTTGACACAAACTGACCAGTTTGAAGTGCAAGATTTCTTTCCTTTGCATGCAAGATGCTCAATAGTCAGAGCATGAACTCAATGGTTTAAGTCTTATCTAGACAGCCAAGCCACACTAAAACTTTCAGACAGAATCAGCTATTAAGAAACAAGTTAAAACCATAAATTCCAGGGTATCTACTGACGCTAATAAGACTCAAAAAGTACTTTCTGAATGCAGTTTATAGCACTAAAAATAAGAGTAGATAGTTCTGGATTTTCAACAGCACCACTGATGACAAAGCATTCATAAAGCCATTCTAAAACAAGAAAAATTTGTAGCATCATCCCCCAAATTCCCATATCGTCAAACAATATAATTATACGCACAAAGCAAGAATAAAGCCAGAGCTGAACTTCCTTTTAAAAAAAATTAGCAGTCACAATTCAAAAATAGCAAGCATTCTTAGAACCCTGTTGTACATACCCAGTGATAGGAATGACAAACTCCTTCAATGCATGTTCACTAGTTACTTCAATAAGCTCCCCAAGTCCCAGTGCTGCCTGCTCTCTAAGTTCTGCAGACCCACTTATTAGACCCTGAAGACATACACTATAGCATCAAACATTTCCTTATTAAACAATGATAAAGGAGTAGTGACACAAGACAGTAACCTGATTTACTTTAATCTCTTCTAATAAAGCAAGGACATGAAATGACATATAGAAGCAAGCAAGTGCATAAAGTCAAAAACAGTGCCAAAAGGATTAAAAAAAACAGCTATATTGGTTGCATAATCGAATCCTAGTACAGAATCTATACAAATTTCAGTCTCTTTTGTGCTTATTCCAGTAAACTGATACTGCAATGATCAAATATCTTTGGCTTAATGTACTGGAGTAGATGCTCTGATAATTCATGTTCTAACCTATGGAATTAAAGATTGAATATTCCATAGGGAAAGTAAAACTGAAGTCTGCATGTTCTTACATTTTTCTGTTTCATTTTAAATCATCCATGTTTGACAAGAATTCAAAGGGTGCCAAAATGCAAACCAAAACCAAAAATTCTACATCTAACGTATCAACTCAACGAAACAAATGCTGCCAATTACATAATATACCTAGAAGTAAAGAAGAAAATTCAGATGGAGCATATTGTGTGATCATAAAAGCAGATATAATCTTTAACCAATGATGGAAAGAAAGAAAAGAAGGTTTAAAATCTTACTTCATGTGAGCTTCGATTCCACATTTGAAAGGAAGAACAAACCAACTAGTTTCAAATGAGACATGGTATCTGAGCCTATAGGAAATGCCTTCTACAGATAAAGGAATGCTTTTGACAAATTCTGGAGGACTTTATGTTCTCGAAAAGGTTCTTACACAACATGTTCTGCTCTTTGTAAATAATGACTACTTCGCACGATTTGATAAGTGTCACTCTAACAGACTCATATTTTGACTTGGTATACATTTGAAGATGTTGAACAACAATAAGTAAAAATTAAACAAAACATGTTATACCAAGAGATCACACTTGCTCCATCACATGCATAAGAACCAAAAAAAGAATTTGCTCAACTATTAGTCTTCTGACAGTTGCATGGGCTGATATAAATTTCTGCAAGTCTCAAACAATATGAGATGCATTGTATTAGCAGCTAATTTTCACTAAAAACATTTGGGACTGTGTACAGGGAAGACGTGACTTCAGACAGTATGCAAAGAGTTTTCATTCTCATGGTTAAATCCAACTAGGTAAGTGTGATTGTCAAAATCAATATGAAAAATAATCTAAAGAAGAAAAGCTAAAAATTCTTTAATTCCATTTTTGGTAATCAAAGAAAATAATTTAAACAATCCATTGAATAGAACCATACTTGGAGAAATACTGGTAACAATGGCTGAAGAGCTTTTGGGAGACAGAAACCAGGAATGAGAACTGGCCCTCCCTGCAAACAAATGTATTTCTAATCAATGTTTCACAAATAACAGATGGAATGGAAAAATGAAACAAAGGGACATATGACAGATTTTTGGCGAACAATTTATAGTTACTGTATGATGATCTATTTTTTCACACTATGATGGCAGACCTTTTTCTTTCTTCGCTCTTTATCTCTTGATGTAGAAACAGCATCACGCACTAGTTTTATATATGAGGGTAGAACCTCCTTTGGAACTGAACCAACAACCCTCGACAAAGCTTCCCAAGCAACCTATTGAACAAGATATTATATGCAGAAGACAACAGAATGATAGAAGAAGCAGCATACAGAAAAGCACTACCGCAACCGTCACAGAATCCGGGTCACTTAGCAATATAATCAGTGCAGTTATCATGTTTGGAGCCTCATCAGCTAAATATAGCTTGCTGTTTTTGAAGAAAAACCCTATCAAATATGATGAATTTCTTCGAATTGAAGCCTGAAATCATTGAGATGTTATTGCAGAGTGAGAGAGAGAGAGAGAGAGAGAGAGAATAAATCTCAACAGCATAAATAACAGCATACCACATTATCTCCAACACCTTTAACAAGTTCAGCTATCAGATACTCAACACCTTCCTCATCAATCGCCAAGACCACTGTTTCTGCAGCCTCTTTAGCCAAGGCTTGTACATCCTACAAATTCAAAAGCTTCTGTAAGTACGAATTATTGTAAGATAGGAAAAGAGATAAAGGTGGCTTTACCGTTTTCTACATACCTTGTCCTCAGAACCCATTGCGGAAAGTAAAGCAGGAAGAACGGTACCAAGATGAAGGTTGAGACCAGGTCCTGCAACTTCTGCCAAAGCTCCAAGAGCATGTGCATTGAAGGCACTGAATGTGGTTCAAGATATTAGTAACAGAATAGGAGTCAGAAAACAAGTAGAGTTGGTTGAAAATCAGGGAAAGCTAGTCATACGAAAGAGGAAGATGGACCAGTTTTGGCAAAATGTGTGGTAACACAGCAGTAGTCCTGACACTGAAATTATAGAAAATAAAAAAAGATGAAGGAAGGAGAAATGGTCAACACAAGAAACAGAGCAATAGAGGAGATTAAACAACAAATATGTGCTGCATAATTTATACCTTAAAATCTGTTTGAGACCATCAAGAGCATTATCAGACGTTTCATCATCCTCTAAGGCATGCAGCAGTGTTGGAACAATTTCATCAATCGCTTGCATTCCAGCACTCTGAATAATAATAATAATAATAATAATAATAATAATAATAATAATATGACAAAATAGGTAATCTCACTGAAGCTAAATAGCTTGAAAAATAAATTTAAGATAAAATCAAAGACCAGGAAATAAACCTTGTAAAGTGTACTGAATGCTAAGCCAGCAGACTCTCGAACCTCAGGGATGCTGTGAATACATACAGTGTTTGTTTTAGCAGAATGTCCTCTATAAGACATGTCAAAAATTACAACAAACCTGTCACAAAGCGCAGTCCTAATAGTAGGGATTAGATTGTCCATGAAACTCAATAACTGACTCTTCCCAGCACTTGCCATTACTTCACTCAGACCAATGCATACACCCTGACATTTCAGATCATATTAGAATCACAGGAAGCAAGTATATATATGAAAGTTCTTATCCATTCCAGACTAAACTACCAACTCCTATGCTCATTCATTTTGATATACAAAAAGGAAAAGAAAAAGATCTATAAGTGTCATGCAAGCAACGCTGCCATTCCAATGGTTAACTACTAATAACAAAGGCCATTTCCTCCAAAGGTGGCACTACTAGATAAGAGCAATCAAGAGAACAAGTAAAGACCAATCTCAGTGACAAACTATTAAAAACCAATCTCAGTGACAAACTATCTTTCCTGATGATATATGATTATGGAGACCAATAGAAGTGGAAATTTTTCCTTGAGCAGAGCATAAGAAATTATAAGACTCCAGAATGTATGAATTGAGATTAGAGTTGCAGTTCCAGATGATTCAGAGCAAAATTTGAATACTGAATACTGTTGCTGCAAACAAGCTTACTTGTCTTCTGCTAGCATCCGGATCTTTCAATCCACGGGATAAGATTGGAATTATCAAAGGAAGCACTCTTTCACCGAGCTTCCTAACAAGTTCACCCAGTGCTCGTCCAGCAACCTAGAGTTGAAATCACTTTATTGATATGAACATTTTACAATCCAATGAGAAAATTCAGATGGTTCAGAATAGAAAAGTAAACCTGTCGCCTCTCAGAGGAGGAGAATGCAAGAGAAGATATCAAAGTGTTCATCAAAACTGGCATAATTTCCTTCAGCGTCTTTGGAGTATTTGCCACTATAGTTTTCCATACATGCAAGGCAGCCTGCCAAAAGCAAATTTGCAGGTTTTGTAACATGCAACAGTAACAGATACAAGAGAGGTGCACAAGAAAGGCAAGAAAAACAATTTTTAGTTACATTACCTGACGTACAGATATGCTCACATCAGTACGAACCATGTATAATGCAGCAAGGACTTCATTGCGCTTTTCCCTGCCTAATACCTCAATGATAGCCCGACCATGTGCTTCAGTACTAGCACCTTCATCATCACTACCACCCTCAAGTAAAGCCTTTCCGGATGTTCCAGCAACCTTTTTTCAATTAAAACAATTCAGGAAATTGTCACCAAAAGAGCTAGCTCTAAAGAGTTCCACAAACCAGTATCAAGAGGTCAAGGAATAAATACCTTAAACAAGAGATCTCCTAACAATTCAACGGAACTTTGGCGAATACGCCAACTATCATTGAAAATACCATCCTCAACAGCTGGAAGGAGAAGAGGTAATGACCTGAAAATGAGCAAAAGAAAAGTAACAACAGCAATAAAAGATGTTAGAAGAGATACAACACGATGCATCTGTCACTTTTCAACAACTAAAAAGCTTTCGCCACAAAAACAATGCAGAACAGACAAAATACTAAAGTTCATGTGAGTAAATAAAAAAGGAAAATAAGACCAAGCACATGCATACGTTGTGGCATAGTGCTCCACCAGGACATGCCCAGCACCTAATGCAGCATCACGCACAGACTCATTCTCATCAGCGAGACCTGGAAAAGTATAAACACAGCTAGTATCTTAAAAAAAATCACCAATTAAACTGAACAGATGACCCAAAAATTTTGAAAGCTCCCCATTTCACAATAAAAAAGAAAAATTACCATCTAAGATTGCAGGCAGCACCTGCTGCAGATAGTTCTGAAATTGAACACCTAAAGACCTAGGAAGATACTACAAAAGAATCAATAAAAAATTAGACGAGGTTCATCGAAGTAAAAGCTCCCAAAAATTTAAGATTTATCGCATATTCAATATGCTCACCTTGAAAAGTGTTAAGTATCCATCACGCACAGACGCCTTTTGATGAGAACAGTTTCTGATAATATCAGGAAGTACATGTTCAAAGTATTCTGTGCCCAGTGCTGCCAAAACCTACATGATAACCATAGAGTAGAGTTTTCTTCAGAAAAGACGGGCTTGATAATTATGACGTACCAGCAACTCATATAAGTGTCTTTGTTGAGACATAGAAGAAGATTCCTGATTAAAAATTATAGACTTGTCTGCATACTCTTAGCTTGACGCTATAATTATGAAATATTTTTCCGAAGTTTAGTAGTACCCTTAAGTATTCGAGAATAAAAGTTGAATTCTTATGATTTTTACCTCACTCAAACCTTGAGCAGCTCCTGAGCGCTCAACATTACTGTTATCAGATTTAAGAGTATCAAACAGCCAAGGAACAAGATCTGGGAAGTTTTCTTCTCCCATGCCTCTTATAAGGGATCCGATGGCCCTTGCCGCAACAGACCTAACTTCAGGAATAGGATCTACAAGAACCTATTTGCATATTTTAAAGATAAAATTAGAGCCAATCCATACAACAATAACACAAGTCAACAAGAGGTACCTTTTTAACTTCGGGAAGAAGCAACCCTATGTAAGGAATCATATCTTTTGGTTCTGTAACTAATGAACACATGTTTCCAACGATTTGTGAAGCTTTCTTTTTAGTTTCAGCACTCCTCTCTCTTAAACCTCTATGAACTATTGGCACTAACAGAGCAAGTGAAGGGGCATCAATTGAATTAACAAAAGTAGTCTGCAACAAATAGATGACCACTTAGAACCATGAGTTTGTCAAATGAAACTAGAAAAATGGATTCAAATTTTCCATCAAATAAATCTTACTTGGAGGAGAATATCAAGGGAATATTTGGTATAGTCATTGGGATCTGTAAGTCCCATGAGAAGTGTAGGGACAAGGGATGATATCTCTGGATTCTTTATAACACTCCCAACCTAAGAAAGGCACCAGCAAAGACAGGTTAGGGGAACTATGGTGGAAAACCAAGAAAGAAACAACAAATAAAACTCCAACCTGCTGGAGTGCTGTTTGTCCTGCTGACTGGACTTTGGGATGTGTGTCAGTTAACACCTGGGAACAGCAATATCAAGAGTTAAAGTTTGGTTTGCAAAAGCAAAAGCTATCAGGTTGGAGTTAGACTAAGATAAACCTCGGTCAGTTTTGGAACAATCTTAGGAAGGCATTGGGAGAGTTGCTGAGGAGCACAGTAAGCCATAGCACCAAGTAGTTGCACACTGCTTTGCTTTGTCCTCCACGCTTTATCTTCAAGACCCTGAATGTTTAGGCAATAAAAGACAATGGACAATCAAGCAATATTGGATGACCACAACAGTAAGAATTTTGAATGGAAAAGACCATAGTACTCATGCCAACAACGAAGTGTCAAACTTTGTGATAAATATGAAACTTTATCTGTACATGGAAAATATATATACTAGAAAACCACAGATATACATATAATGGAACCCATAAATGAACATGTATGTATTATATATAGGTAATCCTCTGTCAACATCTTCATTACATTCAGATCCTTGGGTTGAAAAGGCAATGAAAAAGGATATCAAAATCATTATTTTCCATTCTCAAATCAAAACATTACATCCACCTTAAGATTCCACTATCTCAGTAAGCATCACAGAAAATCACAGTATCAAAGTACTATCAAAAGAACCTTTGCTGGGATGTACAAAATGGTACAACGAGACGACGTGCATCTCACCAGTAAAGCAGTATCATGTATGACCAAATCAAACCATGTGATAAGTGCTAGATGCATGAATCCAAAATATATACCTTTAAAAGGGATGGAAGCACAAGCTTAACGCCTTGTGCACTAAGTTGAGACATCATTGCTCGAGCAGCACACTCAGCAGCTTCGCGAACTGCAACAACTTGATCAGAGAATGAAACCAAAAGTAATGGTAACATTTGAATCACATACCTGGATCCCAGCAATGAAAAAGAAGTTATCATATGCTCAAAAAAGAACACTTGAAGGTCATTTCACTTGCTTGGAGAAAGAGTTTAAATTCTTACGGTTCAAACAACTTTCCAAGTTTTTCACATAAGCACTCAAAAGCTAGTAAAGCTCCTTCACGACATTTTGCAGAATTCCTGACATTCAAAGAAACCAAGGAGCACATCAGATACCATAACCATTCAATTTACACTTTCAAGTCCATAATTGATCTGTAGAGCTGAAACCCACAACTTGTGCAACATCATCTAAGAAAATAAGTTAGATTGCTAAAAATAGAAACAGATCAAATAGGATGCAGACTCAACTTTGCCACGAGAGGAACAGAAAACACATTCACAGTCACTAAAGGAACCAAGGATACAATATGAACCAAGGATACAACTTCAACCAAATTTTATTAGCAAGAAATAATTTACCTATCTAAAAGACCTTCCATTAATGCAGAAATCACTCCATACTTTTTTAAGCAAGATATTCCAAATCCTTTAACAACCCCAGCAAGTCCAAAAGCAGCTCCACGGCGCTCACCATATTTGTCACTTTTCACCAGTTGATCCAACAATCTGGATACAAGAACAGGTGCTTCACCCTGCAAGAACAAAGCTCAAGATGAGTTCAAGTTGATGGCTAACAAGGAGGTAACAAACTTTCAGGTACATTATTGTATGTAAAAATGTCAGAATATGATCAAAAGCTGAGAAGGTGCCAATAACAGATACACACAATTATGATACACAAATAACCCAATTAAAGTTGAAACAATAGGGTATAGAAAATATCATAAGAAAACCCACTTTATTTCTCTGATTATATGTAATTTATACATGAGTATATTCTATTCTAATACTACTACACTACTGGATTTTTCCGTATATACTAACTTATCCTATCTATAGTATATCTTATCTTATCTACTAGAAGATAAACTTATCTCCTAGAAGATAA
>JAOTBA010000003.1:1348071-1364170 GCA_025629845.1 Erythroxylum squamatum | reverse complement strand
TTCAAGTGATTCCGTCGAGAGAGACGACCCGAGGTTCAGCTTGCTGCAATCTTGGAAAATTTTATTTTGACCGGTTTTCAAGGTCGATTCTTAAATCGAACGACAGAGCCGCGATCAACATTCGTGGACTAAAATTTCACTATATTAAAGTTTTAATTTCAAACTCCATCATCTGGTCAAAACCTTGATCCTTTTTTCTTGTAAGAAAATCGAGCCCTTTCCTCTGGTTAATCATAGTCTATTATTCAAAGGTAACATCTCTATTAATAATATACCTTGTAGTTCTCTCCTTTTCAGTACACCATAATCTACACCTTTTAACTTTTACATAATATCTTAGAAATATTCATTTCATCATCATATACTCCATTTTATCATCATTAACATGAGCATAAGCAAGGCAACTAAATATCTACATGCTAAAATAATCAGAAGGAGTACGGTACTATACTTCTTGAGGAGTCTTAAAATCTATTACAATTGATGGATATCTATTCACCAGATAAGCAATAGTGCTAATGACCTCAACTAAAAAATGTTTCCAAAGTATAGCATTTGACCACTTGTATCAATCACATTGTGTGAGTATTTGGTTCATTCATTCTATAACTCCATTTTGATATAGTGTATGGTGTACATTACGGTGCCTCACTATATATTACTTCTTTTAGAACTCATCGAATGTCTTATTGCAAAACTCCAACTCATTATTAGTTATGAGTCTTTTGACTCCAGTATGTTTTTAATCATTTTCCTCCACATTTTAAAATTTATAAGTACTTCATCCTTCCATTTCAGAAAATACACCCAAACTTTTCTTGAGTAATCATCAATAAATGTGACAAAGTAATTACATCATTTATAGGATTGAACCAAATCAGGGCTCTTTAAATCTGAATGAATATAATCAAGGATGCTAGTATAAGTATGCTTACCAAAACTAAATTTGACCCTACAGCACTTATCAAGAACACAAGACTCATAAAACTTCATCTTCCTAGTCACAACTTCATCTAATAACCATTTCTTAATCAATAGCTTGAGGCCTTGCTCATGTGAACTAAACTACAATGTCATAACTCTATACTATCATAATTCTACCTTGATGATTGAGATATAACCACTAATCCCACCATTATTTTGCCTATTAAGATATAAATTCCATGTTGTAATTTTTATTTTATTATAGTGATGGCACCCTTTAACACCTTGAACTATCATCACCACCACAAGACTTATACCTTTGACTATTAAGAGTGCTTGTGAAAATCATATTCTTCTAAAGCTCATGAACATATTAGACATCCAATCTTCTAGCAATTCCATCATGCATTCTAATCTATATTTAACCACTACATTTGACATCATGCTTTACATATTTATCCAATCTATTAATACCATTTCATTCTTTAAAAAAACATAGTTATTTTTTTATTGAATGTCATATGAAAAGATGCATCAATGTCCACCACCTACCAATTTGTAAAATCAAAATTAGTTACAGTCATAACATCACTGCTTCTTTCATTCTCTATATCGAAACTTTCTTATACTACAATAAAACTTGTTTTTCTATCTATTTCCTTTTTCTCATTTCGCTTCTTTTGTTGAAGATGGTCCCTTTTAAATTGTCAATTTCCTTTATAGTTAAAGCGTCAAATAACTTTAGCCTTCAATTTAGTTAATTCCATTCTCCCATTTTTAAAATCCCATTCCTTGTTCCTACCTTTGTTAATAACCATACCCACATTTGATTTTTCTTTATATATGCAAGAGACCTTTTTCTTAAATTCTTTTGGATATATAAATCCTTCACATCAGTAATAAAAATTGTCACTCTATCAACAATGTTTTCTTATAAATTAGGTAAGGAACACAAAAAGATTATGACTTTATCCTCATCATCAAATTTAACCCCAATACCTTGTAAACCTAAGATGATGAAATTAATATGACTAATGTAATCTTTTTTCTTGTGCACTTTCTTTTATCCTCAAGGTATACAAATGTTTCTCTTAACAAAAATGATTTGTTAAGGATCTCTTCTAATACTTACTTTCAAGTTGTTTCCATGATAATGCAACAATTGTTTCATTAACTACCTCTCTTAAGACTTCATCTCCCAAGCTTAAACACATAAAGAAGTGCACCTTCTTTAAAATCTCTTTCCTTTTAATGTCCCCAAATTCTTTGACAAATTTTCTTCTCCTTGCAACACTACTACATATCCGTACTAAATAAGAACTACCCTCATCTTCACTTTCCATAGAGTGAAATCATTTAATCTATTGAATTGCTTAATACTAAACTTACGAAAGACATCTTGACAATAAACCTTAGGTACTATTACTAATTATTGCATAACAAGAAGCTATATATGAAGAGACTAAATTAAAAAATAGATAATTTACATGGTTGAACTAATATATGACCTACATACATAGGCAAGGAGATAGATCTGTTTTGTTACCATGAGAAGACAATATAAGGAGAACAGTATGAAAACTACCTTATCCTTGTACAACCCTTATAAAAGTATGTAATCACTAAGGTTACATGTATGAATTTTAAAGAAAGTGAAAGTCTATTTCAATATATTCCTAGGGATATTAAAACTCTATTTTTGTATGTCCTCAAATGTTATATTATGAGTCTGGCACTTATTCCTAGGGATGGCAATGGGTAGGATTCAGTTCGGGTTTTACTCTACCCATATCCATATCCATTTTTTATGACTCAACCCATATCTATATCCATATCTATCGGTTTTTACGATTTACTACCCATATCAAATCTATTGGATCGGGTAGTGCGGATATTAATCGGGTTAAAAACCCACTGCCATCCCTAACCAGGGGTCTTGGAGGCGATGAAATGGAAGAGTTCTGGTGGGTAAAGTTGGTCTCGTCCCAGCATATTGCTTTGCTTGCTTCACGAACAGCTCAGCCATTTTTGTCTGTTGCTTGATCTTGTTCTTTCAGGAGGTTTTCTTGAACCAAACTTGGTTGCTTTGCTTCTCTTATATTGTGGTTTAGAAACACCCACGAGGGCTGTGGTGGAGCGGCAAGGGGCTCCTCCATCCTTAACCAAGATCTCGAGTTCGAGTCTTAGGAATGGAGTCGCTTTAAATACTCGTGAGGGAGAGTTTTGCTGCTCGAAAGGGTCCTACCCGACTCGAATCCGGACTAATCAGTTGTCCATGTGATATCAAATACTGGGTGATTTAACCAAAAAAAAATTGTGGTTCAGAATCCTTCCTTCCTCTACCCATATAAAGCGTCCGAGGAAAAGTCACAAGTCACAACTGGTGTAGGCACAGTTGCCAGTTTTGACCAGAACAGCTTATAATTATCAACAAGAGGAAAATCTTGTTGATAATTGAATTTAATAAAAAAAATTTACATTTGTTAAATAATTTATTAAAAATAAGAAATTATTAATTACTGTTGCACTAAATAATCAATTAAATTATAAAAATTAAACATTTAATTTTTCATTGTGAGGCGTTAAAGTGGGTTGACATTTGAAAATGGTCCGATTGAAGTTATTAGATATTTTAAATTTAAAAAATAATAATATTTTTCAAAAAATTTAAATATTTTTCTAACATCATTTTGATACTGTTTGTAATCTAATATTAATAAAATAATATTTATCACACTTTAAATATAAATAAAAGTTATAAAATATGATAAATATTTATTTAAATTAATTATAAAAATTAATTCAATATTTTGTTAAATTTAAATTGTTTAATCATAACATCATTTGAAAAAAAAAGAGAACACCATGGAGCACCCGAACCGTTAACTGAAACGGGTAGGAATCCGTATTTCCCTATTGACTTTGGTTTTGAACTCTGAATAAAAAGCAAGTTGTCGCTGAAGAGGGAGAGGGAGAGCCATGGAAACGACAACGATTCCGATACTGTTGGACACTTACAAATTAGGGTTTATCGGGGCCGGAAAAATGGCGGAGAGTATAGCAAAAGGGGTTGTCCAAGCCGGCGTCTTGCCTCCTTCACGCATCATCACCGCCGATCACTCCAATCCCTCGCGCCGATCCGCCTTCCAGTCCCTCGGCGTAAATGTTCTCTCCAGCAATCGCCAAGTACGTTCATGTTTGATCTCTCCTCTGAGCTGGAAGTATTATGTATACACACACGTAGCTCATAATTGTAGATGATTATTTGATTGAAATGCAGATGTTAAAAAGTTCCAAACTTTGTTGTTTTTTCTTAAAATTCATGTGGAATCGGTGTTTTGCAAAGGATTAATTATAATAGCTGTTGAAACTTTTTGTTCATCTTAGCAGTTCCATGCACAAGAACACACTGGGGAACTTTTTTTTTTTTTTGATAAAACACACTGGGGAACTTGTAGGGAAGAAAAAGTTACAATCTTTATTTTTTTTTTGTTTTGTTGTTCTATAGTTTCTGGTTGTTGATTTTATGAGTTTATTGGTTTGGAGAGCGTATTGGTGTTACTGATGTTGATAGTGAGTTGTAACTCAGTTCATGATTGGATTTTGAGCAGGTAGTGGAAGGTAGTGACGTAGTTGTATTCTCATTGAAGCCCCAAGTTGGTAATAACTCATACTCCTTTGATTCCTTTTAACTTCATTGTAAAACCATATGTTTGCAGTGAATTAGTTGCTTGATGGATTTATTATGAATATGTTACGCATCATGTGCTATGCTTCAATTTCTCACTTTGACTTCAGGGTTTGCAATTCACCATTCTGACTTTGTCTCTTTCTTTTCGTGGGGTTGGTCAGTTAAAGATGTGGTTGTGCAATTGAGTCCGCAGCTTACAAAGAACAAACTTTTGGTTTCAGTTGCAGCTGGACTAAAGCTGAAGGATTTGCAGGTCTGTAATCCTGACTCTTGACTATTGTATGTTTGACCAAACTGTGGCATGTTCTCCATCATCGCTAACTTTATGTAATATGATCACATGAAGACAAGTCTTAGTGATTATTTTTGTAATAACACTATGCCTTAGTATTTCATTATTGTTGTTTCGTTTAGGAGTGGGCTGGCAGCAGTCGGTTCATTAGGGTGATGCCAAATAATCCTATTGAAGTAGGAGTGGGAGCTGCAGGTACATTTTCTGTTTTCTTTTTTGCAAATTTTGATTAATGCGAAGATGCTATTTCATCATCCTTAGTGAGGAAGGTTCTTTACACATAGCATATCTATATATTTATTAAAGTTTGTAGAAGTTGCAAAAAACTTGCGGTGTCTGATTTCTGTGTTTCATATAGTTATGTGTTTGGGTGGTGCTGCTACTGAAGAAGATGCAGAATTAATTTCTAAATTATTTGGATCCGTTGGCAAGATATGGAGAGCTGATGAGAAGTTATTTGATGCAGTCACTGGCCTGAGGTATGATGAATCTGTCACGAGATTCCAAGTATTCATTTTGTTTCAAACATTGGGATCTTTTAAAAGTTTCACGAGATAGCTAAACCAGCATTTGCTATATCCCTCTTATCTGGGAAGATAAATCTCTTTAACATGACTTATAATGGTCTATGAAATTTGACACATTTTTCTTGATGAAACTATTCAGTGGTAGTGGTCCAGCGTACTTGTACTTAGCCATGGAAGCTTTAGCTGATGGTGGAGTCGCTGCAGGTCTACCACGAGAACTTGCATTAGGACTAGCTTCACAAACTGTAAGTAATACTTCTGGAAACAGATACTTGATACTTTTGTGATTTAAGGATATTGTATTTAGCTTTTGAGTTGTGTCCCAATCGTACTTGCTTCTATTCATTCAAAGAAAGAAAATGCTAGAAGTTTAACAACATTGATGAAAACTCAAAATCTTAACACTGCACCCAATAAGTAGCTTTTAAAACAATTAATTGAGATACTTTTGCTTGAATTATGGACTTTGTATATTTGCTTCACTAGTATGGAAGGTTAAAATAGAAGGGACAAATGACGACTGATATTTGATTTATCTTAAAAATTTCATTGCATTATAGAAAACTATTTTTAGAGAGAAAAAAGATGCAGTATCGTTTAACCCTTGTGACAGCGTACACTTTTTTAGAAATGCTGAACATATCATTGATTGCCTAGCCTTAAAAGGCTTGTTACGGTTGGGTTCCAGAACTGCTTTAAATGTGCAACCAAGCTGTTCAATCTCTTATGCATCTATTCAAACAAACATGCCAATAGTGTTCAGATGCTCAATTAGTCCTTTAAGTCCCACAAAATACCTTAAGAAGTTTATGAACGACCAAAATGCACATCTTGCATTGAGACTGCAAATCATATCATTATTATGAATGTAGGTTGCCTATTTGCCACATGACTATGGCTTAGGAGACCCAGCTAAGAGAATTTTGCTGCAATTCAGTTCTGATGGTCATCTATATATTTGCTAAATTTAATTCCTAATGGTACTTGACATGTGAAGAACTTTTAGCTGGCTTAAAATCCCATATTATAGTATTGGGCATTATGTTTTGTCTGTCAGGTTTTAGGAGCAGCATCTATGGCCACAAAAACTGGGAAGCATCCAGCCCAGCTTAAAGATGATGTTACATCTCCTGCGGGAACCACTATCGCCGGTTACTACGAATTGGAGAAGGGTGGGTTTCGCGGTGTGTTGATGAATGCCGTTCTTGCTGCCGCTAAACGTAGCAGTGAACTTTCCCAGCTCTAGGATATTTTTGTTCCGATGTAAACCTAGTTTTCTAACTAATAACATGAGATGGTGGCAATGTAATAGCCTCGGTAGTATTAGGGGATTAGCTCTTGCTGGATATTACATGCACTCGATAATTTATTCAATACGTGCTTAAATGGTAGCAGCTACGGTTTAGATCGATATTAAAATAGAAAGATACGAAGCAGCAAAAGCCGTGATTCACGTTCCTTGAGGAGCATGTTTTCGAGCTTAAGTTTTTAGGAACAAGTAAACTACAAACATTGAAGATAAAAGTTTAATGCTATTCCATCCATTTTTGGAGAAGCTGTCAAATTTGGGGTGTCAAGCAACGTCAGGATTCTTAGTTCACTTTAGGTGATTCAGTTGTTATAAATTCACCAGTTCGGTTATGAGCATGTTCATAGCATAAGTAGTCTTGTTTAGTTTGTGGAGTAATAAAAAATGACGGCATCTGATGCAGTAAGTGAGGTGAGCATCGTGATCCACAATGATGGTAACTCATCTTCTCCGGTTGAACTCAGCAAAGAAGATGAATGGTGGGGATCTATTAGGAGAATTGAAGAAGTCCCATGATTCGAATGGTTCCTGAGATTCTTTGCCGGAAGAAATCTAGCAGGAAGGCCAGATGTTACAATCCATTTGTGGTCTTCATTGACCCTTATCATCACGACCAACCTGATCTTCAGGAGGCGGAGAGGCTGAAGATTTCATTGGCACGTCAGTATGTGAAAGATTGTAACAGATCACTTAAAGAGGTGTATGGTAAGGTAGAGGAGGTTTCGATTCATGCCAGGAGATGCTATCCTAATGATGCAACAAGTAAATTTGATGATACCAAGTTCACAAGGATGATGTTTTTTGATGGTTGCTTCATTATGCAATTTCTGGTTAGCGTCTTCAAGGGAGAATCCATGAAGGACCTGAAAACAAATCTTGTAGTTTTTGTGCAGAGGGACTTGTTCCTGCTAGAGAACCAGCTTCCTTACTAGGTTCTACAGGCATTGATGAGTTTAAGATTCAATGAAACAGAGAGAAAGTTGATGATTAATTGTTTCATTTCTGTGACTCGTGGGCTCAGCAATCGACATCCTTCATTGATCGAAAGGGTTGCAAGGAAGTTAAATTTCAAAGCAAAACCAGCAGGAATGGAACTGCCGAATGAACCTGACAATCATGTTCATCTTTTTGACATTTTTCATTCTGGCTTCATCAATAAGATTTGATCTAATGGGATGTCACAACAAATGTAAAGCTCGTTATTGGTATTCTTATCCTGCAAGCAAGTAGCTTAAGGCAATGGGAATCCATTTTAAGTCGAGTAATGAAGATCGTTTCACAGACAATAGGTTCAGGGGATTCCTGATTGCTGGAGTACTTACTCTTCCCAGGATAATTCTTGACGACACCACCATGTCCATGCTCTTGAACTTGGTAGCTTATGAGGCCTGTCCTGATACACTTGACGATTTCGGGATCACATCCTACATCTGCTTCATGGATTCCATGATCGATGAAGCTCGAGATGTGGAGGAGCTTAGGAAAAACTGCACAATCTACAATATGCTTGCAAATGATCATCAGTCTGCAGAACTTTTCAATGACGTTGCCAAAGATTTGGTTCCAAGTCCCTGTGCTTTCATTGATGTTAAGGAACAAATCGAAACGCATTACAAGAACAAGTTCAAGACCAACATATCGGAGTGGCTTAACAGTCACTTCAAAATCCCTTGGACTCTCATAGCTTTACTTCTAACTTTTGCAATTCTCTTATCTTTCGTTCAGACTTATCTGGCTTGGGTAGATTTCTGTTTAGGCGACAACCACTCCCACTTTTGGTGTCCCTTTCAACACGTACCTCACTGTTTGGTTTTACTTCTATTTACTTTTCGCTCTTGATTCGTGACTAATTCGAGCTCAAATTTTTCTTCTTAACTCCCCGAAACATCAAAGAGATTCTCTTTCATTATATTCCATGTATTTAGGAGTGTGCCTGGCATGAGTAGATTGTTTAATGTGTTTTATGTTGGTGACAAAAATTTCCCTTTATTTTTCTTTTTTCTTTTTAGTCTCATTTTGAAAATGTCACAAAATCAGGCACAATTTGTTCGTTAACTTTATAATCTAATGTAATTTTGATGTGTTTGGATTTATTCCATAAAATAAAGAGTCGGATGGTTTTTCATAGTCATGATGGTGACAATATGGTTTTGGTAACGGTATCATCTGTTTATATATCTTTTATACATAAAAAAAAAGAAACGAGAAAAGTCTTTCTTTATACATCAAATTAAATAATAACTGTATTCTTAAATAAGGTTAATAAATTTTAAAAAGATAATTAATGAATTTATTATTTATATCAATTCATGTAAACTTTTATTAAAGAATAGAAAGTAAACATAAGGAAAATTTCTACAATATGCTTGCAAATGATCATCACGCTGCAGAACTTTTTAATGATCCCTGTGCTTTCATTGATGTTAAGGAAAAAATCGAAAGGCATTACAAGAACAAGTTCAAGATCGTCATATCTGACTGGCTTAACAATCACTTCGATAGCTCTTGGACTCTCATAGCCTAACACATAACAAGCACAATAATTCGCAAAACAAGAATCAATAGCTATGAATCAATTTTATTGAATAAAACTCAGAATCAAATCATATAGAAATTAAAAAACTACTACCCATCTTTGAAACATAAAAAGAAATCTACTCAATCATATTCATGTTCAACAGATTAAATATTAAAGCAAGAAAAATAAACATTAAAGGAGTGAGAAACGAAGAACTCTGGTGAGTCTTGAGCATAGACGGCAAAAACTAAATCTGGAAAATGTTCTCCCAGCTTCGGCGTCCTTCGCGTGTCCCCTTAGAGCTGCGTTAAAATCCTTCAACTGCGTCAAGCCTTCTGCGTGAGACCTCCACTGTCGTGCTTTCTCTACTGGTTGCCGCTACTCACAATTTTGCCCCCTCTATTCTGCCGCTCTCGTCAACGCCCCTCTAATAATAATCCTCTCTCATTAATAAAACCTAATTGTTAATTGAATTCCCCACTCTGTTGCCGCTAGCTTTTTCGTATTTGTTGTGTGCGTTCTTTTCAATTAAAAATAGCCTAAACATCCAACATCTTCTGCCTTCCAAAACACTGTCGTTTTGCTTTTTTGGTCATGTGCTGCGTTTGCGTCTTGGCTTGCTCTTTTATGCTGTCATTTTTGGTTCTTTTTATTCACCTGCTGCAGTCAACTTCTTAGGTCTAATTTGAAAACAAATTTTATACTTTCCACAAAGAAATTAGAAAAATAAAATAAATAATAAACTCAATGAAAATAAATAAATTAACCTAAAAATGCTACTAAAATGAATGAATAAATATGCAAAATAAATGCAAATATGACCTAAATCTTTATATGAATTGGACTAAACATGCAAGTACGAGCTTGCGGATTGCATTGTTAACTTGATAAGAGAGGTCCTAATCATGGCACATGGGAAGCACGAAGGCATGTGTCTGACAACGAGAAGGCGATGGAATATTTAGCTGATGTGTGTTATTTTGGGATGATTGTCAGTTGGGCTTTAATTAGTGGCTGTAATTATTTTAGTTTCCTTGTATTAGGATTGTAAATTGTAGCTCTTACTATTTTGGTAATATAATTTCTTAAAATTAAAAAAAAAACATGTGGGTGCTTGTTAAAGAATAAGTTCACTGAACTGACCCAATCATGAGAATTCTGAAGGAAACATTATTTTTGTGCTTGTGGATTATTTCATTATGATGGTTGTATAATTGATCCTTAGATTTGAGATTATCAAAGTTATCTTACGTAGGAATTACTATGTTTTGATGCTACTTATGTTATATTCTTATAGTAGTTCAATTCGGTAGTTCTTGGATATAGTATGAACTATGTGGAGATAGTTGAATAAATCAATAAAGAATTCGTTATCCTAAAGTAATCAGAAAGAATATTCCACTGTTCTTGATTAGTAATGATTTTGGAAATCTTTGGCTAGAGTAAAATGAATTTTGGAAAAGTTGTTTTCAAATATCAATTATAAATCATTTACTAATTATCAAGAACAAACATGATTGGACTATTTAGAGTAGACATGAATTCCATTCTCTAATTCCAATTGGAACATTAGATGACGAAATGATTAATTTATACATTATAGCCATGCATAGACAGGATAAGTCAAACCACTTTGACATTCCTAATATTTGGGTGGTCATGAGATGTTGCTAGACTTCAATCATGATCTATGATTATAGATTGTTTAATTAGAGAATTAAAGATAAATTAAAAAGAGTTTTAATTTATTTGATTCTAATTATGAATTAGAATTATAATTTATAATCATGACCAACATATTAGGAACCTAATAGGTCACACATAAAAAGGTCTATAAAATAGAAAGTGAAATTTGAATTAAGTTGGACTTAATTGAGAAGTTTTAGAAACTTTAAGGATCAATATATGATATTTGATCTTATAAGGATTAATTCATAATTATGACTAAAGTTTGACTTTAGTTGTAATTTTAATAAAATCCAAGAACATAAAAATTAAGAATTTTCATATAAAAGGAAAAATTAGAAAAATTGGGAGCTAGCACTTCGTATATTTTTTCTTTTCAAATTAGATTTGAGTTTCTCTGAATAGATCTGTAGATACCATTAGAGGTCGGACGATTGAACGGCTCGTGGATTGATGGATTCAAAGAAATAGAAAATTATAACAAGAAATCGAAACAGGTTAGTATAGCTTTGTCAATTTCTTGTTTTATGTTTCTAATTAAATTTTGTTAAAGTTGATTCTATAAAATTTTTTAAATTCATTCCGTTGCGTTTAGATTTGATCTTGCGTTATTTCTCTGATAGTTAACACAGTTTGGCATACCTTGCCTATGTCTGCGGAGTCCTCACTCAGCTTAATCAATTTCACGAAGTGCAATAGATTTACACAAGGCCTCACTGAGTCAACACCACTCAATCCTTGTAACTATCTTTCAACCTCACTTCCCGTGAAAGATTTTCACACCTAATAACACAACAGACTCGTGTTAACCTCGACGGAGGATTTTTCTAAACAACTTTTAATTGAAGACAATTAAACAACCAACTTAAGTGATCAATTAACTAAAAACAGAACAATAATACACTTAAGATAAAAGAGAATAACAGCTTCCTGAAATAGATTTGAAAGTCGTCTACACACTAAACTAATTTACGGCTGTAGCACACCCAACTATTAATCCTTGGCAGAACACCCACGCACCACATTCAATGTCCCAGTCGTGAGCCACAATGAAAAATCAACACCCAGCCAAGACAAATAGTCAATCAACACTTATAGCAACCAATCAACCAAGTTTTCCAACATGTACCAATCCCTAGAATAACCAATCACCATATAACTTCATGAGAGAATTCGATGCTTCAAACTCAGCTGTATGCTCCAAAAAAAAACACTTACGTTTAGCAATTTTTCACACGAAAACCTTTAACACCATTCATCCAGAATTCCAGTCGTGCACCACCAACAAAGAACATAGACGGCACAAGACAGATGCATTACGCCCACAAATCAAAACAGTCATATGTCAGCAACACAGAACACCCATAATCACTTAAGCTATTTTTCACAAAAAAAAATTGACGCACCCACTAAAGAGCACTAAAGATAGCTGTCAATTAACACACCAAAATCCCACACCACCAAGACCAATGTCCATCTGAAAACCTTTAGCCATGCTTCAGAAATTCCAGCGGTACCCCTCAACACTCACACATGTGATCACCACAATACATCTGAAGATAGACTCCAATTCAGTATATAATTCTTTTACAACTATAAAATTATCCACTGTGGCTTTTTAAATCCAAGTTAAACAATAATAATATCTTATATATCCAATTAATAAATAAAATACCAAAACTATTAAAAATATATATACTATATTTCTTAACAATTATCTCCCACTTTGATTAGTTGAGTGTAACCAGTAATGGGAGCTCCTGGAGAAGTAACTTTTGAGCAAGAGCTGTCTGCAAAGAGGAGAGTAATCAGAAGAATGTGAAATGCTGAGCATAGTGATATATAAAGCTTCTGGTTCATCTTCTTCGACGTCGTCCTGCGACGAATTGTGGAATCACATGAATATTGGGATCGTAGATGGGACTAAGAAAAAACGTCGCATGATTCACAGTCCCCGAACTATTTCGGCAGAAAGAATCACGCAAGGGTTGTTTTGATCCTATAGTTGTTTTTATAGGTCCTGGTTGGGTTGGTCATGCCAGGCCCAGACCCAGGTCCAGGGGTCGACGGCCCATTCGTAGGAGATGACCACCATGCACACGTAAAGACCTACGTAAAGACCTAAACCTAGCGGCTATTCCTTATATAAGGTACTACTTTGCCATGATACAGATACGACATTAGAACCCTGATTTTCTCTGTTATTAGCCACCAAAACCTCTACCAAAAGACTAACTTGAGCATCGGAGGGGCCTGTCGGCAATCAACCCCCGGCGTGCCTTTCGTTATCTTGCAGGAAGTTCCAGCTACAACCACTCAGAATCATGGATCCAAGCAACAGCGTCCAGCCCCATCAAGTTCTGGCAGAACCAACTTTCATTTTTTTCAGTTCAATTTTAATTATTATTAAGTTGTTATATATATTTTTTAAAGTTGTTTTTGTTTATCTTGTTAAGTGTAATGGGACATTCTAAAGCTAATACCAAGACAACAACAAAAGAAAATTTGTTAGTGAATGCTATTTCGTACCATCAATCTGCTGCAAGCTTTGAAGCCAATACTAAAAGGAAGTGGGTGAGGATCACTAAAAATACTTCTATTTTACCTCCTGGTGAGTCGGACTTACCAGGATGCCTTACTTTCAACACCAAAGAGCGAAAACAACAGTATGTTGTTATTAAGTCTTGACATATTATTGCAGGTAAGTATGTACACTACCTTTCTTTAGAAAAATTGGAAATTAAAGAAAAATTTGATGATCGACTAATTGATATGAGTTGGAAGTACTTTGCATTGATTTCTTGTCCTGCGTTTATTGAATTAACTAGGGAGTTTTATACTACTTTTAAATTTGAAAACCGGACAACTTCACTTTAATTAGTCCTAATGTGATACAATACAGATTAATGAGAGTCGAATTCAAACAGAGTATCATTGAGTTTAATATAGCCTTAAGGTTAATAGATGAATATTATGCTAATTCGACTCAATATAAAGATTTTGTCGTGGACTATGGTGAGTTCAACTCTTGTCAAGCATGGAAATCAATGTCTTCTAACGCATTTGCTTATCATCCAAGTCAATCTAAGAGTAGTGATCTCAAAAAGATCGAATGGACTTATATGCCACATTTCTTAGCCTTTAGTTATTCAGGCTGAAAGGCTAATGCATGTATATGTACTAAGGCTAAATTGTTCTTTATTTGGTGTATGGTGAATAAAGTGCGAGTTAATTTAGGTGCTTGGTTGGCGATGCAATTTAACACTGTTCTATCTTCTAACAAAAATTTATTTCTTGGTTCTCTTATCACTTATTTGGCTATTAATTTGAATTTGCTTGATTTGACAGACACTAATATACATATAGCATGTGAGATGGAACCTTTGGATAAGACCTATTTAAGCAGGATGGAAGTAATTGAGAAACAAAGGAGAAAATTTTGTTCTACTCCATGTGATCGCACTGATAGAGGATCATCATCATTAACATAATAAGAGCAAAATGACATTCCCATAACTTTATATCTTTCGGCTCCACCAATCCAACAGGATTATCACTCTTGGCTAGATAAATTGGAACGCAAAATTTCAAAAAAGGAGAAGAATTTGAATGCTTTACTTCAATTCATGGGGGTCATGCCTTCATGTCCTCCGACACCATAGTACACATCCTTCCGATGCTGACATCTCAGGGGAGTCCTCTATTCTTTATTTCTCTAATTATTTTAGGAACAATTTATGATTTAGGTGTAGGAGAGCGAGTGTTTATATTATGATGAATGTTGTGATTTGTGCTTGGACTTATGATATATTGATTCATATATTGATTATTCCTCATGATAGCCGCATAATTTTATGATTGTTGTTTATAAATAATCCTTAAGTTAGGATACATTTTCTATTTAAGCTCCAAATGCATGAGAGAGATAAGCATGATTGCTGTTTTCATTAAATTGTTTCAAGTATCTCAGTGGTTTTGTTGAATGAAAGTGAATAGGACTTGATGCATTTTTAACACCTATATGAGCTTTGAGATTAAGAGCATTCATCACAATTATGCTCATACATATCTTTTGTTGTGTATTATCAAACATAGCTTGTTTATGCTAGAACTTGCTTTTGAATACGTTTTGAGACCACATTTTTTTTATGAATTTGTGTATAAAGAGGATGAGGGCATTTAGGGTAAACTTTTGTTTTGAACTAAACTGTAGCACCCCAACTCCCATAGGGCATATTCCTAAACAAACTGATGGTAATCGAGAATACACTCTACAAAGGTGGTGTACTAAGATAGTTAGTCAATCATAACTATTAAAAACTTTTCACGCATCACACGCATATTTAAGAATACCAATAATCAATTTGGGCACATTTTTTTCATAAACATTTTCAATCACAAGCGTTACTACACTCATTGATCAATCATATCTGGAAAGCCATTACAAAATAGAATTATTCAAATACCCGAGGTACAATAATTGCAGAATACACATTTTGATACAAAATAATGAAATATATATGCAGACGCAAACTGATCTCAACCTCTATCTCTTACTCGAATGCAGTAGCTAGACTTCAATTCGTCTAACTAGAGATCTTCTTTAAGCCTGAAAAATGTTGTTGCAATTTTAGGGTGAGGTTTCCGAACTCAGTGAGCGAACCATCCTCGATGGCTCACTCATATCACATAATACTTTAATCACTTATTCCACATTTCACATTTAGAGCAATCAAACAGTTCATTTCGATCATTTAAAACGTAAATATCAATTATATATGCAATGCACATGAGACTCACTTTTAATTATTACTTTGTTGTTGTAGGGACCCCGAACTCGGGCCGGACGACCCTACCGGGGTGGGTTTCCCCTTCGGTATTGTCCTCTTTGGTACTTGGGTGAGCCACTGCTCGAACCCAAGACCTCAAGGTTTTGTTTCACTTTGGCTCAATGGTGAGAGGCGTCTCAATGGTGAGAGGCGTCCACTTAAAGTGAAACAAAACCTTGAGGTCTTGGGTTCGAGCAGTGGCTCACCCAAATACCAAAGAGGACAATACCGAAGGGGAAACCCACCCCGGTAGGGTCGCCCGGCCCGAGTTCGGGGTCCCTACACAAAAAGGTGCCTTTTTATGTAGGCACCCCAAACTCGGG
>JAOTBA010000003.1:1333830-1345989 GCA_025629845.1 Erythroxylum squamatum | reverse complement strand
TTCCCTTCTCATCAAATTCAAAACCCATGCATGATTATAAATGAATTTTGTCACATTTTTAGCCTTCTGCATGGTATCATTAATAACAAGAAAATACCTAGGATCTCCTATATTCTCCAGCATTAAGTTAATGCAATGTGCAACACAAGGAGTTCAAAAAAATGAATTATAGGCATTTTGCAACCTTTTTCCTGCCACTTTATAAGCGGAATCTTTGTCAGTAATAAACTGAACAATGTTTTCCAGCCCTATTTCATTCACAACTTTATCAAATATCCCAAACAAAGTCTTAGCATTTCTAATAAGGCTAGATGCATCAATAGATTTTAAAAACATAGAGCCATTAAAGAATAAACCAAAAAATGTATAATAGGCTCTTGTCTCCTATTTGTCCAACCATCACACATAATTGAACAACCATAAGTACCCCAACTCACTCTTCTTTTAGCCAAATAATTTCTAATTTCAGAAACAGCACAACCCAAAAGTTTACCTCTTAAGTCATCAATCAATGGTCCTTTATATCCTGGACCATAAGAGGCTATTGCATCTGTCATAGGTTGATAATAATAAGACTGAGAAGCATTGAATGACGAACCTGTATCATATCACCATCTAGCGACTACCATATCGACATTGTGAGTCGCATCTCTTGATTGCATTGCACTACGAATTGAAGGTTGGGCTCCAAGAGTTGCTCGTGATGCAAAGAAACTAGTCACCTGCCTTCTTCTCTTCTTCACATCAGATTCTTCATGATGCTGAGATGGAACACTACCAGTATCACTACCACTACCACTTCCACCTTCAACATTTCCATAATCACCACGAAAACCAGAAAACGAACTTCCACTACTAATTTCAAAATTCAATCTTTCCCTTCTATCTTTCTCAGATTGATGTTCATCAAGTAATGTTTTCATCTGTCACTTCACATCATGAATTACTTTTTTACACGCTTTCACATCTCCTTTAACCCCAGCTAAATGCCTTTTTAATCGGGTGATTCCTCCACCTTTCAAATGTACAATTCTTTTGATCGGGAACCGTACCAGTGTGAGCCCAAGCTAGATCACTATATCTTCCTGAAGTAGGTTGATTGGAGGTATTTGAACTTCCTTCCATTTATCTGTACACAAAAATAAATAACACATAACTTAAGTGCACAATGATAATATGCATATCCATCTTATATAATATAACTCATTATGTATAAGTCAAAAGCTAACAATTCAAAACATTCAACATATATAATAAGTAAAACAAAACATGCTCCAACAATTTACAATTTTAACAATTACAAAACAATTATAATGTCATTTTCATTTCCTTCCATTTCCAACAATTTTCAATTCTAACAATCACAAAACATTCATTATTGTTTTTCCATTCCTAACAATTTCCAATTCCAACAATCACAAAACATTCAATATTGTTTTTCCGTTCCCAACAATTTCCAATTCCAACAATCACAAAACAATCATAATTTTATTTCTATTTCCTTCCATTTATAACAATTTCCAATTCCAACAATCACAAAACATTCATGATTCCATTTCCATTCCAACAATTTCCAATCCCAACAATCACAAAACAATCATAATTCCATTTCCATTTACAACAATTTCCAATTCTAAGTTTCCAACCATCACAAAACATTCATAATTCCATTTCCATTCCAACAATTTCTAATCCCAACAATCACAAAACAATCATAATTTCATTTCTATTTACAACAATTTCCAATTCTAAGTTTCCAACAATCACAAAACATTCATAATTTCATTTCCATTCCAACAATAACCAACAATTTTCAATCCCAACAATCACAAAACAATCATAATTTCATTTTCATTTACAACAATTTCCAATTCTAAGTTTCTAACAATCACAAAAACAATCATAATTTTATTTCCATTTCCTTCCATTTATAACAATTTCCAATTCCAACAATCACAAAACATTCATAATTCTATTTCCATTCAAACAATAACCAACAATTTCCAATCCCAACAATCACAAAATAATCATAATTTTATTTCCATTTACAACAATTTCCAATTTTATGTTTCTAACAATTACAAAACAATCATAATTTTATTTCCATTTCCTTTCATTTAGAACAATTTCCAATTCCAATCCAAAACCGTGACATCAACTTCTTCAACCTCTAATCCTTCACCCATCGACAACCTCCCATATTCATCAACACAATTACACAAATCCAAATCCAATCCAATCCACAACATAAAAAAAATTGTAATTTACGTTTACGATTTACCAGCAATTTTTGGAAACACCAAGAAGAGAACAAATCAACAAAACAAAATCAACAGACCCCAAAAAAAATTTAAGTCGTTGGGTCTTCGCTCTTCAGGTTGGGGCTTCGGGTTTTTGGGTTGTCTAGCTGTGAGCGTTGGAGGGTCGGTGACTCGGTGGTGCGGTGGTCCGTCGATGACGTGTTATGGATAGTGTTGCCGATATACGGTGGTGCGGTGGATCTTCAGGGACGCAAACCCAAATCGTGAGTCATGACTCCGACGACGATGAGGCGAGGAGGAGAGTGATGAGAGCAACCAAAAGAGAGAGCAAGCGTTAGCGGCGATGAGGCGACCTAGACGACGGCGAGAGAAAGGTGAGAGTGAGAGAGTGAGAGAGAGGGTGAGACTTGAGAGTTGAGAGAGAAGATGGCAGTCAGGGTCGGGGGGGGGGGGGTAGGTTTTTTTAGGTTTTAATTTTTCATATTTGCAAAATGGTCCTCGAGTTTTTTTAATTTCCTGGAGTCGTCTGGTATTTTTCAGTATGTTGGGTACCGGCCGATATTTTTGGCCGGTACCATTATCCGGCGGGTATGGTACCTTCCGGCTGGTACTGGTCGATACGGTACGGATCCCATAACCATGGCCATATCACGAGCAAATTGTTCAATGTGCAAAAATTTTCTTTTTTTCCGTCACAAATTAAAAATATCACAAAATCAAGCACCATTTGTTCGTTAACTTTATGTTGTAATGTAATTTAGATGAGTCTAGATTTAATCCATAAAATAAATAGTTGAATAATGTTCGTGAAGACATGGTATTAACCGTTTATATATCTTTTATACACAAAAAGAAAAAAGAAAAGAGAATGATACTTTCTTTATACATCAAATTAAATAATATCTGTATTTTTGAATAAAGTTAACAAATTAAAAAAAGATAATTAATGAATTTATTATTTAAATCAATTCATACAAACCTAGTTGAGAAATACAATGTGCATTGCCAAAAGCTGAGGATTATTTGTTGCTTCCACTCCAATTTGTCTTATGTTAGAATTTGGCTTATGTGATAACGGGCTCAAAAATAATTTTTTTAAAGTTTTAATTTGAATTCATATTAAGAATTAACGAACCAACGTAGTCCATAGCGATCGACTTAATTGACAAAAATAACATTGTTATGTTAAAAAAAATAAAGGTTTCACAAAAACGTTTAACAAAGTTACATCATTTCTGTTGGGTCACCCTTAAGCCGAAAAATAAAGAGCTCGCTATGCCTCACCCTTGACCCGACCTATTGTCAAGGATAAAATTTTTTTGCTTGTTTCTGGTGGACTCTTTTGTTTGCATTTTCAGCTTTGTAATTTCAGTTTCTGAATTCCGATGGACTCCATCCACCACTGTTAGAAGTTTACATTCCTGACTAGTGCAACATACACGAAACTGGAAATGGTGATTAAGGTTAAGATCCAGGCTCTCTTTAGCTATAAATTCTAATCAACTTTGTGGTGGTGAATGTCCTGTAGCCAATCGTTGGTTGTAGATTTTGTAATATAATTAATTAACAATACTATTTATTTTTTATGTATTTTGTTAAATATATTTGACATTTAGCTCTTTTAACTCTAAGGTGGAAAGATTTTTTATTTTGCAAGAAAATACTAGCCTAAGGACAAGTTCAGTGATCAAGAATTCACTAAATTGATATTTCACATACATCAAGTTTATGTCAACAGTTCTATTCTCATTTCAGTGGTTAGGAATTCACCATGCAACGGTTTTATTCGAAGTCCTCAATGCATGTCCTGCAGCACCAAGTCCGTCGCTGGTAGCTTCTGCTGCTTCTTTTCCATATATACTGTTATTAGACAAATATTCAAAAATACATAAATCTTTTATTTATTGAGTTGACCACAAGTAACACAAACTTACTTGTGGTCGACTAAATTACTTGTCAGATTGGACGATATCATTGTTGATTGCCTAGCAATAAAAGGCTTGTCACGGTTACGTTCCGGAACTACTGTAAATGTGCAGCCAAGCTGTTCATTCTCTTTTCATGCATCTATTCATTCAAACATGCCAATAGAGTTCAGATGCTCAATTAGTCCTTTTAAGTCCCACAAAATACCTTAAGAGCAAGTTTATGAACGACCAAAATGAACATATTGCATTGAGATTGCAAATCATATTATTATTATGAAGGTAAGTTGCCTATTTGCCACATAACTATGGCTTAGGCGACCCAGCTTAGTTTCTTGAAGCTTGGGTGATGGTACTGCAACAAAATAATTGATAGAGAATTTTGCTGCAATTCAGTTCTGATGGTCATCTCTAAATTTTCCGTCTTTTAATTGCTAATGGTACTTGACATGTGAAGAACTTTTAGCTGCCTTAAAATTCCCTATTATAGTATCGAGCATTATGTTTTGTCTGACAGGTTTTAGGAGCAGCATCTATGGCCACGAAAATTGGGAAGCATCCAGGCCAGCTTGAAGATGTTGTCACATCTCCCGGGAGAACCACTATCGCCGGTTATCACGAATTGGAGAAGGGTGGATTTCGCGGTCTGTTGATGAAGCGTCGCAGAGAACTTTCCCAGAGCGAAGATAATCTTGTTCTGATGTAAACATAGTTTTCTGACTAATAACATGAGAAGGTGGCACTGGAATAGCATCTGTAGTCTTAGGAGATTAGCTGTTGATGCTCTTTTTTCTTCTTTGTGGTCGTTAATAATAGTTCAATTAGAAGTTAATCCGTTAATGGATTTTTAATAATTAAAAAAAATTACTTAGAACGATATATTAATGATCACTACCGTATCAATACTAAACACCAAACGCCTGACCTGTAGCAATTCATGATGTATGCTACATTACATGAGATTTTGAGCAGAACTCCTGAATGTATGTTATCCAACTTGTATATGGTTTCCGTTCCTTTGGAGCCTGTGAAATACAAGCTACAAGTCTTTTTATATGAATTTCCCACCTTAAGTCTGTGGCAGAAGTCATCTCTTTATTTTACTTGTTGGGGAATCAAGAGACCAGAAGAATTTTATATGACTAGCATGTGTTTCTGTTTTATTTATCAAGACAACTTTTAACCTGGAAAGATCATTAGTTACTGTTCCTTTCTCTTCTTTTCAAGTGTGTTTTTTCCTATTTTATACTTCTTCACAAAGTCGAATGCACAGTATAATCTGAAGCTTCTTGATGACTCTGGTTAATGGCTTATTTTATTAAGCTCTGCACAAGAATCCATGTTCACGACAAGATTCTTTCGTGTCCGATTTAGTTTCTATGATTCATCAGTTGAAAACTTTTTTCTGTTCAGATGCCGAAACAAGCAACTAGACATGCTCGATATTACCATTCGATAGTTTATTCAATACGTTCTTAAATGGTAGCGGCTACGGGTTAGATTGATATTAAAACAAAAAGATACTCTTTGAAACTTAGGTGGCGAAGCAGTAAAAGCTGTGATTCACGTTCTTTGAGGAGCATATTTGGGGGCTTAAGTTCTTAGAAACATGTAAACTAAAAGAAAGTGAAGATAAAAGTTTAATGCTATTCCATTCATTTTTGGACAAGCTGTCAAATTTGGGGTGTCAAGCAACGTCAGGATTCTTAATTCACTTTAGATGATTCAGTAATTATAAGTTCACCAGTTCAGTTATGAGCATGTTTATAGGGTAAGTAGTCTTGTTTAGTTTGTGGAGTAATCAACAATGGCAGCATCAGATGCAGTAAGTGAGGTGAGCATCGTGATCCACAATGACGGTAGCTCATCTTCTCCAATTGATCTCAGCGAAGAAGATGAATGGTGGGGATCTATGAGGAGGATTGAAGAAAAAGAAGAGAAGCCAAAACAAAGTCCCAAGATTCGAAGGGTTCCTGAGATTCTTCGCCAGAAGAAATCTAGCAGGAAGGCCAGGTGTTACGATCCGTTTGTGGTCTCCATTGGCCCTTATCATCATGACAAACCTGATCTTCAGGAGGTGGAGAGGCTGAAGATTCCATTGGCACGTCAGTATGTGAAAGATTGTAACAGACCACTTGAAGTGGTGTATGGTAAGGTAGAAGAGGTTTCGAATCATGCCAGGGGATGCTATCCTGACGATGCAACAAGTAAAATTGATGATACCAAGTTCACAAGGATGATGTTTCTTGATGGTTGCTTCATTCTGCAGTTTCTGGTTAGCCTCATCCACGGAGAACCAATGAAGGGCCTGAAGACAAATCTTGTGGCTTTTGTGCAGAGGGACTTGTTCCTGCTCGAGAACCAACTTCCTTACCAGGTTATTCAGGCATTGATGAGCTTAAGATTCAAAGAAACGGAAAGAAGGTTATTGATTAACCGTTTTATTTACGCAACTCGTGGGCTCAGCAATCGTCATCCTTCGTTGATTGAAAGGGTTGCAAGGAAGTTAAATTTCAAAGCAAAACCAACAAGAATGGAACTGCCCCGTGAACCTGACAATCCTGTTCATCTTCTTGACATTTTCCGTTCTCACTTCATCAACAAGATTGATCTAATGGGATGCCACAGAAAAGGTAAAGCTCGTTATTGGTATTCTTATCCAGCAGCCAAGGAGCTTAAGGCAATAGGAATCCATTTCAAGTCAAGCAATGAAGATCGTTTTACAGACATTAGGTTCACGGGATACCTGACTGCGGGAGTACTCACTCTTCCTAGGATCATTCTTGATGACACCACCATGTCCATGCTGTTGAACTTGGTAGCTTACGAGGCTTGTCCTGATACACCTGATGATTTCGGGATCACATCCTACGTCTGCTTCATGGATTCCCTGATTGACGAAGCAAAGGATGTGGAGGAGCTCAGGAAAAAACGCATAATCTATAATATGCTTGCAAATGATCATGAGGCTGCAGAACTTTTCAATGACGTTGCCAAAGATTTGGTTCCAAGTCCATGTGCTTTCATTGATGTTAAGGAACGAATCGAAACGCATTACAAGAACAAATGCAAGACCAACATATCTGAGTGGCTTAACAGTCACTTCGAAAGCCCTTGGACTCTCATAGCTTTACTTGCTGCAACATTTGCCATTCTCCTATCTTTCGTTCAGACTTATTTGGCTTGGGTAGATTTCTGTTTAGGTGATAACCACTCCCACTTTTGGTGTCCCTTTCCCAAGAGGTAATAGTTACTCGACTATTGGTTTTGCTTCCATTTGTTCTCCATTATCCACTCGCGACTAATACGAGCTTGAAGTTCCCTAGAAAACATCAAAGTGATTCTATTTCCTTATATTCCATTTACTTAGGAGTGTGTCATGCCATGTGCGGATTGTTCAATGTATTTGCTGTTGGTGACAAAAATTTTCCTTTTCCCTTTTTAGTCATATTTTGAAATTATCACCAAATCAAGCACGATTTGTTCATTAAGTTTGTGATGTAATGTAATTTCGATGAGTGTGGATTTAATCCATAAAATATGTAGTTAGATGGTTTTTCTTAGTAATGATGATGATGATAATATTAGTAACATTATTGACTGATTATATATTTTTTATGGATAAAAAAGAAAAGAAAAGAGAAAAATACTTTCTTTATACATGAAATTAAATAATAATTGTATTCTTAAATAAAATTAATAAAATTATTATTTAATTATATCAATTAATACAAACCTAGTTGAGAAATACAATGTGCATTGTCAAAAGTGAGGATTATTTGTTTCTTCCACTCCAATTGTCTTATGTTAGAATTTGATTTATGTGACATCGGGTTTCAAAAAATAATTTTTTCGAATTTCAATTTAGATTATAGTACAAAGCAATGGATTGAATTGACAAAAATAATATCATGATGTTAACAAAAAAATGAAAGGTTTCACGAAAGCATTTAACAAAGTGACATCATTTTTGTTGGATCACCCTTAAGAGCTCGTTATAGCTTGGACTTGACCCGACCTATTGTCAAGTATTTTTTTTTTCTCTTTCTTGTGGACTATTTGCTTGCAGTTTCAGCTTTGTAATTTTGAGTTTCTGATGGACTCCATCCTCCACTGTCGAACACAGCAGCATATTCTGAAGTTAACCGAATTATCTGAAACTTTTCCTTAGGTAAGAAGTTTATATTCCTGACTTGTGCAACATACACAAACTGGAAATGGTGATTAAAGTTAAGTTCCCGACTCAATCATCTTTATGTTGGTGTATACCTTATAGTAAATCGCTGGTTGTAGATTTTGAAACAGTATTAATTAATAATAGTATTTATCTTTATATATTCTGTTAAATATATTTGATATTTCGCTCTACTTGCTCTGAGGTCGAAAAGATTTTTGATTTTGCAAGAAAAATACTATCCTAAAGAGTCAAAATCGAAGTTCACTGGTCAAGAATTCACTAAATTGATATTTCACATACATCAATTTTATGTCAGCAGTTCTATTCTCATTTCAGTGATTAAGAATTCACGTTTTATTCAAAGTTCAATGATTAAGAATTTACCAGGCTTATGTTTCACTGGCATCAAGTTCATATTAATAGTTTTATTCTTTGTTCAGTGATCAGAAAATCACCAGAATGATGTTTCATACATATCATGTTCATATCAGCAATTTTATTCTTAGTTCAGCGATCAGGAATTCACTATTCTAATGTTTTATAGACACCAAGTTCATGTCAACAGTTTTTTCGAAGTTCACGTATCAGGAATTCTCTAGGCTGATGTTTCACAGGCATCAAGTTCATATCAATAATTTTATTCGAAGTTCAGTGATCAAGAATTTACCATATTGATGTTTCCTAGATATCAAGTTCATACCTACAGTTCTACTGGAAGTTTAGGTTTTATTTTCCACTTTTGTTTCCAAATTTAGCAAAAAAAATTTGCTTGTTTGAGATTTTGGTTTCAGTTTCTTTCAAAATTTAAAATTTATGAAAACTACAAAAAGTAGTTTTATTATATTTTTTATAATCTGATTTTCTATAAACTAAATATATATTATGTAATTATTTAATATATAAATTATTAATAAAAATATGAATAATTTAATTTTACTTAATAATTTATTTAATTTTGTAATTAAAGTTTATAGGATTAATTTAATAATTATTAATAAAAAATGAAATTTAAATTATCTTCAAAATATATAAGTTTTACTAAAATTAATTTAATAATTAAAATATATTTAAAATAAATATTATTTTTAAATTATTTATTTTAATAAAAATATTTTTATTGATAATTTATTTATAAATATAACATAAGAGATTAAAATAAATAATCTTTTATTTAGTGTTTAGAAGACCTTTGTAACAATTATTAACGGTTGAACCCATATTTTCTAAGTCTTGAGTTCAAATAATTTTTAAGCTTGAGTTCGACCAAACTTAACTTGAGTAATTAACTTTGGAGATTACTTCAAAAAAAAAAAAAAACTTTGGAGTTAACTTAGGTCAATTAATTTACTAGGATTTGTTAAATATGGAAACTTTTCATGATAAGTTTGAATTTTATGTCGAGTTCAATTTCAATCAAAATTAACTTAGGCCATTGAATATGGAATTAATCTTTTTTCTTTTTTTAATCGTTACTCTCATATCCTTTATCTGAAACTATATATCATTAGGTTTATCTGGAACTTTCATTAGGTTAGAAATTTACATTCATGAGTCCTAATGCAAAAAAACAAGAAACTGGAAATGGTGATTAAGGTTAAGATCTCAACTCTCTTTAGCTATATATTCTCATCAATTTTGGTCCACACGGTAAAACATGTAGTCGAATATGGAATCAGTCTTTTACTTCAGGTCTGATAGCGAATCCCTAGTACACAAGCCCGTAAGTTATCCAGTACCGAGAAATAAAGGTAAAGATTTATTTGATTTAAAAAAATTGCGAAGGACAAGTTTTAGTCTATTTAACTAGTTCTAAACCCAGTGCTTTGCACGGGTTGTTACAATATTAATAAGAATATTAGTTATGATTAATAAATGTATAATTTGAAAGAATTTGTTTATTATTAGTCATAACTTTATCAATTCGTTATTGTTATAAAGGATAAAACTAATAAAAATCTGGAATTAAATTATATTATTTAATAGCATTAATCAAAACATATTTATTAATAAGAAGAATGATAGCAAGTGGAGAATTAATAATTAAAGCTCAATTTAAAAAGTTAAATTAATTACAATAATTAAAGAACTATAATAAAATTTAAAAATAATATAATTGTGAGAAATAATAACAAATATAAATTTAGCACAACTTATAATAATTGTGGCAGTAATTCGTAAAATAAAAAATTATAACGAAATTAGAATTATCATATGTGAAAACAATTAAAATAATAAGAATGATTAAAGAAAGACAACAATTTTATTATAAATTATAATATAATTTCTAATAAAAATTCTTGAAATCCTCTAAAAATTAAATCTGTTGATAACGAATGACAAAAAATAAGCATAATTTTGTCCTATTTATTATAATTAACAAAATTACTAATCGTAATAAAATCGTGAATAATTTTTAACAGTAGCACATTCTGGCGAGGGACATTGGCTTAAGCATTTTTTTTCAATTTATTATGAAGAAGAAAAATTATAATAATCATAAAAAATGGTGACTCAACAGTAGGGAATTCTAAAATTAAAAAAAACAGTAGGCAATTCTCGCGAGGGCGAGGCGTGGCCCTCGCGAGTCTGGCCACAATGGTGAGACTCGCGAGGGCCATACAAACTCTTAAACATTTAGTAATCAACTTTATTAACAATATAACTTATGATTAATAAATGAATTGTTTGAAATGAATTTGCTTATTATTATTAAAAACTTTTTTCAATTCGTTACTGTTGTGAAGGATAAAACTAATAAAAATCCGGAATAAAATTATATTATTTAATAGCATTAATAAATACATTATTTATTAATAATAAGAATGATAGTAAGTGGAGAATTAATAATTAAAGCTCATTTTAAACAATTAAATTAATTAGAATAATTAAAGAACCATAATAAAATTTTAAAATAATATAATTGTGAATAATAATAACAAATATAAATTTAGCACAACTTATAATAATTGTGGCAGTAATTTGTAAAACAACAAATTATAACGAAATTAGAATTATTAATTGTGGAAACAATTAAAATAATAAGAATGATTAAAGAAAGAAAACATTTCTTATTATTAATTATAATATAATTTCTAATAAAAATTCTTGAAATCCTCTTAAAATTAAATGTGATGATAACTAATCCAAAAAAAATAAGCATACTTTTGTCCTATTTATTATCATTAACAAAATTAATAATCGTAATAAAATGGTGAATAATTTTTAACAGTAGTGCATTGTGGCGAGGGAGGCTGGCTTAAGCAATTTTTTTTCCAATTTATTATGAAGAAGAAAATTAATAAATTAATTATTAAAGCTCATTTTAAACAATTAAATTAATTAGAATAATTAAAGAACCATAATAAAATGTTAAAATAATATAATTGTGAATAATAATAAGAAATATAAAAAGAAAGATAACAATTTTATTATTAATTATAATATAATTTGTAATAAAAAATCTTAAAATGCTATAAAAATTACATTTGAAGAAAAGATTGGAAAAAATAAAGCATATTACTGTTAAAAATTATTATGGTTATTTAATTATTCTTAGTAATTTAACTGTAAAAAATGCGGTTTAATGATTAATTCTGTACGTAATGATAAATTGTTAATGCCAACACGATGGCGTTTGGCCATTAGAGACAATAGGACACGGTAGCAGTAGACAGAGGATTTGGACTCAAAATTGAAAGGCAAACACAAGTAAAAAATTTACATATTGCATGGCATAAAATAAGATTATGATAAAATAGGAATATGATAAACAAAATGAGTCACAAAATATGAGAGC
>JAOTBA010000003.1:1232799-1244787 GCA_025629845.1 Erythroxylum squamatum | reverse complement strand
TTCCTGTTGGTTCTCTTGCAAAACCAAGCATGAAAGATCTTGAATACATAGAAGAGCTGAAGCGACTAATAGAGGAGGAAGAAGTTCCTGCACCTGCCCCTATAGAGCAGCGGTGGACAGCTCGCAGCCAGAGCTCCATGAGCCCTGCTTCAAGCTCCTCAGAGGACGCTATCTTTTCATGGGTAATATTATGGTACCTTTCACTATTTGTACTTTTTGTGGTCTTCCTCTCAAAGTGGAACTCTAAAACACAAGGTTTACCTTTTATGCGCAAATCTTGAATGTTATTTGGTTCCAGAGATCATAATGCTCTGTCTAGAGCTGATTTTTAAAGATCCTTTACAAACTCAGGATAATGATATGAAAATCTCCATTACAATTTCAATCTTTCATCAGGTTGGCATAATCATGTACCTTCCTACAACGGATGCTCGCCAAAGAAAGGAAATTACAGATGAATTCTTCCACTATAGGCATCTGGCACGGATGGAGTTGTGGGATAAATATTCTGCTTATGAGCATTGGGCTAAGATTGAGGTATTACTCACTCTTGCATTATCTATTATCTGGACTTGTTTATCAACACTACTCGTTTGAGGTATCATTGTTTCCAATTCACACAAATTGCATCACCATATCCTTATGATCAGAATGACCTTATTTTGATGATTGGTGCTTCTGTATCATATATGGATTACAAAATTTTCAGATTCCAAAGGACAAGGAAGAGCTTGTAGCTCTCCAAGCGAGGTTACGAAAGCGCTTTCCAGTGGATGCATACAATAAGGCACGAAAAGAGTTGGACCCTAACAGGATCCTTTCCAATACCATGCTGGAGAAGCTATTCCCAATTTCAGAGACCAATTGAGAAACATCCTTTGCAACTTGGCTGGCCATTTTGCTATATTATCAGTTTGGCTAAGCATGTTGTGTTCTCTTCATCTTTCAATTGTTGGGAGTATCTTCTGCAGGGTTTTTGACTTTAAATTGATTTGAGAGAATAGGAGTACAAGTGGTTTTCTACTTCTTAATTTACTATTTTGCATTACCATGTTTGTATCAGGAATCTGAGTTTCTATTACAATGGAGAATAAGAATAAAGTTCACATGTATAGTAGTAAACTATATTCAGAGACAATACTGGAATAAGACCGGATGCTTATTACTTTGAGTACTGTTTTGTGTATTTGGTTGCCTTTGTGGACTAGTAGGTTGAATTCTGAGTCCAGCCTTCATTGACTGGGAAAATGAGAAGAAATACAGAAAATGAATTGCTGGTAGTATAAAACCAACTACAGTTTATTACATAATCAGATTATATCACACAAAAAGGAAATAATCAAAGATATTAAGACAAACTAAACTCATAAGATGTAAACTGCTGTGGAGTAACAGATTAGAAGCAAGCTTCACAAAGCCAACAGCAGCAAAGTGCAAAGAGGCTGCACCAGGGAAAAGAACTTGGTAAGCATATTGAAACGTCCTTAAGCGCGCGCGCGCGCACACACGCAAAACTAGGGACTGAATGTTAATTTGTTGATATTCTTCTTTAAGTAGAAAGCTTTTTGCACTTGCAGGACTTACCATCCTTCAATGAAGCCTCTGTCACCTTTCTTCTTTGTTTGAGGACAGCACTTCTTCCCAGTTGTTGGAGTTTGAGTTGGATACCCTTTTAAGAATAAGAGGAAACAATAAATGTCCAAGCAATCACAGCAAAAGCAAATTATACGGGCACAGAGACAGAAACAGAAAAGACCAGGCTGAGATGAGGAAGTTGACCTGCAGGAAGCTTGTCCTGTTTTGTCTCAACGACTGGCATTTTCTGGGATTTCTAGTTTAGAAAAGTAAGAGCTTGAACTTGGAAACCCTGCACTATATGCTCTTCGGGAATGAATTAAGACACTTAAGTGAGTGGTTAATGAACCCCATTTATATATACACAGCAGAATCCTTTTTAATTGCAGGAACACGTAAAAAGAACAAGCTTTATCACCTTTTGTAGTCACCAATTGATTCCGAAAGCTGCTTTCTCTTGCTATGACAGTAGTTTACGTATTTGAATACCCTTATTCTCATTCTGTTCAGACTTCAGGACTCGTTTGAATTTCATCAACTTCGTATATTAAAGATAGAAAATTCATTTCTTTAAGAATTCTGTGTTCAGATTAGATTAGCTTACCTGCAACTTTTATGAACTTATAAAATATGTTAAAGTCAGAACGTACATGCTCAAAAAGAGATATTTCCTATTTTTGGCCTTCTTTTTAGTCCTTGAACAAGATAAAGCATCTAACTTTGATTTGGAACTTGTTTTTTCCAGCTCACAAGAATGCAAAAACAGACACGAGGTTTATCAGAAAAAGAGGAAACTGATGTCAGATTCTTTGCTTGGGACATAAGAGAATAAAGGGTTTGTGAAAGTGGGATAAGCAATCAAGTCAGAAAGATCTCAGAATATTGAGAAAGTTTCTATACATTGGTCGGTTCTAGCTATCTCCAAAGAATATATGCCCTATCCCCACCAATATCATAGGATATGTTTGTACCTGGATGAGGATCAACATTACAGGTGTTCTATACATCTTAATAACTGATACATGAATAATAAGACCGTATTAAGAATGCTTGAATCAGCAAACATGATTGTTATACTTGAATTTTGTAAAATTACTTCAGACTTGAATCAATCTGTTTGAAGCAATTGAAGTCTCCACTCTAAATTGTTCCAACTTCTGAAGCTACCATTCCTACAAACCATATGTATAGGCGTCGGTTTTGTGATCTGATAATTGGATATAATAAAGTGTTAATGTGTCTTTATTTTTTGTCAATCATTTTTTAGGTCAACTGTAATCTTCTTTTTCAAGAAGATTGATTTACTGATTCAATCATCTCTATAGAGACAATTATTATAATAATACCAATAATTCTCAAAATTATTATAAAAATATAATATATAAAGTAATAAGACTGGAAAATTTGGAATCAAATTCTCCGCTAATATCATTCTTGTTCAATTATTAGTTTGAGAGTTCAAGTGCGCGTCAGAACAATTATTAAAAAATTTAATCCGTTTGACCGATTCAATTGTAAAAATTTTGAACTGTTCAACTTTTCGGTTTGATATTCAATCTTCAGGTTCGATTTACTTTAATAATTTTTATTGTTAAAAACGATCAATTTATTAATTAGTTAGTCAATTTTTATTAATTAATAACTTCTTATAAACTAAAATAATTCAATTAATTTTTATTTAATAATCTCTTTTTTAATTAAACTTTAAATTCTTGTTCATAATATTTCAATCTTTAGCTGGTTTTCTGATGATCTAGTACCGACTGAACCTTTTAAATCTTAAACCTTGTATATTATCAGTTTAACTTTTATATTATCTGTTAAATTTTCGGTCTGATTTTTAAAATTTTAGAACATATCTATAAAATAACAGCTAGGAAACAAGATAATAGGGGTTGCTTGGTTCAACTTTTATTTTTTAATTGTAGTTTTCAGTTTTTTGTCTCTGTTTTTCTTTCAAAATAAAAACAAAAACCTTTTTGGTTGTTAATGTTAATGTAATTATATTTTTATCACTGTTAATAATTACATTTTAGTTCAAATTTAAAGATAAATTATTTTTAATTAATTAAATTTATTTAATCTCTTATATAATATTTATTAACAAATTATTAATAAAATTATGATATTAAATAATATTTATTTATAAATTAATATTTATTTGAAATATATTTTAATTATTAAATCAAAGTTTATTTGAATATTTATATATTTTAAATTTAATTATATATAATTTAATTATAAAAAATAAATAAAATTAAATTATTCATAATTTTATTGATAATTAATTTTAATATATCAAATATATCAATATAATCTTGAATTAAATTATTCATAATTTTTATTAAAAATTAAAAATTAAAAATTATATATTATATATTTAAATGATAGTAAACAGAATATAAAAAAACAAAAACAGAGAACAAAAACTACTTTTTATGGTTTTCATAATTTTTGAAAACTGGAAGAAACCAAAACAAAAAATAGAAACTAAAAATTCAAACAAACAACATTTTTTTACTAAATTTGAAGACAAAAACAGAAAACTAAAAATAAAAATGAAAACAAACACCCTTTAAGTTTTGAAAGATAACGATTTTAGGTTCTTTCGTGATAAAGAAAGAAAAATAAAATTATATTTTTTAAAATGTAATCATTAATAATTTGAACAGAATCACAATATAAAGATATCGAATATTTTTTAAAAATAATTATTTATAATATAAATACATTATTAAATAAACACTTCTTGGAAAGAGCCTGAGAGGATATGTACATTGGTTCCTAAAGTCAGTAAAATTATGAAACATTTATAGAGTATTGGAATTTTTTAAAAATAATTATAAGCTTTAGCTTCATATGGTTATTTTTGAAAAACTTCATATGGTCTAATATCTTAAAACAAGTCCTTCAATTTTGTTAAATTAACACACATCACTTCTATTTATTTATTTATTCATTAATTTTTGATAAAATGACGTATAACATATTTCTAATTATATCTCGTACTAAATTTTTTAAATTTTAACAGAAAATTTGTAAATATCCATTTGAAGAAATATGAGTTTTTTAAGAATATTAAATCATAAGAGATTTTTCAAAATTTGAACAAATTAAGGAGGATATTCATATCTTTTATTCCTTAAATTACGCTTGCTCACATTTAGAAGCTTGGCATAATTTGTAACAATGTTTTAAAAACTAAACCAGTTCAACTTATTTAATAGTGAAAACCTTAAATTGGCCAATTTTTTATGTTCGGTTTTCAAATTTTTGGTTTGTTTTAGTTTAACAATTTTTATTGTGAAAAATCGATCATTTTATTAATTAATCGACTAATTTTTATAAGTTAATAAGTTTTTATAAACCAATTAATTTTATTTAACAGTTTCTTTTTTAACTAAATTTTAATTTTTTCGATAAGTAAGGATAATCTTTTTGAATCATTTTAAAATTCTTCAATTTCATTCAATTTTTAATAGATTTTATGACGGCCTAATATCGATTAAACCTTTTAAACCTTAAAACTCTTATCTTATTAATTTAACTTCCAGTCTTATTTTAAAAACATTTATTTATACTCCACATTTTAAAAGTGCAATCGCTGTAACTAAATTTTCTTAACCTAAACAAAAAAAAATCCATTTTCAATTATTGCTAGATTAATGTTGCAAAAATATATATAATTAGGAATATACAGATATCTAATTAATGTAAAATAAACAATTTATAAGGTTCATTGTGACTAGAAGCAAGACCAAAAATTACATACAAAAAATAGAGAAAGTTAAATATAATTTAGTATATTCTAATTGAATAGGATTCTACATAAATGTTCTTGTAAAATGTCAAAAAAAAAAATTGTTCTTGTAAACCTACCTAGGTAGGTTACCAGAGAGATCACTAGCTAGCACCTCCCATGCAATGGGAACTCCATAGTTCAACAGACAAAAGACAAAAAATGAGAAAAGCAAAACCAATACTATTTTGCATTTTTTTATCTCTTATTTAGTTTCCATTATATATACATATATGTTTTTTTCAGTATTTTGTTGAAATTAATCACATGACTGATCATCTTGTAGATTATCGTTGTTAAATAAAAAATAATATTTTTATTATTTATTATATTAATACTATCGATACCCCCCATTCATCAGACACAAAACTCTATAACCATAATTTTCTTTAAGGTAAAACAACAATTTAAAAGTAACTTGGAACATTTTCGAAAGGGTTTCTTGTCTCTCAGCTTCACTAAGGTTGAGTTGTGTATCCAAGAATGCAAGAAACAAGATCAACTCAAGCACATTCTGCTTTAGAATATAAAGAGTACTAAAACCCTCAACTCAAGCACATACTGCTTTAGAATATAAAGAGTACTAAAACCCTAGGGTTTTAGATGTGAGCTTCTTCAAAGGCACAAGAGATGACCAAAGTAAGCATGGAACCCTCACATGTTGATGATAATAAATAACTTTAAGCTATCTTCCATGTTAAAGTCTATCAACTCTAGAAAAGAAATGGTCATTATAGAAAAAAAAATTCGCACTGATGTCCAAACAAAGCTTCAACAAGAACCAAGAAACCCCACCAACATCAGTTCCAGTAAATTCTGAAACTGATATACACATTACATGTGCAAAAGATTAAAGATATGTAATTGATCGATGGGAATAATAAATTGGTGTGAATGACATTAGATGCTATGAAATAAATATAAAGGAGTTGAGTCAGGCCAGGATTGAAAAGATTGACCTGTGTGTCTCTAATCCCTCCATGGGAACCCCTCCCAAAAGAAAAAACTCAGATTCTTCTTCAGAATTTAAAGATTTCCAATTCCCATACATCACCAATGACATTGCACTTGATTTGATGATCATCGAGAGCCTACAAAAGGAACTAGAGAGAATCCAGAGTGGGAAGAAATGGACAAAAATAAGATAAAAGGACCGAAGGAGAAAGAACTGATAAGAAAGTGGAAAGATAAGAGAAGAGATATAGACTGATAACTAAATATGATCCAGTGATCATCTTCTTCATGAAGTTTTCTTCTTCTTTTTTTTATTTTCTAGCTGTTGTCTCCTCACTAGATATCTATATATATATAGGTTTAACGGATATAGAGAGTTTTGAGTTTGTGAGAGCTAAAACTCATGGGGGTGGTGGTACATTGATGTGTCATGTCTCTGGCTTCCATGGCTACTGTCATCTCCTTCCATTCTTGATCTCATTTGATGACCTGAACTAGTGGCTCCAAGATTCAGATACACCAACCTTGAATCGAGGTTCAGATTACCAGTGTTGCTGCTGTTGTGTTCTTCATTGATAGGTGGATAGATTGGTGTTGAAGTTGCTGCATTGACACTATTGCCTTCTTCACGAGAAATAACCAGAGCTGCAGATTGCACAAGCTCGAGGCACAACCTGAGCTTGTTGGGTTCAATGTGAGCTAAACCTGGGACTGCACCTTTGAACAAGAAGTCCGAGGTTAGGGTTCGAAGAATATCAAGTGGCGTGATACCATCGACGGTTCTAACATTAGGGTCAGCGTGGTGATCAAGTAGTACAGCAACCATGTCCGGTGACACCATCTCCGCCGCAACGTGAAGCGGAGTTTTACACGCAGGACCCGCCGGATAGTTGACGTCAGCTGCACCGAGCTCAAGCAAGGCCTTAACCACTTCTCTGCTACAATTCTCTACAGCATAATGCAAGGCCAATGCCTCATCAAGATTTAAGCCTTCCCCCATTACCATAAGCTTGACAAGTTCAACATCAGACGAGTCCAACGCCCTTCTCATTCTTCGAATCTTCTGGTCCTCAATCTCAGCTGCGGTTGTGAGGTCGTGGTGGTGGTGGTGGTGAGGCATGAGTGATCGGTGAGCAAGGGAAGATTTCAGGCGGAGCTCTTCGATTTTGGCCACAACATCTATAGGAAGGTGCTTGGCGAGGATTTCTGGTGGCAAACCTGATTTGGCCACTAGATGTGAACAAGTAGTCCAAAGTTGTTGCATGTCTTGTTTCCTTGAAGCTATCAGAACCTTCATGACGTCTTCAATGGATGCTTTCTCTACCATTGTAGCCAATTGCTTCTGTCCAACATCACCAAACAAGAAAATCAGTAGATTGGACATAATTATCATTAACACTCTCGAATTGGTATTTATATGATGGGATGTTTGTGTTCGAGACGTGCTTCTATGTGTCCATTTTTCAACGACCTTGAAACCAAAAAATGAGATTTACTAGTTATAGGGCGTGTGACCTCACTGTGGAAGACAAGACTAGAGAGAGATCATCAACAGTCTAATTTGGACCTCTTATAAAGATTTGAAAGGATCCCAACTGGAGAAACACACCCAAAAAAAAATATTACGTCCTACATGAAATCAAGACAAAGATGCCATCTTTTCACAGCATCAACGTTCATAACAAGTGAATTGACGTGAGAGTAGAAAGGCCATTTTGGTGTATAATTTTGGGTGGAATGTACAGAAAACAAGAAGAAGAAAAGCAAGAGAGACATGTTAATGGAAAATTAACAGAAGAAAAGTGAGATATTGAGATTAGTGAACAAAAGTTTGTACAGACAGAGACTTTATCAACATCTCAGCCACAACTTCTATTTCATACGATGATATAAACCCAAATTTTTTGTTAATAAAAAAGAAGGGTATATAGAATTAAGAACCCAAATCCCAAAAACAAAACCCATAAAAATTTACGAGTCCACAGACTCCACAACACACGCTAATCAAGACACAGAGACAGAGTGTTAAAGAGAGAGATAGAGAGAAAGAGCGGTAAAAGAAGAAAGAACTGAAATGACAGTAAGAGGAAGAAAATGATAAAAGGAAGGAAGTGAGTGAGTGACCTGAGTGAGCAATGCAAGCTGTTCAACTCCAAAGAATCTAGCGGCAGCGAGAGTGTCAAGAGCAAGATCAACGGCTGAGGTGCAATGCGTGTGCCAGCAACTTTTCTCACCACAATTAGGCCTTGGCTCATGCTTTTGAGGCAGAATAGAGACCTGTCCACTGTACAAGAACTGTAACAGCAACAAGAACACTTCATACCCCACCGAGTTCACCGGTATAACATTAGTCCTCGACCCCGGCGGCGATCCAACCGGGGCTATCCTTGAACCAGACGGGTCTAACCCAGATGGTGGATCGGGTCCACAAAAGAATTTCCTGAAAAACAAGCTTCTTGCTGCAAGAATACACCTGTGAGCATGAACGAAACGACCCTCCACGCTAAAAGTTACATCAGAGAAGGCTTGGCCATTGATGAGCAGGTTCAGGTAGTCTATGGACAGAGATCTTAAAGTCTCTTCAAGGGTCATGGTAAAGGAAAAGACTGAACACAACAAATATATACTTCTTCTCTTTACTAGGGTTGCTATTCTTGTTGCTATATATATATATATCTATATATATATAAAGAGAAAGACTGAAACTTTGAGGAAAAAAGCTTTGTGGGTTATGAAGAGAAGAGCAAAAGATGCACTTCCTCTCTTTGGCTTTGTGTTCTGGCCATGGATGATGATGATGATGATGGGTTCTGAGTTACTGTGTTTTTTAAGTGAGAGAGAGTGATTCTTTTTTCTTCTCTACTCTTACAATTAGAGAGTATGGTGTTTTTAGATATTTTGTAGAGAGAGATAGAGAGCAATATGGGTGGCTATTCTGGGCGGCCGAGTGTATAAAAATAAATTAGAGATATAATTAAAAATATTTAACAAAATAAATAATGGGTATTTTTTATTTTTCTCTTCCAATAATTTAAACTTTGACATGTAATAAAATATATTGTTGATTAGCCCAAAAAATCATATTATTTTTGACTTAATAGTGTTGACTCCTACACTAATGGGACCATGAAACCATTTCTAAATTTTCCAATCACTTGTTTAATATTTGATTTGATGATGGGAAATTTTATTTATTCATAATCCTTGACTTTTCCCATTAGCATTTTGTGTTTGAGATTAGATTATAGCAAACAGTCTTTAAATTATAGCAAATAGTCTTCCGCGTGCATTAAGAGAACTAAAAAATCATAATTCATCTGTATAAGATTCGTTTTGCTCAAGAAATTTCTTAAATTTTGCATAATTGTAAAGAGTTTGATGCTTTAAATTGCATAATTATAATTTTGATTGTCAAACTCAATTATTGTCATAACTTATACTTCAGAACCAACTCAAGACTCTTTATATATGTATATATATTATTAAGTGATTGTTTCACTACAATAACTTAAGTTGTTGTGTGAGACCAACTTAATTGATTTTATATATTTAATAACATATACTCCCTCTTATCCAAAATAAAATCCGTTTTAGAGAGATTTTAATTATTCAAAATAAGTGTCGTTCGTGACTTTTCATGCATGTTTATGATTTTACTTCCAAAATTACCCTTTAATTTCTCTCACATCTTAATTATACAGATTACACAGATTATATTTTCAAGGCACTTCAACATGCAATTAATAAGGGTATATCAAACATTTTATTAACTTTCTTAACAAGTGTGCATATCTCTAAAATGACTTTTATTTTGAATAGGAGGGAGTATGTCTTAAAAATTATATATGAATTAGTTAAAAACAAAAGGTAATTATAACAATTTGAAGCCCCCAAATTATCAATGATATTTTATTTAAAATTATGATATATCAATGTTTTATATTAATTTATAGCGTTTTTATGATTGTAAATTTTTATGTATTTAACGTAGAAGATTTTTTTGGTTGTATTATAAACTATATGTATAAAGGATAAAACATGTTAACTTTTCGTGTGGTTTCATTAATTCTTTTAGAACTTCACATATTTTAAATTTTTAATGAAGAGTCCTTATATTTTGTGAAAATTTTAGAATTAATTAGTCCCTCTATTTAGTTTTGTCGTTAATTTTCACTGACTTGATATTTTTAGGACACTTGACACACCATGGGGACGAACACATTATAGGAGGGTTATTAAAGTTTAACAAACTACATTAAGTAACATGTATCAAAAAGATGAATTTATTATATTTACGTATCATTATTGTGAACACAATTTTGTAAACGGACTTAACAAAAATGAGATCAACAATTAATTTGTAATTCAATGTAGTTTTCACCCTACCTTATAAATGAAATAGAGAGAAATATATAAAAGAAAAGAACTAAAAAAGTCTTAACCATAAAATTGAGTTTAGGAATCTATTTATAAAATAGATAAGCTATCAAACGCTCTCTTTGACCTCCTTAAATGATTACCTAGGTTTGTAAAAGTTCCACAAATTTCAGGAATTTGAAAAGAATAATTGAGTATGAAGTTCAAAACATGTTGAAAATTTAAAAATAAAACACAAAATTGACTTTTTATGAGTTTGCGATTTTACCTAAGATTTAAAGTAAAATATATAAGGATGCTTAAAATGTGTAATAGGATTTTAAGATAAAGAGAAAATCTAGAATGATGGTTCAAATTTTGGAAATAAAATAAAATAAATCGATAATTTGTTAAAAAAATAAAAAACATGAGATGATTCAAAATTGAATGAAAGGGGCTTGATTAGAACTTAAACTAAACATGTATCTTGAATTAAAAAAAATGGGTGCATTAAAAGATATGGTATTAAATAAGAGATGGATCTTAAATAGGGGATCAGATCTCTTGTTCTGGTTACAGTGTTCCTATAATGTTCTATTAAATCTCATCTACATATTTATGTGGACCCCACATAAATATATGGATGAGATTTAATATAACAGAGTTGGAACAGAATAACTGGGACAGAGGATTTGATGTTTGATATGCTTAAATGGGGGGTTAATGACACCAATTTCTCCTATAGTCACATCAATTCCTATATGCTAGCCTCCGTCCACTGGGAGTGCTATTTTTCAGTCAGGCCTTTCTACATCCGTGGGGAGCCAGGATGGAAATCAATGAATCTTCTGATATCAAGGAAGACTTCCTGACGTTGTCTGGAGAAAATGAACTTTTGAAACCTTCGAAGGTAGGCTCTTCCAAACCACTAGACACTTCGGTTAACACCGATGTGACAGAGAAGGGAGTGCCGCCAAATGGAGCTTGGAAGAAAAAATTTTTGGCTTCTCAAACCAAAGTAGTCCTTAAGCATTTCCCAGATGTAATGAGGGATGGTGTTATTTACCCCTCGAAGGAGCTACTTGAAGGAGGAGTGAATCAGGGCCGTTCCTATAGCTTTATAAGCCCTGGGCGAAATTAAAAAAAAGCCCCAATAAATCGACAATATACTTAAGTTTATATATTTGTATGAAATATAAATGACTCAATTTATAAGTTTACATAATTAACTAAATATTAAATGATCATAACACTAACAAATACACAGAGGATCATGATTTATGAAAAACAATTTCTCCGTGCAT
>JAOTBA010000003.1:1218358-1231767 GCA_025629845.1 Erythroxylum squamatum | reverse complement strand
CCTAAAGAACATGGTCAATTTTATAAGATTATCAACAAATAGAGGATACTGCTATCCTATCATTCCGATTGATTTTGATTGTTGATACACCCAACCATCCGTTCATTTTTACCTAAATCGTCTTTAAGTGTAATTCTTTAAGTGCTCCTTAGGTCAAAAAATCGCAAGCATAAAATTCTAACAAAGGGAGTGGAGTTTACTTAACTGGGCATGAGGAGTAGTTTCAAAAATAAATGCAAGCTCGTGTTGGAGCATGAAAAATTGTACTAGTTAATTTCAGGCTGCAGGTAAGTTGGTAAGGGATTCTTCTAGCTGAAGTGAAGTCGTGGGTTCAAACCGTCTTCATGTATGCAATCATTTAAAATTTGGGACCAGAGCTTTGCCTCCTACAAGGGACCTACCCGGCTCGAGCGAGGTTAGTCTAAGTGTGGATGACTTAAAGGTACTTTCCCATAGTTAGGACCCGCCTAGGACATCTCGTGGGAAACAAAAAAAAAAAACTAATTACAACAGTTTCTTTTTCACCCTTTTCTACCTTTTTCACTCTCTCTCTACCTCCTCTCTAAATAAAACTTAATTCATTTTTTAGATATATTAATTATTTTCATTATATAAATAAAATATAATTTTTAGCTGATATTATTTAATAAAAAAATATTAACCAAAATATCAAAAAATAAATAATAAAATAACAAAATAAAATCAAATAGCACATAAAAACTTTATTTATATTTTTAGTCTTAAATCATTCACTAAAAAACCTCTCGATTACAATTTATATAATAGTTTAAGAAGATACTCTATTAATTTTTTGTGCTCAAATGATTGATTAATTAATTCATATCTCTTTATTGAGACCATAGCAAAGTACTCAGATAGAGAGAGGAAGATGAAGGGGAAGCTTGACTAATCAAGGAAGAAAAAGAAAGGACACTTGTTCGGTGAAAGTACACCTCTTTCCCTAGAGGCAGGTAGCTTTTAATGCAAGCCAAAGCATATGGCTTTCTAGTTGATTAAATGCTATTAATGAAAATAGTCTGCATTATTCTTAATTCCTTTACCTCTTTGTGGTTAGTTCGGTGCTGTATTTCATGTTTCCTTCTCGTGAAATTGATCGAAAAGTCAAAAGACAAGATAGATATTGTGAAAGAAAAAAATGGTCTTTCGATTTAATTTCCTCCTTTGGTAAAGGTTGGCTTTCATTTTTGGAGGATGTGATTTGATTGTATAAATTGCTAAGTTTTTAGAGTGTCTCATATTGCCTAAAAATGAAAATATTAAAAGGTTCATAAGTGGTAAGGTCAACCATCCAAACATGTTAGAGTGTCTTATATTACCTAGACATGAAAATATTAAAGGGTTTATAAGTGGTAAGGGTCAACCATCCAAACAACTAGTTCTAGTTATTTGGACAATGGTTGACCCAAGCCCAATTCAATATATATAAATAGGTCACCTTTTAGAAATCATTTTTCTATTTTAAATGCGAGTTTAAGCGGTAACAAGATTTTAGGGTCTTCTTAATATGAAAGGCCGACATACCATATCCTTTGTGCACAGCAATGGCATCACATCACCTTTAACCTAATTTCTACACATGGAGAAAGAGTATACACAAACAATGAACATGGATGGTCAAATCAAAGTAAAAGCTCTAAAGGGTAAGTTAAAGTATTGGTGAAAGACAGCCTCCTTAAATGAGAAACATCAAATGAAGCTCTGAAAATGAGTGGAAATAATTGAAGTGTGCATTTAGATAGGTAAGAAGAAGAGAAAAGTGGAGAGGTTAATATTTGAGCTTCTTGGGAATCGTGTCAACTTGATCTCTGGGTTCAATGGTCGGACTGAATTTAAAAAATATTTTATATATTTAAAATCAGTTGTTTAATTAATTTTAAAACATTGGATTAGGTGAGTGGGGCCAAAGAAAAGAATTGAAAAACCTAGACTTTGGCATGTGAAAATAGATGTTGTTGACATAGGATCTACGAGTCCCTAGCTATTAGAACCCTAAATTATTAGCAAAAAGGAAGGAAAGATTGAAAAGAAAAAACAAACAAAGAAAGAAGCTGTTGTTTTGCCCTAGTAAAGGGGTTTGTTTGCCTCCCTGAGAAAATCAGAAATTGTAAATATAGAAAAAACACAAAATCCTATTGATTGACAATACGTCCACTGACTGTCTTATGATTTTAAGACCCTCGATTTGACGTTTGACTTGTCTTGTCATCATCATTGTCATCCTCCCACTCCTCCCTTAACCTTTTATTCTCTTTCCATCACTTTCCCAACACTCATGGCCATCGAAGAGACATGAAATTATTGATGGTACACATATATATCTATATATGCATCTTGCTTTAACTACTTACTTACGCATAATTTATACATATGGAAGGCATTTTTTTCCCAATTTTTATAGGGTTATAATTTTTAATCTACTTTAAATTAAAATTTGTGATTGTGATTGTAATTACTATATTATTGAAAAGTTTAATCATTCGTATTAGTGCATACATTAATTTATTATTAACATTTTACTTATATTTTTCTTCTTATATCCAAGTGGATTTAGATTTTAGAACTATTATAATCAATAAATATTTAGATACATATAATAAATCATAAATTAATAATATATTTGATAAATTAATAATTTAAAGCTAAATTACATATTCAATATAATTACTAAATTTTAAATGAGCAAAATAATTCTATATTTTCTCCTACCATATTGGTGGGAATTGCCTCGATTTACAAACATAAGGACGAAACTCGAGCTGCTCTACCTTATGCCAACGGATTTCTACTTGCACGTACATTCATGTTCAATATCTATCAAGCAACGAGGGAAGAGTGATGGCATTGAAGAGAAAGTTTGATATTGTGATGTTGGTTTGCGATATTTGATTAGATGTGCAACTTGTTAGTTGGGATTTCGGCAGTGATCTAGATAAGACATGTCAGGAAACAAAAGTCAGGTTATTTTATTTTTATATGGGCAAAACTTTATATTATTTTTTAGTGTATTTTATTATATTACTAAAATATAGGTATGCACTTAATAAAAATTAATAAAAACTCTTATTAATCAGGTTATTACAATTTTATATATTTAAAGTAAATTAATAAATATTCAAGGGATTTTTTTTCAATTTATTGAACTACTACTTAAAAGGGAGAGTTATTAGTATTTTCAATTTTTTTTAAAAATGTGTTTTATAATATATTTTATTTGCTTTTGGCCACCAAGAAGGAGTTGGGGTTGTTGATGTGACGATGTCTGTTTTCTGATGTATTCTTGTATATGGGCAACACGACCTTCTAGGTAGGTCAAGGGGCTAAACGGTGCCTAATTAATTAATTAGAAGTGAATGGTCGGACCACGATATATTTTTTTTTAATATATGGTTTCATTTTGTTATTATAATAGTATCAATAGTAATAATGTCGAGGATACTACTCCAATCAAAATGTTGCCATAAAGGGTTAGTGACAATCTTATTGAAAACATAAACGAGTAAGATGCTAAATTAGGAAAGAATTACCAAAAGATTAAATCCTTGCTTTCACTTCCCTTTTCTCTAGGTGCAAATAATTTATTTTATGCTAAAGTTATATTTTAATATTCATCTCACTTAGACTTAGTGTATTATAATAATAGGCTTCTTTTATACATTGGGTAAATCATACTAATATATAATTCTCAATCTTTCCTTTTCGAGTTACTTTTCTTCAAGTGTTTTGTTACTTCCAACCATCAAATTTAATGGAGCTCGTATGAGTATTGAAGAAAGGGTCTTAAATTAATACACAATAAATAATTACGTACATTTCAAGAAACTAATTGGAAGCGTACGGGTCAATAAAGGATAGATCTCATAGTTATCTTGTTGTCTATTGACGAGTCATTTCACACTTTTCTTGCTTTCTGATTTTCAACTTTGTTTGTTTGTTGTATACTATACATATGATCAAAATGGGAAAAAAAAGAAAACATTTTTAGACATACAAAAATGGGAATTTAAAATGAAAAATTGTAGAACTAACACTTGTTTTGTTGACGTTAAGCTCTAAGTTCTTTTAGCCGTAATTATAATCTCATGTCAACTCTAATAAACACTTGATTTTGGACAAAAAGTGGCCTTCAACGACAAGGAAGACAACATTAGGAAACGTAAACTAGGAAGTACATACGTTTAATCACTCGGTAACTATTCAACAAAACAACTGAATTGACAAGTCAGGAAAATTTTCTATGTCGAAACAGTGTTTATGCATATGTCCATGTCAAGGTTGTCTAATCTCAGGGTCTGCAAGTTAGGGTTGGAAGATGCAAGTCTGTGCCAATTCAGAGTTTCGTTTGAATAAAACAACTCTTGTAGGGTTTGAAGGTCAAGTTTGGAGAAATTCTGAGATCCGTTGCAAACAACCTTTTCAGGTGCATTTCTCCCCCAGACAGAGATGATAAGTTGTCAAAGATTGTAAGTTAAGTATGTGATAGGATCACATTAATTTGACTTTGGACTTTTGGGTCTCTTAGGTGGAAAGCATTTGATTTGTATAGGTCCTCCTCTCTTTCTTTCTTTCTTTCTTTAGCTCTTCGTGCAATACCTTCTTGCCTGTGTCTTGTAAAGTTGGTCTAATTAGTGGTAGGAGCTCTTCAAAGAGCATCAATTCTTTAAGATTCTTTTTAAGGTCTTCCGGTTTATTATTATTGATGATGAAAATAAGTGAGCTTATTATTAATTGACTCCAAGTTATCAATTTGTTGAATAATTTATTCAAAATATATGATTTATAAATATTATGTGCTTTTAGAGAATTTATCCAATATATATATTTGAAGGGTAGTGATTATGAATTATCTGTTATTAAATTTTAATAAGTTAAATGGTTTAACGGGATAAATGTACACCGTGTAAAATTGGAGGACGTAGTTTCAACATTGTGAGACCTATTGTTACCATTAATGATTTTGAGATTAAACTGAGTATTATTTAGATGGTTTAACAGTCTGTCCAATTTCATGGACTATGAGATGAGGGCCTAACGCATATATATCAAATTTTTTGAAGATTAATGATACCTTTAAGGTAAATGGTGTCAATAACAATGCGATCAGATCGAAACCATTTCCATTCTTATTGAGGGGCAAGGTAAAGAAATGGTTGAATTCTCTATTTAGGTCATCTGTGGTCTAATTAGTGATAAGAGCTCTTTAAAGAGTCTTCAATCCATTGAAATTAAAATTTTTAATTAGACTTTAAAAAACTTTTTAAAGTCTGAGTTTATTAGTAATACTTTAAGTTCATTAAATAATTTAATATATGATCTATAATTAAAAAAAGTTGGTGATTGGATAAATGATGTAAACCATATATGAAATTGGAGGCAGTAGTGGTTGAGAAGATCACAACTAGATGCATCTTTTATATGAAATTGGAGGAAGTAGTGGTTGAGAAGATCACAACTAGATGCATCTTTTTAGGGGGTAAAGGGTCAAAAAATATCATGTACAATTAAGGTGGTGGAGTATTTGAGGAAACCAAAAGCTGCCCCTTCCCATCCCATGCCACTATATATGGAGAATCCTATAATGGACACATCCCACCAATTAAGGCTCTCAGCTTTCACTACCATTCAACCCCTTCTCTTGTGTTAGGAACTTTTATTTCCAGGTTATTGTGGTATTAAGGTGAACCCATGCACTTTGGCTTGTATATTCTTATTGAAGCTAATAAAAAACATGAAGTTTATATTAAACCAAAAATATAAAAGATTCAAATTTAGAAAGATTTTACTAAAGAATGTTTTTGTTAATTTTAATTACCTAAAAAATATTTTATATTATTAAAAATATGAAAGTGAGACCTTTTGTCATGGGACTTGCCAAATCATTTTGATAGGGACTGATTTATCTTATATTTAATCATATTTAGACTCAACTTATCACAAAATATTAATTGAATACTCATTTTTGCTAAAATAATTCAATGGATATTTAAAATAAAGTTTTATTTTGTTAAATTTTATGATATTTTTTAATAATTTAAAACAAGATCATAAATCATACAAGAAATTTATGGCTTTATTCAACTTAAAAATTATTCATATTGTCGCTATGCTTTTCTCTTAATGTAATTTTAAATATTCAATCAGATATAAAAATTGCACAATCAATTTGTGTTTTTACTTAATTAAAGAAATTTCGATATTTTGATATGATCTTAATTATATATCTTGATGAAATTTTAAGTTGTGGGACAAACCAAAAACTAACTACATCAACTGTATATCTTTGAGCAGATGTGTTTCGGGATTTTAGAGAAGGGAATGCTGTCTTTTTTCCTCTTTCTCCGATGGAAGGTCTGCCAGTTTTTTGACTTGGTGAAATGATAAATGACCGAACACTATAAGCTTGGATTTGACAATAAGTGCCTTGCCCACATGCACCATACTCTAAAGTTGCTATTTTTCCACATGGTCTTGGCGTGAATCATTAGCCTTTGACATGTATGATTTATAAACCATTTGACCACATCTAGTGCAAAGACCATAGCATAGAAAGTTCTTCTCCAATCATGTTTGTTATGACACGAGCATACACACAACCTCATCAAGAGGGAGTCACCAAGCTTTGATCAGCCATTATAGTTAATTTTGTCAAGTGAGTATATAAAAAAAAAATGCATCCCTCATCTTTTAAGGCATTATGTAAGTGTTTTTGTGTATGGAAGTAGCCATTCGATATGATGATAGAAATCGACAAACTATAGAATCTTTTAAGGTGAAGATAGGCAAAGTTTGGAAAGGAAACACTAATTTTTGCTATATGGTTTAATTTAAGTCGAGAAAATGATAAAAAGGGAAAAATGAACGATTAGTACTTGGAATAACTACTCAAAAAAATTAATTAAACATTTTAAATTTTAGTCCAATAAGTTTTGTTTAGTTAAACATTAGAGTTATTTAAAATCTACAAAACTAATACAAAATTTTATATTCGATCAATTACATTAGTAGCTAAATAATTTTCGTACTAACTGTAGAGGTTTTAACTTGATTTAGGGTTCGATTAGAATACTTCGAGAAAGTATATATTAGTTTATTGTAACTAAGAATCATTTCCACATTAATCATTCCATTCCTAAGCTTTAATTACTAAGAGATATATTTTTATATTAAATTTTCTATATGACCTTGCTAGAAGTAATGAGAAAATTGTCCTAACTTAGGCCCACATTTTGACTAATAATGTAAGTTGCCAATTCTTGAATTTGATAAGAGTCATATAACACCCTAATGAGTTCAAAGAACTGTGACCAAAAGCTTATATAAGTTTGTGACTTTGGGAAGAGCATATGTTTGGTGAAATAGTGAAGTCTTATTTTAGGTATAAGCTTTAAATAGTTAGGTTACAAGCATGGAAATTTACCAAATTGAATTCTACTAATGGTAAAAGCAAAACTTCCTAATATAGCTTTATATTTTTATTGAATTTGATTGATGGGTAAAATGATCATGTTCTCAGCTATAAGAAAAAAAGGACCTAAAATCAAGTACTAAGGCACTAGGCGAAAAGACTTTTATGCATATATTGTGAACTATCATAAGATGCATCTATTTATTTCTTAAAAATAAAAATTATTATATTTCAATTAAATGATTAATCTCATCGTAAAGAATCATTTAAGCTTAAATAGTTACAATGAAGGAAAGAAAAGAATGAAGGAACAAGTCTATATCTTCCTACCATTTTGAGTTGGTGTTAATTTCAAATTCATAGCATACATAATTAGGAAAGAAAATTAAATTTTAATTTTGAGAAACAATATATATATATATATATATATATATATATGAAGAATGGAGAATTAAAAATAGAAAATAATTGAAAAATGTTGAGTGACTTGCATGCAATTGGGACACCACCATCCACTTATCTTAAACTCCCATTTGACTTACAAGTCCACCAATTAGGGCAACCTCATGACATGGAAAGAACCAACAACTACTCACTTGGGTGGAAGTAAGTTTGTGGCTTTCATCTCTTTGTATCTTTCAAACTCTTTAGATGGAATTTTTTTAAAAAGTATTTTATGATATAACTCATCCCATTTATATGTTGAGTTTGTGGAATAAACTAAGTAAATATTTCTTTGAAATTTTTTATGAAATTTATGCCTACCTTTTTTGAAATTAGTAAAAAAAAACTTATTCGACTAGTATGCCAAATTTTCTTTGGTAAGGATTTAAAGGGGATTGAAAAGGACGGATCCACCAAAATGGGTTTAGATGCAAAGAACCCTAAATGGTCCTACCAAGCAAGGCATATAATTTTCAATGAATGGATAGTATAGAACCCTGTGAACTATTAAAAAGAGGATTCTATGCCAATGTGTAAATAATTATTCCGTTAAAGATAGGTTGATATAATATTGACCCGGTTCAACTGGGCTAGGTCAAGTTCAGGTTGATTGATCAAAATAATTAAAAGATTTCATTCCATATTACAAAAATAATAAATGATGTTGTTTTGATTTATAGATTTTAAAATTGAATAATCAAAATGACTTATTTTGAATAATTATATCAAAACGATATATCTTTTTGACGTGGTCCGAATAGGGCTTGGGTCGTTGGTAATACATGTTGGGCCGGACCAAGTGAATTGTCATCCCTATTAACTAAAGTGGCTATTAAGGATGGAAGATGCAAAAACTGCTGGGGGGGGCGCGGCGGTAGGTAACTGTAACACTTTTCTGAAAGATTTTGGCTGAGCATGTAATCAAATCTTTGAACATCTTTTGTTTCCAGAGGCTGTCTCCAACTTGTGAAAAGCATAAACTTTTCAATGCTTTTGCACCAATCACCAGAGTTGGATTTGTATCAAACTCTCACTAACTACAGTGAACTTCAGTTATAATTTGGATCTTTCAGTTACACATTCACCTTTGAACCCACAAAACTATAGCTATTGTGCATTATTCTCCAAGAACACAAAACGCCCCACTTGAGTGCTTTGGGAAGAAGCTTAACTCAGTCTTCAATGTTGGGCTGTACAGTCAATTGTTCAAACAGGCCAGGTCTGTGTAGTTGTTAAGTGATAAGTCTAAGATTATAAATTAAATGTGAGTATAAGAAGAAAGGAGTAACTATAATAAGCTCCTCCTATTATTTGACATATTTTATTTTTAATTCCTATATTAAAAATTACATTTTAATTTCTTATGACAATATTTAACTATCATACAAATCTCTTCAAATTAATTTTATATCTATTCATAATTCTAAAATTAATGTCATATTAGAACTTAAAATTTTCAATACTACTTATTTTAATTAATAAATAAAAAATTAATAGAATGTGGTCGTAAAAATTGTGCAATTATTTCTATATCACAAGAATTAAAATAGAAAAAGGTTAAACAAACGTAACCTTTAAGAAGTGTACAATCTACACAAAGTTATCATACACGTACAATCTTCATGAATACGTACTTGGTTGATTGCTTACAATGTACGTGAGGAAGGTAGTTTGGTGTCATTCAAATGAGTTGACAAGACAAGAGAGAGGTTTGCTTGTAATGCGATGTTGACATAGGCACATGACCTGTACTGATCTTGACCTGACCTGACCTTTCAGCTCTCGTACTAAACCCTAACCCTAGCTACACCATGCAAGTTAACCACCAGAGAGCCAGGGTCTTCATCACTCTTCAGATACTAGTATACTACCAGTAAAATGTAAATGTAATTTACCGGCTTAAAAGCTAGACGCCGTAGTGCTATTAGTAGCGGGAACGGTCCCCTAATGGACGTTTGAGACAGTATTTGTTAGGCATGACAAGTGTAAAACCCACATCACTCAGTCTCCTATCTAATCTCTATGTGGTTCTGGTGCTGACTTCCACGTGCAACACTAAAGACCAACCGACATGAATCTTAGTTATATATCTAACTCCTCCTTTTTCCTGTTTCTATCTAGGGTTTAGCTCTGTGTATCGGGTCCCATTTGTACTGACTGTTGAAGCTTTATACTATAGTGGCTAAGCAAACAGTTCCTTATGAGTAAAGAGAGAGAAAGAGATAGATAGACGGATAAGGTCCCGTGTCTCTTCCTCACGTCTCTCTCATTCCCTTTGCCTTTTTTTCTGCTCTTCACTGGTTTGTCATTGATCGATCTTCTCTTCTCTGGGGGTTTAACTTATGTTTCCCTGAGTAAAGTCGACACTGTTAACTTCAGTTATTGGTCTGTGACCATTGGTGATTCATGTCAAATGTTGTACTACATCTACATGGCGGTTATGGACCTAGTCATTGTAGGTTTTTTGCCCCCTTTTTTTCGTTTTGGTCTCTTTTGCACTTACCCAAGTTGAGAAAATCCCAATCCCATCAAGTTTTGAATAGCTTATACTCTCTTTATACCGCTAGGGTTTCTGCACAGAATATGAAGGTTCTATCATTAAGGACTGGACATGACAATAAGATGTATATAAGTATAATTGCTGGAATACATAAATGTACACTGAATTTGACATGACAATAAGATGTATAGAAGCAGAATTGCTTGAATATATAAACGCCCATTGAACATTACATATGAATCAAGATTAGGTTTCATAAGGTCACAGCTCAAAATTTTTAAATTAAATTTGAGTTTGACTTGAATTACTGTTAAGTTTTGATTAAACTTTGGTTTAAATAAATTCAATTAGGGCTTTGAATGAATTCATATCTGATCAATTACTTAAGATTCTCTAGCTCGAAATTTAAAAACAATTTCTTAAATCTAAATTCAATAAATTAAGGTTTTACTATTAATTTTTAGTCAATTTTTCAGTTCTAATAAGATCTTATCACTTGCTAAACTTTAGGGATTAGGATTTGTGTTACAATGATGTCCTGTGCTTTTCTAGTGCCTGAAATTGGAAGTTTTATGATATCTCCTTTCAATGCTAAAGAAGAAACGAAGACATAAAAGGGATTCACAAAATTAGCCAAGTGGGAAAGATGATCTGCACCCATGTTAGGAGCTTGCCCTAAGCTTTTGAGACAACATATGCTCTCTTTTGCCTAATCTATCATCATATAAAGAAGTGATACAAATATGCATATCAATCCAGTTGACTGGGAAAAATCCAAAATGAAGAAAAGAAAAGAAAAAAAATCCAAAACTATTTTTAGAGTGACATAAAAAGACTTATCCACTATGGCATATTAGTGTTTTTTAGGTTTTCCACTATAGCACCATATCATAATTTTATTTGATTTGCTCATTATATACACTTATCTCTTTTATTGATATGTTTTGAACCTTCTTCAAGCTCCTTATACATTATGTGTTGGACATGACTTTATATCGGATCAACTAATATTTTAGGTCTTGAATTCGATTCTAAATTCAATCAATATTTAAACTTAATTTATTGTTCTTAAATTAAATTAAATATGTTATTCTTTCCTATACTAAAATCTTAATTTATATCTAATTTAGCTTTTTATATATTATTTGAGTGGTCATGATTTTAACTTATATCAACCAACTTTTTAGATCTTGAATTCAATTCTAAATTTAATCAATTCAAACTTAATTTGTTGTCTTTAAATTAAATTAAATCTATTATTCTCTTTTATGCTTGAATCTTAAGTTATATCTAATTTAGCTTCCTTATATCATCACGTGAGTATTTATGACTTCGAAATCAGATTGATCTAATTTTTAATTTTTAAATGCGATTCTTAACTTGAATAATTTTAATTTAAAATATTAATTTCGAATTAGATTAAATCTAATCTGACCTCTTTTTCATACACAATTTTTAATTTATGTCTAATTTAACTCCTTCAATGAATTTTAATTTATATGTAATTTAACATTCTTGTATCGAAAACTCCTTCATCTCGTATGTATGTAATGCCCGAAAGGGGACACATTAAGCAATTATTGTTGGAGTGAAGAGAGCAGCAAAGCAGCAAACCTGCCCAAAACAAATAAGGGGACCCGACAAGCGTGCAGTTGTCTTGTCATATCAAACTGGTGTTAGACTTTTAGTGAACATTTGTTTTTTCTCTTACCGCACCATATACTAACTTGACTGTGGTAAGATGGGTGAGTTAAAAACCTTTTCTACGAGTCTATATCTTAGTTTTAAATTTGATTTATTTTAATAATTTTTATTATTAAAAATTTATTAGTTTATCAACTAATAAATCCATTTTTATAAATTAATCAATTTTATATAAATAAACTTTAAATTAAGGACAGTCTTCTTCAATCATATTTCAAATTCTTCAATTTTATTAAATCTTTAATCAGTTTCATGACAATTTAATATTAGTTGAACCTCTTAAATCTTAAACATTTTATCTTACCGATTTAATTTTCGGTCAAATTTTTAAACACATTAATTTTTATCATGTGTTTGTTGGAAAGGTGCTTTAAAAAAATATTTTAGTTGCCTTTAAATAAACAAACTTATTAACTCTAATCAACATTTTGTTAATTTTGATTTGTGTAACACCAACATTTTTAATTATGAGCCAATCGATTGAGTCATTCAAGTTGATTTTACAATAAGCAAACGTTTTATGATCACCTCTCAAACTACAATTTTATAAGTAAATTGTAGTCTCCTATGACTTTGGAGTGAATGGCTTTTGTTCAAGCTCAACCTAAATGCAATAGTCGGGAATAGGGAATGGCATATTATGCGAAATGATTTGAGCCCGACCCGAACCAAAGCCGACGTGCACAAAAAATGTGTGAGAACACAAAATTTTTGTAGTCTATTGGGCTCCAATCATCGTGGACCATATCAGAAAACACTAGTGATCCAAGCCAATCGAAGGGGAACGAAACTCTCCGGCAAAATTGCTCTCCCATGAACACGACTTCCTCTGTACAAATAAACAAAGAAGAAGCACCTGTAACAACCAAAGTTGCAGATGTTCTGTTTCATCTCCAATTTCATTTGATTGAACTCAAACAAAACTTGTAGATAAATCAAGTTCCCAAAGAAACCATCAAGGTCCATTATGTAAAATCTCTTAGACATCTCATCGAACACCTTACGGTCAACCCCGTAATATAGGGAAAGTACAGATTTTCTACCCAAGCACAAACTTCGGCCCTGTTTGGCAAACAGCTGATAGCTGATTCTATCAGCTGATTTGACCAGCGGATTGTATTAGCTGTTTGCTAGAGATATTTGGTAAAATTAGCTGTTTAGTATTAACTGTTTATGTGTAAAATGACTTATAAGGATATGACTTTAAAAAAAATTATAAGAGTATAAATATTATATCTTAATATTTTGTTGAATATTTTTGTAGGAATTTAAATTTTAGATATTTAATTCTACAAAAATTAAGTTTATAACTTTAATAAAAAACATAGAACATTTAAT
>JAOTBA010000003.1:1199575-1213919 GCA_025629845.1 Erythroxylum squamatum | reverse complement strand
GTAGGTAAATCTACTTGACTTAGATTACCTAAAAGTCCTTCTTTAGCTAATCGACTTATTCGATTTTGACCAATATGACATAGTCTAGCATGCCACAAAGTTGTATCATTGCTGGAATTACTAGATGTAAATAATGAATAACTAATATTATTATTTTCCTTTAACACATCCAGTACAATAAAACCATGACCATAAATAATAGATCCAAGATACAAATCCATTCCACCACCGTAGAAATTTACATTAAAACCAAGTTTAATTAACATCAACACAGATAGAAGAATCCTACGAATCTGTGGAGCAAATAATATTTCACATAGGATAAGAGGTCGTCTTCCACGCATGTTCAATTTACATGTGCCAATTTCTTGTACAACAACTTTGGAATTGTCACCTACATAAAGCCATTGACTACCATGTGAGAGTTTACGAAACTCAACGAAAGTATCTCTATCCTTCGCTACATGGTAAGCATTCATTACAAACAACATATCTATATGGTAGAAAGTATAACAAATCATGCAAAACTTGGCTCTGATACCAATGTTAGGAAAAAAAATAACAGATCACCAAACATAATCACAAAGATTATGCAACATCTAGGATCGATTGTATATGTATAGAAAAAAGAAAAATACATATTTGATGATTCGTTATATTTCACCGATTAAAAAACGCAGAGATCTCGTGCCTTTTGTTTTTCTATCAAAAACGTCGAGAGTATGTCAAGTACCAATGTCTCCACAAAATCAAATACCCAGAGTCATTTAGTTTTGTGTAACGTTGCCTTATATATATCATCTGTGACTGTGAATAACTACCGATAGAAGTTATTCATGCCAGATGACCATTTGACCCATCATGGGTGTAAAACGTCATCACCTTGTTTCCCTTTTAATACTATTCGTGCAGAAGTGGAGGATGTGTGTCGAATTTGGCAACTGGAAATTGACGAAGTCAAATTGATGGAGACCCGCTTCATTGCATGGGAACTACCTAACGAGAACTGGGTCAAGTTAAACACTGATGGTGCCTCTCGTGATAACCTAGGAAGAGCAGGATATAGAGGTTTGCTTCGTGGTAATGTGGGGAGATGGCTAATTAGTTTTTCGGGTAACCCAGGAGTTAATGATACTATGGCAACAGAGCTTGAAGCAATTCGGCAAAGGCTTGGTCTTGCTTGGTCCAACGGCTTTCGGAATATTATTCTAGAAGTTGATTCTAAGATAGCATTGGAAATAATCAAAGCACTGTCATCTCGCCTTGATCCGCTGGGACACCTGGTGGAGGATATCAAGGAATTTTTGAGTCGTGAATGGTCTTGTCTCTTAGAGCATCGTTGTCGCGAAGGAAACAAGTGCGCGGACTTACTTGCAAACATGAGAGCCAACAGCAATACTCTACTTCAAATCCACAATTCTCCACCGCAAGTTATACGCTTGCAACTGGAAGAAGACAGCAAGGGAGTAGCATATCTACGGGACTGCAGATGTTAGTTTAATTCTATTGTATTTCACTTTCCTTTGCACCCAAAACCAAAAAAAAAAACCGTAACGAGTGCATTTTAATAATATTAAAATATTAAATAGTATTATAAATAACAATCAGAGTTTACTTACATCTTTTATAAAAAGTACACATGCAAATCACAATTTTGACACAAGAAATCCGATGAACTACTTAGATCATTTCTAAGATCGCACGAAAGCATACCCTTCGTTCAAAGTGGAGATTGAATCACATGGAACTAAAAAAAGAAGAACCCAGTGGGTTGGCGTAGATAGTACATGCCTTCGTCGCTTAACCAAGTGGTTGGGGGTTCGAATCTCACCCTTGAAAATGCAGCAAGCTCCTGAGCTAGCTGTAGCCCTCTCATGTTGGAGATGTTCCCGCAACAAAAGGATTAGTTACTGATTCCGTTGGTGAATTCCCTGAACGAACCAAAAAAAGAAAAAGAAGAAGTAAGTGACTCAAAAAGAAAGGAAGAGTGAGCGGGAATTCCATCACATCACATTCTCATAGAAGTTAAAAAATCTGCCGACCAAACCATACGGGACACAAGAAAAATTGGGTATTCCCAATTTTGGTGGACAAGACATGTTTTGCATTACTTCACGGAAATTTCCTTTTCTTTTCATTTATTTAACCATTCTTTCGCTTTCAAGTATCAAATTGCACGAACCACACGCAACGGGGAAAAAGAAAAGTTGTTAGGTAGTCTCACTTTTCCAACTGTACTTAGAGTCAAGAAAAGACAAAAGGAAAAACGAGTATTTCTTCTTCCATTAAATAGGCTTTTTATTTTTTGTATAATTACTTTCGCTAGATCAAATTAAAGAAAAATGTTTAGGATAATAAAAAATAGTAAATGTTACTTTGAGGGATTATGCGTTGGTAAAATATTTTTATTAATTTAATTTATATCTAGTTATAAATAAACATTTTGAATTCATATTAGCATGATATACATTTTATAAAAGATTTTAATTAATTATTTATAATACCACTTAATTTTAAATAAATGTATAATTATCTTTAATACTACTTTTAGATTTTATTAATAATACAATAAATATCATTGTAATAATGTTAGAATACAAAATGATACAAAAAATATCACTAAAAGAGTTTTGTGTGAAATATTGAAAAACAATTCCCATTTTTATCCCCCAAAAAAAAAGAAGCTGGCAAAACACCCTTAAATATAGCAACGACTTTGAAGTTAACATAACACTAATAATAACAACACTGAGCAAAAATTTCGTTGAAACACAGGCTCGGAATAGATTTAATAACACACAATTTACTTTTAAATAAGGTTTAATCGGTATCAGATCTTATTAAAATGAATCAAAAAATTTTAAATTTAATTTAAAATTATTAAATAAAAATTAATTGATTTGTAAAAATTGACTAATTAATTAATAAATTGATCATTTTTTAACAAAAAAATTATTAATATAAATTAAACTAAAAAATTAAAAACGAAACTTTTGAACGAACAAAATTGATTAGATTTTTTAATTATTGGACATAACACCCTCAAATATAACTTACATGATTAGGCATAGTTTCACAATTATATAGCAATCTCTATCCGTGACAAAATAGTGTGCAATACTACCTAATCCTCTACCTCATAAATTAAGGAAATACAACTAATAGCTCTAATACAAAGAATATTTTCTGGCGTAAGTAAAATCGCGGGTTCGAACCGTCTTTATGTATACAGTCGTTTAAAATTTGGAGCTAGAATTTTACTTCCTGCAAGGGATCTATCCGGTTCGAGCGAAGATTAGTCTAGGTATGAATAACTTAAAGACGTCTTCTCATAATTGAGAACTTCTTAAAACACTTCCTAAAAAACAAAAAAAAAAAGAACATCTAGTTTATATGAAATAAATTCCATTACTTATCTCATTCCATACTTCATTTAGTGGAATAACATTAATGAAAAATAAGATACACACACACCCAAAGAAAAATAAAAAAATTTAAGAAAAATTTCTAATACATGTACGGTAGAGACCAACCGACCCTCCTGATCTTGTGTCGTAAGATCTCAATCCCAAACTTTTTCCCCCAAATTAGAAAAGTTATATATATCTCAAAGAGCAACCTGCACCACACGATGCATGATCACCTCTGCAGCTCCATCATCCTGGAAAAGTCGTCAAAGCAGACAAAGTCATCGTCGTTTTTTGATACCTCTGCTATCATGCGCCGGCAGTCTTCCAACGTGCACTGGTCATCACCCAAAGCAGAGAACACCCTCAGTAGCTCTTCCGCCGTAATCTTTCCATCGCGGTCCGTGTCGAACACCTCAAACGCCTCTCTGAGCTCGCCCGAACCGCCCTGCTCCCAACCCGATCCGACTCTACCCGTCAAAGCTTCGATGCTTATCGAACCCTCCCCGTCGCGGTCGACCTCGCTCAACATGGTGGCAACCTCCTCCGTGCTCGGAGGCTCTGCGCCTAACCGGAGGAGCAGAGCCTCCAAGTCGTGCCTGGAGACGAACCCGTCGTTGTCTCTGTCTATAAGCTTGAAAGCTTGAACGAGGTCGGCGTACAAATCATTCCCGAGAATATCGGACCAATCACCGGAGTTTTCGGGGAGAACGCTCGTTGGAGTCGCGGACGAAGTGGGTTTGTGGACGGAAGCTTCGTCGGAGGACGAGAAGGAAGATGGGTCAGATCTGGATACCGAAGATCGGTCCTTTTTGGACCGGAAGAGGCCTTTGGGGCTCAATCTCATGCGTTTTGGGTTAATGGCTTTGATGAACTCCATTGGAACAACGATTGAAAAAGAAAAATAAAAAGACGGGAATGGTGATAATGGGGGTTGATGAGAAGGAAGCAGGAAGATGGGGGTGTATAAAAAGAACAGAGCTTACTGACTGCCATTGCAGCTTCCAGGAACCTTCCTCTACCTCTTCTTTTTCATCCTTATAAGTCTATGTGGGTCTATATAATCAATTCAATTTATATTTTTCAACTTAAAAAAAAAGATTATTGTGACTTAATTAATATTTATTTACTTTCTTAATTAATATTTATTTAATTTCACAATTAAATTGTTGAAAGATTCGTTGAGTGAATTAATTATTTAATTTATATAATAAAGTAATTTATTTTAAGTATTTATTTATTTATTACTAATAATATATTATAAAAATTAAAGTCAAAATTTTATTTTTATAAATTAATAAATAGATAGTCATATAATTTTTAATAAAATTAATTTTAAAAGTAATTAAATTTAAAATTTTAAAATATAAGATACTGTTAAATTTGTTATACAATTTCTTTTGCTATTTAATAAAGCATTTACTATGAAATGAAAATTATTTTTTGGGCGCTTCTTTAATGGTATAATTAAAGATGAACCCATCAATAAGCGACTCCATACTCCATAGGCATAGGACACGCTGAGGCCACACGCCTAGCCTACGGCCTATTTGGTTAAAGGGCACGGTGAGGCAACACGCCTACCCTAAGGCTTTTATATATATATATATATATATATATATATATTTGGTTACGGGGAAAACAAACAACTACTCAAACGTTCTAACTAACGCAGAGATATGCGATACAAAACTTCGTGTTTATTACGGTGTATGTGGGTCATGACTAACGTTGGAGGCTCCTGGAAAATATGTAAGCCTGGGCTGGATAAAACTGCGAGAGAAGCCAGGTTATCCACATATTGGTTTCCTTCTCGGTACGCGTGATGAAACTTCACTTCCCAAGCTCGGCAAATTAAACCACGGGTACCTGTCACTAAAAAAGAATACTCAGTCGAAGGTAAAATAGAAGAGGAGAGGATATTGATTACCTCTAAGGAGTTCACTTCAACGATAACTTGTCGATATTCGAGCGTCCAAGCCAAGAGAAGTCCCTATTGGACTCCCCAGAGTTCGACATCCAGAGGCGAGCCCCTTCGAATGTAGTGGAGAAATCTACCGCATCACTGACCATGACAATCCCTAATCAATCCTCCAGCAGTAGCAATGTTGTGTCCATGTTTAATTGCACCATTTGTATTGATCTTGACCCAGCCCTCCATTGGTGCGGTCCAACCAATAAAATGACCCTCGGCTAATCCTTGGTCCCTATACACACAACTTTCCACAATTTTTGCCCTAACTATCCAATTAGGCTCCGTTTGGTTGGCGGGAAAGTAAAGTAAATTTGAAATCTGATTCTTTGGAAAATAAATCTATAGAAAGTAAAGATATTCATATGTTTGGATACTTATAAGAATTCTAATAGAAAAGTTGAATAGATTATTATTATGGTGTTTTGTATACAAAAATATTTCATAGAATGTAATTTAATTTTAAATTGTGTTTTCAATTATATCCTTACAAACAAAATCGAAAAAGCACTAGTCAAGCTTTTTATTAACCATACAATGGCATCCTCTCTCGTATTGAAGATCCATTCTCGCCAACGACATTCCTCCAATTGATGTCTTAGCAATAGTAAAAGGGTTGTCTTTTGTCATTGTAAAGTTGTTGTCTTTATGAAGAAAATCAGAGTTCTCGGACAACCCGTACCTTATTTCTTGGTTTTTAATTGCAAGTTTCCTTCTTGAGGAGGTCATAGCTCTTTTCACCTGCTTAGCTTTTTGCACAAATGGGTATTCCAGTGATTCTTTACCTGATTGTCTGTTCTTCCTGGAACTCTGTCGGATATAGTACTCAGTTTTACTGTATTGAGTTTATGTCTTGAAGATAATTATGTTTTCTATCTGCAACATCCTCAGTATCTTTGTAGTTAGCAGGAAGAGTTTCCGAGGGAAAAGAGCTTGAAGAGTTAAGTATGAACGAAGACGGTTGTGGTGGAAGAATATCTGTTCGTGTTTTTTAAAAAGAGTTGCGATAGAATAAGAATATTAGAAGAGGAAGTAGTATTTTAATAAAATAAGTGTTGAAGAGTTAAAAGAAAGGTTAAATTGGATAGTATAATTTTTAGATTAAATTCCTGAGGAAAGTAATCTAAATACCAAGGAGGTGTTGGTATTTAGAATATTGAGAAAGTGCTACTATTTTTCCTAAATTAAGAAAGTAAAAACTTTCCTAACTACTCAAAAAAACGAACCAAACGTAATAATTTAAATTTTAGGAAAACAATTACTTTCTCCGGCAACAATCCGTGCCAACCAAACGGGGCCTTAACGTAATCCGTAACTGCTCTATTACCGTCTTTAGGCCAAGCAAAGTTCTCTTGAAAAATGGTTCTATTTCGCCATTTCCATAGAAACCAGCAGGCTACCCCATAGATTGTAGCCCATTGAGACTGTTGCACTTGTGAATGTTTCGTGAGGTTGAAAGTCACCCACTACTCCACATCTTGTTGAAAAAATTCTGGGTCGACCACTTTAGGGGGGAATTTACACCAGAAAGCTTTGACTTGCAAACAATCGCGAAGGGCATGCAAAGTTGACTCTTCATACCCACAAAATGGACACTTGCTATCCATTATGAGATGACGAGCCACTCGCTGTTAGTTGGTCATAAGCTTTTGCTTTATCAATAACCAAAGAAAAGCCCTAATCCGCTGGGGGCCTGCCCATTTTCAGGTTAAATCCCAAGGTTTACTAGTCGCAGGCGTGGTATTGCCAACTATTAAATCATAGGCGGACGTCGTTGTGAATCTCCCATGATTTGTTGGTCCCCAAATTATGGTATCCTCCGCTATGCTTGCCTTATGAGGGTGCATCGCCGCAATATCCATGCAGACAATGCAAGGGAGATATTGTTGAAACAGATGCCACTGCCAGGCGCCCACTTCATTCGTAAAATCTGCAACTGTGGCATAGAGAGCACTCTCTGGAATGGTAGATGTCACCACTGAAATTAGTGGTCCCCAATCAGGCACCCGGTATCCAACTAGAATAAGATATTCCTCCCAATTACCAATTTCCACCTTAGTCCTTGGCGAACAATTTGCCAATTTGTGACTATTCCTCGCCAGGTAACTGAAGCCCCTGTCCTATCGAGAGTGAGGGGGATAGGAGCCGGGTCTAGTCGATATTTAGCCCTTAAGATTCTGACCCATAAAGTTGTGGATTGATTAATCAAGGCCCATTCAAGTTTTGTCAAAGGGGCGTCATTAGACGCGCGGATACGTTTTTAAGCCAAGACCCCCTGCTTTTTTGGGCTGGCACACTGCATCCCATTTGACAAGATGCATTTTCCTGTGCTCACCGGTTGCTCCCCAAATAAAATTTCTCATGATGCGCTCCAAATCATCACAAAGTTGCTGCGGAAGTCTCACTATTTGCATAGTAAAAATGGGGAGGGCTGAGATATGCTGGTAGGTACGTCTCCTGGTACGCTCATGAATCAACGGAACACCTAATTATTTCCCAAGATTGTCCCTCCTCCTCATTTTCCTTGCCTTCCTGCTCTGCCAGTACAGAATACCTCGAGTGCCCCTTGCACATCCCCTCCCTGTCGCTTCCAGGCTGCACTAGCCGTTGCATGGATTTCCTTGGAGTTCTCTTTTGTACTTGTGTCCACGGCCCATACTTATTGAAGCTTCCGCCAGTTGCCTTCCCACCTGGTGCTGCTGCAATGTTCGACGTCCCTAAAGTTCCTGCACCGACTGGCGGGTTAAGATTTTCTGGTGGAGGTTGTGGACGCTGTGGACAAGATACTATTTCATGCCCAACCCGACCACACGTAAAACATAACTGGGGCAAGCCTTCATACGCGATCAGCAGGGTCTCTCCGTCCAACTCTACACTGGTGTGCAACGGTGAGATTAAGTCGATAACAACAGCCAATCTAGCAAACTTTCCCCGGTTCTTCTGCAGCGTGGCTTCATCAATGCACACTGCCATCCCTACCAAGTTACCTAAAGATGTAAGGATCTGAGGGTGGTATCTTGCGATGGATAGGTTGGGAATTCTTATCCACACCACCGCACGATTTACAGTTCCGTGTGAGGGTCGGAACAATGGCATCCATCTCTACATTGATAATACCTGTCCAAAAATCACCCAAGGGCCTTGTGTCAATGCCTTTAGGTAGTCGTCTTCCTCCTTGAACCGCACTAGGAAGTATTCGTGCTCTAGGTCCACTGTCTTCATCGGTCCCCTTGGGTTCCACATGGACCCCATTCGCGAGCTGAGAAGACAAAAGCATATCCGTCGACCAAGCAGCTTGACGACTATAGCGTTGGCCCACTGAATGTCCAGCCAGTTCTTGAGGGTGGTAGAGAGAGTGAGGCCCCCCCAGTCCCCAGGTAATTGGATGTCACCATCTTCAATGTCAATGACGTCGTCTTTTGGCCATGCACTGACGTCAGAAGCTACTGTTGGTAATGCTTCTCCCGACACTGCTGCACTGTACGACAGCTGAGGGTGAGGGGCGGGCTCTTCCTCTCACTTTTGGGTGCGCACCCGCTTAGAAAGATGTCCCTCTGGGTCCAGGGACTCCATTGCAGCACTAGGTTAACGACCAAAGCAGTTAACCAGCGTAGTAAAATTAGAGAAGCTGTGAATAGCATACAGTATTCAAGGTTGAGTTGAGTAACCGACTCTCACATGAAAATGGTCACTCCCTGTCTACTCCTCAATAGAATATGATATAATAGAAGGAACGAAACGGTTTATAATAAAATGAAATGCAATATAATGAAAAGTTGTTTGGGAGAGATAAAAGAGTTCATAATGTAATATAGTAAAATGTTGTTTTTAAGATAAATGGATTGGAATGGAATGTATAATAAATGATCATTATACCTCTTACATTAAAATAGTTATTACAGGAAGTTTAACGTTATGATTTTAAAACATATATTATGCTCAATCAAAAAGTCACGGTCGTGACTTTAATAATAAAATATTAAAAAATTTATTATTTTTAAATAGAAAATATAATGGTTTTACGAAAAAACTAATAAATATATAGAAATGTGTTTGTTGTTATTAGGGTAACGAGAAATAATTGGTATTATAAAAAATTATTGAGGGTATATTAGGTAGTATATGTTTATTAGTTTACGTTTCATCCTAAACCACCCGAATTAGAGGTTTCTTATTTTCAATATTTAGGATGGAACAAAAAGTACATGAAACACTCTGTTTCTATCTAGTTCCATTATAAAACTTCCTTCCAAACAATGAAACTGTGTTACGTTCCGTCTCGTTTCATTAATTAATATCCAACAAAACAGGCCCTAAGGAATAGAGATAGAGATTGTTCCTTCCACTCCAATTCGATAGGAGGTTGTGTGTCTCGAGCCCCACTCCACTCCTTTTACCTATTGCTAAAACAATCAGACATTTTGAATTGATTAAGTTTTAGTTTAATTTTTAATTTTCCGGTTCGATTTACTTTAGTAATTCTTATTGTTAAAAACCGTTCAGTTTATTAAGCAATTAACTAGTTTTCGTAAACTAATTATTTTTCATAAACTAAAATAAAACGATTACTTTTATTTAATAATTTATTTTTAATTAAATTTTAAATTTTTTTATGAGTAAGGACAATCTTCTTTATTCATATTTCAAAATCTTCAATTTTGTTTAATCTTTAATCAGTTTTATGACGGTCTAATATCAATTGAATCTTTTAAACCTTAAATCTCTTGTCTTATCCGTTTAACTTCTTAAGTAACTTTGAAAACATTGATAATAATATTAAGACAATATCTCTTACAGAGCCTCTTGAATCCCAAACGTACCTATATAACTCTCATACATATTTAGATGATCCATAGTAATACTTTTGAGTTGTGATAATATATGGATTTATGTAATTCTAATCATTAGCTCTTTGCTTACGTATGATAAACACTTACATATAGGTTAGGCACGATAATAAGTTAGATTAGGTACGAATAGCAAAAAAATAACATTTAAATCAAACTCAATGTAGATCGGTATTTATTTATATTTATATGTCATTAGGTTTTAAATTGTTTTTTTTAAGAACCAAATATTGGTAGGTGAAGAAGTGAGATATATCCATTCATATAAATGATTTCTAAAGTTAAAATTTGTATATATGGAATGCTTAGATCTGCTTCAATAAGTTTGGTATGAACCTAATAGGCATAAGTATTGAAGCAAGATCAATAATTGGACATAGAAGTTAGGCTTGAGAGGTTGATTAATGGGTGCAACAAACTTCGAACTATAACACAATGATGGAAGATGGCTTGTCATTCATTCAACAAGTCGTTTTACATTCTTCATACCTCATAGAATCATATCTTATCATTGCATTGCATAAATTAGTTCGTGAGTTGAATAACAAAATATATTAAATTATAATATTCTTTTCCAATTTCAATTTTGGAAATAATATTGTTTTGATTAATTAATTCTTAAATCGTTTAATCAAAACAACATTAAATTAGTTCGAACTAAGTTAATCTTTTTAAATCTTAGTCATTACAAAATTTAGTTAATTTAAATATAATTGTTGATTTCATATCAAATTAAAATAGGTTTGGTCGAACCAAGATTGCTAGAGACCAACAAGTTGCTTGATTGATATGAATATGTAAGTTCAAATGATTAGATTCTTCTTAAAAAATTATTTCAAGTACTATATAATAGATGGAGATCGTATTAGGGCATAGCAATCATTTGTGTGGAGAAATCTTAAGTATGATAGAGAGATATTAGTCTTTAAGGTTTGGTAGTTGTGTGATCATAGCAAATGCATAATTTAATTTACGTTACTACCATCTTCAAAAAAGCATATTTAATATTGTTTTTGATATACCAACAAATTTTAATCAAAGGTTTTTATGCTTGAGTTAGTCTCGACAATTTTTGTTTGACCTGACTCAATCTAATCTATCTAACTGAGCTACTGTTTGGATGAGTTTTGAAAGGTCAATAAATACTTTTCTCTACCACAAAAATCTTTTTAAAGAAAAATGGATATTTAACTGTAAAATAAAAAACACTTCTTTAATAGATATGACTTTTTTGGCAGACAAAATACAACTTTTTAAAAAGCTCAAATTTGGAGCTTCTAAAAAAAAAACTCTAAGGTAGTTTTTTTTAGTAGATTTTTCAGATCAATTAATAAGCCTATTTTTAATCTCTTTTGCCCTTATATTTTACACATAATTCTCTCAATACCCACAACTCATCTTCACGTTTATCTTGCAATTTTATATTCTCTAATTTCTTGCGCAGTTGTTTTGTAATGTATAGTTTGTCTTTTTTTATATGTTTTAATATTTATTTTTATATTAGTTTTACTTATGTTATAATCCATGTAAAATATTTGGTTAGATATACTTTCATTTATGTTTCATATGGTTTAAAATTATATAATAATTAATATATTGCTTTTTTTTTGCATACTGTTCAATATACTTTAAATAATATTTATATGTATAAATAATTTTTATTATAAAATAAAATATAGTTAAAATTAAAAGTATAACTAATTTTTATATTGCCAAACAGTCTGTATGAAGCTCTTTAAAAAAAGTTCTTTTTAAAATGATAACCAAACAATTAACTGGCTTTTTAAAAAAGTTCTTCTCAGAAAAGATATACAGAAAAAATCTCTACTGACAAAAATTCTACTGGTATAAGTTTAACCAAACAGCGGTTGAATGACCCGAACAATATAATTTCTTTTTTTTATGTTTCTCTTTTATATATATATATATATATATATATAACTACAAACTTTTTACCTTTTAATTGAATATGAAATTTCTCTACTCCTTCTCTTTACATTGACAGCATTAATTACATTGGCCAAAACTTTCAAGCATTTGAATAGTTGATCACTACGTGATTGACGGCGCAAAAAAGTAATTTACGGTACAACAACATTTCTTTTGACTTTTCCACTAACTTAATTTTCTAGGAGAATGTTCCAAAGTTGGCTAACTTTTCCCTGTAATACACGTTATACATATAATAGATATTTGAGTTAATTCGTTTAAAAAAAAAAAGATATTTGAGCTAATTAAAAAAATAATAAAATATTTATTTTAATTTTTAAGATTTTTATCAATGTAAATAATACGACGAACCATATTATATTATTATTTTTATTATGTAGCTATTACATATTATATTCTATAAATTTTATTATTTAATAAATAAATAATAAACAAATTATACACTTTTTATTTGTTTTATTTCATATTTGTTTTATTGTGTTTAATTTTTTAAATTTATTAAATCATAAAATTTATACGTAATACAAATATAAGATGTGATAGCTATATAGCAAAAATATAAGTCAGCATTAACAAAAAAATTAATATTGAACTATTTTTCAACAGTTAATACTATATTTTAAAGTTTAAGTTACTAGTGAAAATTGAGTAACTTTTAAATTTTTTTAATAATTATCCTTTTTTTTAAGAAATTAATAATTATCCTTAAATATTACTAAAAGTCTTATAACAAAACTAGTAACTTGTGTTCGCGTCAAACTAAACATTTGACGTACAAAGAATATACAAAGGTTTGTGTCTTGTCAACAAAAACAAGGGTTCGTGTATGAATGGAAAATAAGCATACATACAGCAGACAGAGTTCCACGATTTCGGCGAGAGCAAGTCTCGAGAGCACACGGGAAGGGCTAAGCACACAGATAAAAGTTACGTGTTAGAGACAACAATGGCAGATTTGAGCCCCTTTAACTAGTTGTTTGATTGGAACTAGAAAAAAGAAAAAAAAATAGAAGTAACAGAATAATAGAACTTTATTGATAAATTTAAGAGCTAGAATCTTAAAATTTTAAATTAGTCCGTATGAAGAGGACTAAACTTTAAAATAAAGGAATTAATTTTATCAGAATTACTCACTTGTTCTAACTATCAGATATTTATAATGCCAAACTTCTAATCGCAATAAAAGATAGACTCTTAATCGTAATAAAAGATAATACCTAATCGGTAAAATAACATAATAGTTAAAATAATGGGATCACTACTAGATGTGCATAATGGGATCAAACTAATGATTGACTAAATCTTGGCCCATGTGATCCTCATGTGTTGTAGGTGTCGTATCAATGCATCCCTCCTGAAAATTCGCCTTGTTCTCAAGGCGGAAAGAGAGAAATCTCTGCAAATTCCCCTATTCCATTGCCTTCGGCCAAAGCTTCTGCTGGTGCGCTGTCGCCGTCTTCATCGGCCGTCTTCATGAGAGTGAGGGTCGCGACCTTGCAGCGATGGCCGGGGGAGAACTTCTCGTTGCAACGAAAACACAGCCCCTTCGAAATATGCAGTTGTCTCTTCTGGTCCCAAGTGCGCAGAATTGCTGGTCGAGAAGAAGCAGAAGCAGAAGCAGATGTGGAATGTTGTGCTGTTGGGTTGCTGGTGAATAGACCTATACACGTGACAAATTGGAAGTTTGGGCCTGTGAGGTATTGGACCTGTTAGAGTTGACTCATTGGTTTGCTTTTGACCCATTTTTAAGATTGATCTTTTGTTCAAACTCTAGTGTCAAACTTATAGCCCGATAGACAGATCTAGACTTGTGGATTCTCACATCAAATTTCAATTCATCTTGCAGCCCACTAAAGAAAATACCCAAGAGACAATGTTCGGGCTAATTTTTGACTTGAGCTGAACGTTTAGCAAATTCCTGACGATATTCTTATACTGTACCCGTTTGACGAACAACAAAAAAATATTCATCGAGATTCTGGAATTTAGCGGGACCATATTGTTCTTGAAGCGCGTTCACTAACTTTGCCCAATACAAAATGGTTCTCTCGGAATTGATCCAAGCGAACAAATCAAGTGCATCACCTTCCAAAATACATAGCCGCTACGTCAACTTTCGATTCTTCGGGTGTTTGATAATACCTGAAGTATTTCTCAGCCTTCAAAAT